>PVIW01000933.1:0-366436 GCA_004026585.1 Noctilio leporinus | reverse complement strand
TTTTTACCTCTAAAAAAAAAAAAAAAAAAAAAAAAAGATAATACAGTACGAACAAATAAAATAAAAATTTATTGCTATAACTGATAGATAAAAATAAATTAGCCCTGGCTGGTGGCTCAGTGGATAGGCTTCAGCCTGTGAACCCAAAGGTTGCTGGTTCAATTCCCAGTCAGGGCACATAACCAGGCTGCAAGCCAGGTCTCCAGCCAGGTCCCCAGCTGGAGGCAGGTGAAAGGCCACCATACCTTGATGTTTCTCACCCTCTCTGCCTTCCCCTCTCTCTAAAAATAATAAATGAAATCTTTAAAAAAAATAAATTGGGCTTCTCTTCTGTTTGTTATATAAAAGAATACATAGAATGTTTTTCTATGAAACAGCATGCTTACATAAAATTTTTGCTAATAATAAAAGATAGTAGTGAGAAAAGTCAAAATGAAGTCTTAGAATCAAAATACTTCAATTGTGTCTCTTCCACACCCCAAATATGTGATTTTAGTACGTTTACAAGGTCTCTTAGTTTTCTTATCAATTTAAAGGACAGTATTTTTGAATTATTCATTTAACAAGGCTGTTATAAAGATTGAATAAGATAATGTTGTTGAAAGCATTAGAAACATGTAATTTATAATATGTTTAAAAACATTTGAGATTTTATCAATATTGCTAACATCTAGACCACACTGTTAAATTTTAAAAATTATTCAATTTCTTTCCTTATAAAAGAAAGAGATATTCTAACTACAGCCATTCTCATCCTATATAACATTTCGTATTGTCCAGTATTTTATTCCCAGACTTCATATTGTTATTTTTTAGTCAAAGTGGTTTAGGTTAACCTTAAGTTTACCAAATGATTTGATCAAGATTTCATTTTATGTCTCTGCCCTTCCCTCAAAAATTCTTTTCTATTCTGTATCATAAACTGGCTGTAGAGTGGTGGTTCTCTAATTGAAACAGCATCAGAGCACCTGGAAAGCTTGATACAACACAATTTACAATCCACTGCAGTTTCTGACTTATAGATTGGGCATGGGATCCGAACACTTACATTTCTCACCTATTTCCATGTACTGCTGTTGCTTCTGGTGAATTACTAGAAGATTGGGTAAGAGTAGGTCATAAATTCTGTTTTAGCTTGTTTGAGAAATGTCTTGACCTTCTTCTTCAATGATAATTTGGATGACTACATTAATCTAGGTTGTTAGGATTTTTTCTCTCTCAGAAATGGAAAATATGATTCCACATCTACGGGTATAGTTGAAAAGCCTAACATCAATTTGACTGTTGTTTCTTTGTGGGTAATTTTTGCTCCCTCTGTGGCTAAATTTAAGATCTTTTTTTTTTTTTTTAATTTGCAATTTTCCTAGGAATTCTTTCTGTTTTCCTATACCCTTCTCTTTTCCCCTCCTTCCTTCTTTTTCTTGATTCCTTCAGCATGGTTTCCTTAATCTGTGGGTTCATGTCTTTCATTCAGTCTGAAATATTCTCTGCCATTATCTTTCAAAATACTACTCCACCCCTATTTTTTTATGTTCTTATTCTCACTATTCAAAGAGATATTTTCCATCTCTGTCTCACTGGTTAACAATTTTCAAATCTATCTTCTAGTTCCTTGTACCTAAAAATGATAATCCCACCTGAGAGCTTATTAGCAATGCAATCTTTTGGATCTCATCTCAGATCTATAGAATCCAAACCTGCATTTTAACAAGCTCTCTACATGATTGCCATATATATTGATGGTTGTGAAGCCTGGTTCTCCCTTCAAGTTTGTCTAATATGCTGTTAAACTTTTTTTTATTAATATCATTATTTTAATGATCATATTGCTTAATTTTTAGACTTACTTTGGTTCTTTTAAAGCTTTCTTGATCATATGTATAGTCTCTTTTTTCTTTGTCTTTTTTATTCTATTTTTATTTTTATACATTTTTTGTAATCCTATAGTTTCTGTGTAATTATTCTAGCATCCAAAGGTTTTGGGGGCCAACGTGGCTCATATTCTTGTGTTTGCAATGACTTTGGGCTGTGAATTTATATTTGATTGATGTGACTATTGATTTGGAGGACACCAGGTTGATAAATTGCTCCTCTGTGGTGACTTTGGGATCTGCCAAGTGCCCTCAGGCATGACAATTAAAGTACAATTGAAATTACTTTCTTGTCTTGAGATTTTTTTATAACACCAAAAGAGGGTTTTTAATTTTCAAATGTGTATGAGGAGCTCGTGCCTGATTGTATGTACTTTGGGACAGAAAAATATCTTTGTCATTTTCTTTTGCCAGGAGGCAAGTTCTTTCTAATCAACCCGTCACTGAGGATGTGACCCTTTGAAGGCCTTAGCTTTGTGCAACATCTCATTTCTAACTCCCTGCCTTATAAGAGCCAAAACCTTATTTTCTGATCTCATGAGCTGGCAATGTGAATAGCTTTAGGTTCCTCCTATAGACAGATATGGTAGGGCATCTGTAACCTTGCTTGTCATTTGGACTTTAGCTTATTCAATTTTTGTCCTGGAATTGATCTTAATTTCTCCTGACCTCAATTTTCAGGGGGAAAAGAGGAGAAAAATAAGTGAGAGGTATAGGGAGAGAGAAGAAAGAAGAGAAAGAAACAAGAGGAAAAGGAGAATGAGAGAGGGAGAGAAAGGAAAAGAGTGGGAAGAGGGAAGAAAGTGGAAAAAGAAAGATGGAAACAAAGGAGGAGGAGGACTTATTCATCCAGTGTGAGTTATTTTATAGTAGCCAGAAATTTCCACTTTTATCATATTATCAAAAACCCCATAAGAGCCCTACATTCTATTGAATTTATTTCTATTAGACCACACACTCTATTGCCTTTACACCCTTGTTTATGTCTTCTTGGAAGAGTCTGCCCTTATTTAACTTCCCTCAGCTCCCTTTTACCTGGTTTATGAATGTTTTCAGGAATAAGTAAGAAAGTACCAAAGGACAGTGGTTTAATCAATAAATATATTTAATTAGCTCACCTTACAGGAAGTCTGGAGATAAATGATCCAACAGACTGAGATGTCAGGACATGTGGCTTTGCCTGACCACTGGACGGCTAAAGTAGCTTGTCACAAAATCTCACATCAGTGTCCCAGGCAAAAAGGGCAAGCAGAGGCAGACACATTCTCTTTCCTTCATTGGCCCCATCAGAAGACTTCCCTTTTTATCTTATCAGCCAAAATGTTCTCACGGTGTACGCCTGCCTTCAGGGAAATGATTCTGTGGTCCAGAGAACTGGTGACCATGACTGACTTATATTCAACATGAACACACCTACCTGCCCTGATTTCAAAACATCACCACACACTAACTCAGCAAAATAAACTGGGTTTGATTAGAAAGGTATGTTGACACATAAGGATAGTGCTTTTCACACCTGGAAACTCATTTAGATCCTTACCAAATTGCTACTCTCCCCCCAAAATGTCAGGTCTCCTGTCATACAGGCTCTCATAGCACTAAGTAAGGTTCCCTTGGAACTTGTTTATCCTTGCCCTAATGTAACATTCCTCACACTTGACATTATCTGTGCAATAGCCTTCTCTTCCCTGTTATATTTTGAACTCTATGAAGCAAAGGTCAGAAGTATTTATGTTCAATATTTAATGCACATAATAAATACCAACCATTTATTTGTTGAAAAAAAACCCAACAATAAAAATAAAATATAATAGGTCTCTACCCAAACTGTCCTCTGAGAATCAGACATAAATGGATAATAATCTAACAGACATCTCCATCTAGTGACCTTAATATAGTCCTTAGATAAAATTCTCATATACCATGGTATACACTTTCACAATAGGTTTATACCTTCTAAAATAAGCACAGGAGCTACAATAAAATGTAAACAAGAAGATCTAGGAAAGCACAGTGATATTCAGCAGCACTGTGTCTCAAGTAAGATTGACATAACATCTAGGACTTACTCTGAAACTTTTCATATAGCATATAAAAATAAACAATAATTGTTTTGTGAAGTTATAGGTTTTTATGTGGCCTGGCAAACAGGGCAAACCAGAAGAAGAAAAATTGTATTGTCTGAAAGGAGGCATCCCAAATTCCTCATGCCTTCTAATCATTCTTATCTAGAAAAAGCTGCCATCAACTCTAAAATGCTGTTTTAGATCCAAATTATACATTTACCAAGTTCAACTACACAACATGGGTATTCCTTGTTTTTTATTTGGACCGAAATGATACATTTTCCATTAAACAATTAGAAATGCCAACCACTACAGTGAAACTATTTTCAGGCAAACAAATGCCTGGAGACAACCCATCAATTTTGGAGACTTGTATTTAACTGTGAATGTTGCCTTCTATTACTGGAAACCACTTAAGAATCCTCTAAAGTGGTCACTTAAGAAGAGGATATTTCCTTTAGAAGACAACTCTGATTCCTAACTGCTCAAGGTTCTCTTCAAAAACTTTAGCCAAGCCTCTAGTATTTTAATGGTTATGGCATGGAAGACAGACATTTTTTACCTGACCTTGAAAGCAGAAACATCAAAAAGAACACATTGTATTTATTCAAAATAACTTCAACCTGATTTTATTTCTATCAAGATTCATAGGGTTTCTATTTATTAGATTTATGCACCAGCATTGTCCCAGGCATTAGGCCTAGGGAGATAACAAAAAGAACAAATAGATAGGTTCCACGTTCATCTTAAGACAATTCTTCCATAAAATGTTTATCCTGAATCACAGCTAAGACATAAATGAGGAACAATTTCAGGCCTATCCTATAAGGATGCTGTGGTTGTACACTGTACAAAGGTGTGACAACTAGGGACACGTTTCATCATGGACGTACCCTAACATGGACAGCTAACAGGGTTGAGTCCCAAATATATCCGGGGCGTTTCCAGTGCCTCTGCTTGTGAAACCTAATTTATTTTATCCAGGTAGACTCAAAACAGTGCAGTGACTGCAGGGGGGAGGAGGGTAATAAGTGACTAAATGGTAATGGAAAAAATACAATAATTTAAAAAAATATAATGTGGTTGCCCTACCTGTGGGTAAGTTCATTCCTCCTCTTCAGCCCCTCAACGCAGCTTCCTGCTAGAGTTGGCTGTATCTTGTATCCTGTGTGTGTAAGTAGGAAGCATACAGGCATGTGTGTGTCCAGCTAACATGTGGTCAGGAAAATCCCTCCACAGAGTAGAGCTCTTCAAATTATGCTGACTTTTTTTTAACCCTATGGACCAACCAAGCTACTCTTGTAATTCTCAAATAGGTACTAGCAACAGCCATTATTCACTTCACTTTCACATAAAACAAAATGAAACAAAAACAAGAAAACACACACATCTTTCCTTTCTACTACATATAGTCCTTGACTGAGAAAAGGTGACAAGACCAAGAATTCCGGAATCTAACCAGCCTTTGATCTGCAGCTGCAACTGCTATTTCTAGAGTTTGGCACTATCCTGCACTAATTCCTGGTCAGCCCAGAACTTTCAGTCTCGGGAAACTGTGCCCTTCTTGATCACAGCCCCACAGCTCTGTGGCTTCCAAGGGGTTGCCCACAACCCCATTTGAAGCTGAGGAGCGCTCTGCCCTCCCAGCATTCATCTGTCCTTTCTGCTGGCTGCTGCTTTGCTGCAATTCATGGAAAAGCAAGGAGCAACAGCAACTCTTGCTGTTTCTTACCTTTTCTTTCTCTGAGTTAAACTGGCACAGGTCAAAATGAGTTCCGTTTTACAAGCAGAATATACAATTTCTGTCTCCTGTGAGAGAGCTCCTTCGACTTAGTAAAATTCTTCAAACACCAGCAAAGGAAACAACAGCATATAATTTTATTAATCCTCCTAAATCACCTAACAAAAGCTCAGGAACAGATGACCTTTGCCATCTGAAGCAAGAGTAATTTTCGTGGCTCAGATGACGACGTCATCCTGCTCCTGACTGGATCCTCAACGATGAGAACTTCCAAGTCGTATAAATTGCACAGCCTTGGGAAATAGGAGAAGGGAGAAAAATATTATCCCTGACCTGGATTTGGAAGACTTTTAACCACTTTGCTTCTCTGATTTCAGAAGGGCTCCTGCTTCAGGAGTCCTCCCACAAGAGCAGAACTCTTTGAAAAACTATCCCTTTAAAGTACAATTGATTTAGCCATAAATAAATCCTGGAGGGGACTTGCAGCTCTGGGCCAGGACTGCCAGGGCCATGACGTGCCTGTTCTTTCACACAGCGATATTAGATAGGCCCCGGCATTGGCTGCAGAATGTAATTTGCTCAGTCAAGCATGCCCATCTCTTCTCTCTGATTACTCCCAGATCCTTTTACACATCCTCCTGCTCCTTGACAATCAGTATCCACCAGGGCTTATCTTAAGCTGAGAGCAAATATTTATCAGATTGGTGATTATTTTTATTATAAAGGAAATACGCAGGCCAAACAGCCATGTTGATTCAATTATAAAAATGACAGCTTCCCCCCAGGTAAATGCTAACTGAGTAATTATAAGGCTTACAAAGCTCATTGAGACTTTCCCGTGTACCAGTGATGCATCACTCTTCTTCCAAAAACCATTTTTCTTGATATTTCCCCCATGAGAAAGGGCTCATCTGTATCAGTAAGTTTTCCAATGAAAGGACATTGGGCTCATCAGCGTTATCATTTTGCTGAGCTTGGTTTTCATCAAGAGCTTTAACATGAACTGCTTCTGGGCTTTCTACAAACACCAAAATGCACTAAGGTGAAATATCTCTGAGTGGGTCAGGGACGGAAGCGTTTTCATTTCTGTCACTCCGCCTCTGTTCTCTCAATTGCTGCCCCTAATTCTGGTTCCAGTTTGTAAGGTCTGTTTCCCATGGGCGAAGGGAACAGCTATTCTTATCTCCATAGAAGTGGGGTACAGTTTGGTTCCTTCACACAGGTAGCAAGTGCTCATAATTACAATTTCTCTAAATTCAGACTTAATCTTTGCTCTATATGTAAGTACACTATAAACACAAGTCCTTATTGTTTAACCAGAGAAAGGAGTGTCTCTACAAAGTCCTAGAAATATGTGAATAATAAGCAATGGTCCAGGAGGAGCATCTGATAAGGAGAGAGAAAGATACAAACTGTGTCATCAATTGCCCCAAATAATCGTCAGAAATTCAGCGCAGGAGAGGAGACTATTTTTGTTGCTGTCTCCAATAAGGAATATTGTTAGCAACAAGTTTGGACAGAGGTTGATTACCAAAGGAAGGGGTTGTTGTAGAGTGAGGCAGAAAGAGGCCGCTCTAAATTTTTACATATAAACTCTACTACTTTCCCTCCTCACAATTATCAGTGAGCAAATCCTTGAGCAAATCCCTCCATATATGTAATAATTGCCTTAATATTAAAAAGAATCATTTGTGAGGGCTGTTATAACAAAGTACTACATACTGGATTACTTAGCACAAATATGTTGTCTCAGAGTCTGGAAGCTAGAAGTCTGTCAGATGTTGGTCAGGCCAGTTCCATCCGAGGGCAGCAAGGGACAGCCCTGTTCCTGGCCTCTATCCTTGGCTGTCTTCTGCCGGTGCCTCCACATCCCCTTCCCTCAAAGTGTGCCTACCTCTGCACCCAAATTTCCTCTTTGTATAAGGACAGCAGTTGTATTGGATTAAGGCCCATCCTCATGACCTCGTTTTAACTAATTATAGCTGGGATGACCCTGTTTTCAAATAAGGTCATATTTTGAGGTACTGGGGATAAGGACTTCAACATATTAAATGTGTGGGATACAACTCAACTTGTTACATAAAAATCTCTAAGTTATTACTCGGATCCAAGATGATATAGGTTTTCTCTTAATAATTCAGAAAAAAAAAACCAAAAAACCCTCACAATTGTTTTTTGAAGCCAAAAAATTGAAAGGTGGGTGGAAACAAATTTTATTAATTAATTGCAATCATGAACTTTATTCTTTGTGGCTCTGTTTAGAGATGTACTTCAAAGTAGCCAGGCATTTCAATCTCCAGTGGGGGGCTGACCCCTTCAGGTGATGCAGGGACAGTTGTTAGATATCCTACAGCCTCAGCCTTTCCCTGCCACCCTGGGCCCGAGCTCAGAACCTGCCACTGTTGCTCTGAAAGATCAGGGACTTCTCATTTTATTTATTTTTCATGAGCCTTGAATCACTTCCCTAGATGCCTTTTTCTGTGGGCAGTGTTTTCCCCTTGAACCCTAGAAACTCCTCAGCAAGCTTGTAAAGCCCACAGTAGACAGTCTAACACTGTCTGGTGGTGATATTAAGCTTTCTGATGTGCAACAACAGGCCTTTATTCAAGGCCTGAGCTCAGTAACAGCTTTTATAAATGTTATGCTTTACACTGCATGTGGGTGAAGCATTATGTATGTAATATATACATACATGTAAACTCTCATTGTTCTCAGTAGCTGATAGTCAGACAAAGAGCATGGGAAGAGCTTTCCCAGGTGGGCAGAGGCATTGGTGAGGAAGAGCTGTTAGAAGCAACTTGCAATTGTCCTAGCTACATGTCCCAGTTGCTTGGAGCATCATTCTGTGCACCAAATGGTTGTTAGTTCAATTCCCAGTCAGGGCACATGACTGGGTTGTGGGTTCAATCCCTGATTGGAGCATGTACCAGAGGCAAACAATCAATGTTTCTCTCTCCCTCTCTCTTCCTCTTTCTCTAAAAATCAATGAAAAAAAAATGTTTTCAGATGAAGATTACAAATTAAATAAATAAATAAACAAATAAATAAGAATTAACTTACGTTTGGCATTTGGGTCGTTTCCCTTCATACCAAAAATGTATCTATCCTAGAAGTAGTAGTATATTATTGTAAAATAGGTTTATGATATTAAAATAATTTATCCTTAAATGGAATTTGGTAGTATGCCCAAATCCCTCATAAAGAAAAATAAGGCTTCTTTATGTAGGCTGAGCCAAAGACTCAAAATCATCAACATATCTTCATTCTGTTCAGAATCTATGGCAAAGAACATCTAGGTAGAGGCAGATAAGCGTAATCTGTGAGTATTTTGAATGTTCACTTTTCCTTAGTGTTAGAAAATAGCTTTTATTCAATCTGATAGAAAAGTTATAGTGACCCAGCAAAAACTGGATATTCATTTTAATTTTTAATGGAAAACTGAAGTGCCAAGACATTTCATGATAGTCACGAATAATATAATCATTCTTGACATGAATTCTCTGGCTGGTTTCTTTGTAATCATATGTTCCCTGTGCACTTCTCCGCACACACCTAAAGAATGGACTCTGTTCCCTCCTCAACAAAAATCCTCTAAGTGTCCTTAGTGACTCCTAGTGGAGGTGACTATTACCAAGTCATACCTTAAAAGTATCTGAGAAAGAAAGCCCTGGCTGGTGGCACAGTGGATAAGGTGCCGGCCTATGAACCCAAAGGTTGCTGGTTCGATTCCCACCCAGGGCAACATAATCAGGTCTCCAGCCAAGTCTGTAGCTGGAAGCAGGTGAAAGGCAACCATACATGGATGTCTCACTCCCTCTCTGCCTCTCTCCTTTCCCCTCTCTCTGAAAAAATAATAAATAAAATCTTAAAAAAAAAAGTATCTGAGAAAGAAACCATTTGAGTTCAAGAAAAAGTAGAGGGTATCATTTAAATCTACAAGTATTGCCATTCTGAAATGGAGCCTAAGAGTTTAGTAAGTAAATCCTGCGGTGGTGAAGAAAACTAAATCATAGAAAAGGAGACGGTTGCATTATGTTTCTTCCTGAGATGGGATTTATAACTTAGTGATTACCACATGTGGATTTTCCTTAAAAGAATATATGGATACACACTTAGTGTGTTCAGTGCTAAGGCCTATGATTGCTGAACAGGGGTGGGTTAAAAAATGATAAGAAAATAATTTATATGTGAGGGGGGGCCCAAAACAAACTGGAATTTATTTATTAAGAAATGTGTATTTACTTTTACATGTTTAAACTACCGTCACCTTCAAAGCACTCTCTATTTGATGAAATACACCTATCGAGGCCTGTTTTCCACTTCTCAAAGCAGGTTTGGAACTCATCGATTTTGATGCTTTTCAGTGTTTCTGCTGTTTTTATTTTACCTCTTCTACATCAGCAAAACTTTTCCCTTTGAGGGCTTTTTAATTCAGGGCAGGATGGGATGAATGGGGAGGGTGGGGCATGGAGTTGTGCTGCTTTGATCCAAAACTGCTGAACACTAAGCAAAGTGTGGGCAGCTGTGCTCATAAATCACTTATCATAAAATGGGTGAACGCTTCTAAAAAATTCACTGACACTGAATGCAGCTTCTCATAACAACACCAGCTGGTACATTGATACAAATGGGTTCCAAGAACACTCACCCAGTGGGGGAAGTCTGTAATACAAGGGTTCTGCCCTCTAGGAGATAATTTTTTTTTGGGGGGGGGTCTACTTGTATTAATATATAATACAGTTACTTATAAACTTATCTTTGAATACAGTTAAATGTATTATTTATTTATCCCACCTGAAGTTCCTGAAAGATGATCTTACCTTCTTCAAAAACTAAAAATTAAAATAACTATGGTTTAAAATTCTATTCCATGGTTACTATTGTTTATTAATCAATATTATTATTTTATAATTTAATAAATATACTATATTGAATATTATAATTTAATAGATATAAAACATTGAATTTTAAACTTAAAAAGACATGAATGTTCATCCAATCTTATTCTGTTATTTTATAGGAGATGTAAACTTATAAATTTACACATTTACATTTTATGCCCTGGCCAGCATGGCTCAGTTGGTTGGGTGATGTCCTGAAAACTAAAAGGTTGCAGGTTCAATTCCTGGTCAGGGCATATGCCTAGGTTGAGGGTTTGGTCTCCAGATCAGGGCATATAGGAAAGATAACTAATCAACATTTCTCTCTCACATCAATGATTCTCTCCTCTTTCTCTCTCTTTTGTCCTCTCTCTAAAATCAGTAAGCATGTCCTCAGGTGAGGATAAAAAATATAAATAAAAATAATTTACATACAATTACAATGAAAACATACTACTGTTAACTTGCTAATTATTGATGACATGTCTCAAAATTATAGCTGTAAACTAAGGGGTATGTGTGTAGTCTTTAGATAAATTAGCAATTTGGTGTTCTTAAAGGTATATAGTCAGTGCCAATCTCTAGGCTACTCAAATGAATATTCACTATTAGTTTCCAAATGATCACTTTATTATTTTCTCTATCAAAAAATCTTAAGGAATTGTGGTATTAGTTTTAACTAAACATAGTAGTGTCACAACTTTTTCTTTTGACTAGTCATACTTCTATGTAATGCTCTTAACAATCTTGGCAGTAGACATCTTCAAGTGCACCTGCAGAGAGCAAATGTTTTTGAGCAACCCTGCTTCTCGTGGGTCTCAGTTGCCTGTATGCTCTTACCCTGTCTTTCCTGAGAGCAAAGCGCCAGGTGTTCTTCAAACTCTATGTATATACCATAGACACTTACGCTTCCTTACTTCTAAACTTGTGCAAAACTATTCCTTTCTTACTTGTCAATAATTGTGGGACCTGAGAAAAGTTAGTTGGAAGAGATGCATGCAAGTGTATAATACTGATAAAAACTCTGCTTAGCTAGAATGGGAATGAAGAAATTTCCACCAGTTCACGTTAAATTGAGGGGTATGGAAGAAGTTTTAAAGGAGAGTACATAAAAGAAAAAAAAAAAGATTTAGTATGTCCTTTATTCTTCTCTGTATTTACCCTACTAGCAGAGTGTATACAAGTTAATAACATTACCAACACATAAATTGAAACATGATATGAATATGTTTATCCCACAAGAACTGACATAGATTGTAGGCAAACTTTTGAAAAAAAAAAAGAAACCTCATGTTATTCAAAATATATAAATTAAAGTGATGTATCTCTATCTAGCTATTAGATTATTAAAAATTTGAATTAATTATACCTAACCCTGTAAACCTGTTACATACTCACACTTTGCTAGTAGCAGATTAAATTAAAATAACTACGTTAGAGAATGGAAAGTATTTCTAAAAACTCTTGATGATGTTTTTATTATTTTGTCAAGGTTTTTAAGTTGTTGGGGTGTATCTTTTTTAACATTACAAAAGAAGATAATATTGATTGTGCCTCAAGATATTCAGTACATGTTGTTAAATTAACACTAAACTGAAAAAAAAGAAAAACCTGCATGTCCAATAAAAGAATAATTAAATTCATTGCAGACCACCAACTTCATAGCATATAATGCTATTAAAATAAAATAATTCATTGACATAATATAATAATGTATATATTTATTATGTTATATATAATTTTATATAATAAATTATATCTTTATTAGCATTAAATAAAACATGGATAATTGAAAGCAGTTTGAATATTAGAGAAAAAATGATTATAGGTATTTTCCCCATTTTATTTATTACAATATTATTTAGTGCATTAAAGTTCATGATACTAATAATCTTCTCTCACAAAACCTCAGTCTGTTCTCCCATAACCCAATTCACTGAAAGTCTTCCTGGTTATCACCAAAATTCAATAGTGTAACCAAAATAGCAGAAATAATGAGGAATTTTATTCCTTAAGGAAAATTGCCTCCCTCCTAGTATCCATGATTTCAGTAATAATCTAATGTTAGAATGCTGTCCTTGGCAGTTAAACTGAAACAAAAGAGCTCAGGCAATCTGCATGATTTAAAACTCAATTTTGTTTAGCTTCTTGGGGAGCTTCACTATTGGCTTCTCTTATTGACTCAGGCAGCTTCCCAGATTTTAGAATATTATTAAAAACTACAAGACTAAAAGAAAAAAAGAAACTATGTATGTTGCATAACTTTGTCAAAAGTAAGCTGAAAGCCCATCTGTTTCCATTGTCTTATTAAATTTGTTGTGTTTTATACATAGTTGAGTTCCTTCCTCATAATACATCGCTCCTAAGGATGGCAAGTATTACTTCATTGCATAAGTAAGTTGATTACCTTCTCATGGCATTCCCTATCCCAGAATTTCACTGCTAATATAAATTTTTAAACTTTTATTTTGAAGATCTCATTCTTAAATTCTGGGTGACCCTCCAAGGATTCATTTTACCCTTTTACCAACCAACTCCAACCACCATCACATTTCACCACAATGCTCAAACAACCTCTGAACTGATCATCTAAAATAAACTACTTCCCATTAAAATCTTTCCTCACTTTGGAGCCAGAGTGAAATTTTAAAGACACAATTTGGATCATCCTGCCATCACCAGAACCTCTGTCCTCTATCTTTCCGTACACGATGCCTTGTAAAGCGTATCAATAGCTTCCTGTTAATACTGCCTCCCAGCCCTTGCCCCATCTCACCCCACCTCTCTTCACTGTTCCTGGCACTTTGTCCTCTCTGGCCTTCTTTTATTTTCTCCAGTGATCATAGCATTCTTCTCTCTACTCCTGCCAGCCAATCCAGCATCACAGCTTTTGCTCTTGCTACTCATACATTGCATGAATGTTCACTCTCCTACTATCCCCCATTAAGTGAATTCTGCTCACCATTTGGATCTCATTTCAAGGAAGTACCAGTAAGATTCATTGCTGTACTCACTACCAACACCCTCAACTGCTTCACCATGTTTGTCACCAGATTATATGACTGTATTTGTTTGATTAATGTATATTCTCCACCCTCTTTTAAGTTTCAGAAAAACAGAGACAACCTTAGCTTTTTTCACTGTTATATCCTCAGCATTCAGCAGAGTTCTGCTCATAAGGTGTACACAATAAATGAAAGCCAAGCATGTATTATATTTTCTCTCTGTAAATTGACCTTTCTGGATATTTTCCCCCTAAAAGCCAAAATGATGGTTCTGTTATTTACCTAACATAGAGATTAGAAATTGCCCCAATGTTACTTTAAATGGTGGGTTTTGGGGCTATTTGACAACATGAATTGCTTGATGCATGGGAAGCCCTCAAAATTTTTTTTTTTTGATGAGCAAGAGAGTTGTCTCTGTATATCTGGCTAGCAAGCCAAATGTGGGCAGGGGTAAACTGTAAAAATCTCAATTGATTATATTTGAATTATTTGAGGAAAGTGGTCTAAACACCAGAAATAACCCTTTTGCTTCTAATATTCTAGGCACTGTATGGCCAGGGCACATGGGTGAAATAAATCGAATCCCTGCTTCCAAGGAGGTCACCCACCGTCTCACGCAACTCTCCAACACCCATGTAGTACTGGAAAGATCTAAACTGTATGGCTTTATAATCCATAATGACAAGAATAAAGCTCTTTCTCTGCTTTTTTATTCTAACATAAATGCATTCAGGTTTTGCAAATAAATTGATAACATTTGTTTCCATGATGGGATATTTTAAAAATATCTGTAAATGTTTAATAAATATTGAATGGACTGAATTATCTCTATCTATCTATCTATCATGTATTACCTATTTCATAGCAACTTTAAATAAAATTTTATTATCACTTTTTAAAATTATATTTTATTGATATGCTATTACAGTTGTCCCAATTTTTCCCCTTTGTTCTCCTTTGCCCAGCACCCGCCACTCCTTCAGGCAATCCTACACCTTTGTTCATGACTATGGGTCATGCGTGTAAGATCTTTGGATCCATTTCCTATACTGTACTTTACATCCCCATGACTATCCTGTAACTACCTATTAATTCCTTCTTAATCACCTCATCTCTTTGCCAATTCCCCCAAACACTCCTCCCATGTGGCAACCATCAAAACACTCTATATCCATGACTCTATCTCTGTTCTTCTTGTTTGCTTAGTTTTTTTTAAGATTCAGTTGCTGATAGACATGTATTATCAGTTTATCATTCATCATTTTGATTTTCTTTTTCTTAAATAAGCCACTGTAACATTTCATAAAATAATAGTTTGGTGATGATGAATTCCCTTAAGTTTTCTTGTCTGGGTAGCTCTTTATCTGCTCTTTGATTCTAAGTGATATCTTTTCTGGGTAGAATAGTCTTGGTTATAGGTCCCTGCTTTACATGCCTTTGAATATTTCTTTCTAATTATTTCTACCCTGCAAAGTTTCTTTTGAGAAATCAGCTGATAGTCTTATACGAAATCCCCTGAGCATTTGCACCCTGTAGACAGATACAAACCACATTGGAACACCACCACCCTGCCCTTGCACAGCTGATCCTACATGGTGCTCAGTGGACAGCTAGTCTTTGTAGCTGACTAGTCTGGGTAAATCCTTCCATTGACCTGCCAACACCAACCAAGTCTTGACTACAAAAGGAGAGTACTCAGCCCACACAAAGGGTGCATCTCAAGTATACAGCTTGGGTGATAGGAGAGGCTGTGCCACTGAACCCTATAGCACACCAACTATATTAGGCCACGCTACCAAAACAGAGAGACATAGCAGCTCTACCTAATACATAGAAGTAAACATAGGGAGACTGCCAAAGTGAGGAGACAAATGAAAGACTAGATCAAAACTCCAGCAAAATTACTAAACAGAATGAAGATTAACAATCTATCAGATGCAGAGGTCAAATCACTGGTTATAAGGATGCTCAGGGAATTTAAAATGATCTTAACAGCATAAAAAAATCCTATCAGAAACAAAGGATACTAATTAAAATAAAGAACAATTTACAGGGAAACAACAGCAGATTGAATGAAACTGAGAGTCAATCAATGATTTGGAACATAAGGAATAAAAACAACAAATCAGAACAACAAGAAGAAAAAATAATTAAAAAATAAAAAATATGAGGGTAGTGTAAGGAGCCTCTGGGACTACTTCACACACTCTAACAATTGCATCATAGGGGTGCCAAAAGGAGACTATAAAGTGCAAGAAGTTGGAAATCTACTCAAAAAAATAATGAAAGAAAACTTCCTTAATTTGGTGAAGGAAATAGATGTGTAACTCCAAGAAGTACAGGAGAGCCCTGAACAAGATGGTTGCAAAGAGGCCCACTGCAAGATATATCATAATTAAAATTCCAAATGTTAAATAAAGATAAAGGGAAAATCTTAAGATCAGTAATAGAAAAAGTCAGTTACTATTACCTTTTTAAATCCTCTGCAGTTTATCAAAAAGGATAGTAGCATGCAACTGTAGTGAAGGACAAAGTTCTCTCAACTCTCTTTAGGGTTGCTTATTATTATGAGGAGCATATAGCAGAAATCAGGACATCTTAGTTGAAGGTCCCCTTTTCTGAGTCACTATATAGCATTTGAATAGTTTTGATGCTTTGAAATACCAGGAAAGATATACAAAACTTCTGATTAGAATCACATGGTGGCAGGAGACCTAGCCAATAGACTAGTCATGACTTAGAATAGAGGTCTAGAGTTTAAGATTAAGCAACTCCTCTGACAGATAGTTTTCCACTGTAGAATGAGATAAACCATTTTTTCTTCAAGTATTTTCACTAATATTTAAAAAGTATTTTAATTTGATATTAAAAAGATGTGATAAAAATATGTAATATGTGGGTGGGCGTATATGTGTATTGGTTATTCTCAACAAGCATCCAGTCACAGCTATTTAAGAAAGTGAGAAGTCAAATAATTTATTTTCAAAGCTTGTTTTAAAAGTGAGAAGAGGTTTATATTATTATGTTTTTTATATAACATTTCTTGAGCTATTTATCAAGGCACAGAATTGAAGAAACATGATAACAGCTGGTACTGACTAGAAATTACTGTAGTTAATTAAAAATTAGATGTAGTTACTAGCAGCTTTGGTTTCACAAGATGCCTGTTCTACCCACTGAGGGGAATTCAAATTCCACTTAGTACAATCAGTACATCAATACACAGAAGTGTGTTGTAAGCAGATATTCTGCAGGGAGATAGAAAACCATCTATAGCTGACTTGGAAAACAAAAAATTATAATTGTTTATATTTAGATTATTTCAATTGTGCTGATTTTGACTGACTACCAAAAATATGTGTTCATTTTCATATTCAGAGAATTTTTAAAAGAATAGGAAGTAAATTAGGTTGAATCTTCAAGTGATAATAGTGTTCCAGACCACTATAAATGCTATTGCATTTCCTTTTTATGCATGCATATATACATTTAAATTTCTGTCACAAAGCTGTGATTATGATTATGTTATATAGTCAGTTTATGGGTGAAGGTTAAATTTAGTGTTGGGATACAAGGTCAAGGTCACTAATATAAAAATGCTCTTTTTGTAGTAATCTTATGAAACATTTAAATAGCTATATAATATTTAATTATATAGTTATTTTTTAAAACAACTCACTATATATATTTAGATAATTTTTGCATTTGTTTATTTTTTGTTTTTCTCTTATTCATGACTAGGTATTTCTAATTATTGAGATAAATCTCTAAAAGTAGACTTTCTTTTTTTTTTTTTTTTTAAAGATTTTATTTCATTATTTTTAGAAAGAGGGGAAGGGAGAAAGGCAGAGAGGGAGAGAGACATCAATGTATGGTTGCTTTGCACCTGCCTCCAGCCACAGACCTGACTGGAGACCTGGTTTGCAACCTTGTTATGTGCCCTGGCTGGGGAATCGAACCTGCGACCTTTGGGTTCGCAGGCCGGCACCTTATCCACTGTGCTACCAGCCAGGGCTCTAAAAGTAGACTTTCTATGTCTAAATGTTTAAATACTGTGAAGGTTTCTTAATGTGTATTATAAAATTATTTTAAAAACATCATATTCCTATTAAAAATCTATAAACAGATACATTTCCCAGTGAACATAATATAATTGAGTGTTAAAAATATTATATTTCTGCCATGTTCCTGAAAAAAATAGAAAATTTTATTGTAATATGTAGTTTAATTTTTTTTTCAAAGATTTTATTTAATTATTTTTAGAAAGAGGGGAAGAGAGAGAGGCAGAGAGGGAGAGAGACATCAATGCATGGTTGCTTTTCACTTGCCTCCAGCCACAGACCTGACTGGAGACCTGGCTTGCAACCTTGTTATGTGCCCTGACTGGGGAATCAAACCTGCGACCTTTGGGTTCGCAGGCCGGCACCTTATCCACTGTGCTACCAGCCAGGGCTGTAGTTTAATTTTATAGTGAGGTTACATGGTTTTTAATATAAACTATTTTTATGAACTATATCTCTCATGATTGCTTATTTTTAATATTTTTCTTAGCCATCTATAAACACACTAGATATTAAGTATATTAAGTGATTACTTTTCAAATATTTCCCCAACTTTTATTTCCATTTTAATTTTGTTCATGAAATAATTATTGAAAGCCTGCTATAGGCTACACCTGTTCTGTGTCCTGTGATATAGAAATGAACAAAACATTTACAAATCTGACCTAGTTGAAGTTGTAACAAAATAGTCAGAGATCTTGGTCTTTTAGAAGTCTGTGTTCTAGTTGAGGTACAAAGACAACAAACAGATAAAAATTAATTGATATGTTAGAAAATGATCATGCTGTGAATAAAATTGATACAGAAGAGAAAAATGATGTGTGTGATGGAAGTTGCAACATTCAGTAGGTGATCAGAGATGGTGACGTATGAACAGAAACTTGAAGGTGTAGAGCTAGCCAGGCAGGAGAAATAAGAATGAAGTCAACAGGAGAAATATGCCAGTAATGTTTAAGGAACAGTAAAAAATAAAATAAATAAATAAATAAATAATAGAGTGACTATAATCAATCAAGATGGGGATGCTGTCAGAGAGATAACGGGCACCCAGATCATGAAGAGTCTAGTGCACCATTGTTGTATTTGACAATTCCTTTAAACGAGAAATGGATCACTGGGAATTTTACATACATGAGCACTATGATAATGGCTTAAAGGTTCATTATGAGTACAGCATTGGAACTAGGTGTTAAGGGGAATGAAAAACTCTTCCTTTTCCCTCATGATTTTTATTATGGTTAGTTGAATAATGAAATGCCATGAGTCAAATTAACATGATAAAATCAAATTTAATATGTGTGCATGGGGAATTCACATAAGCATGAAGAGTTCTAAAGACAGTAAGGCAAAATGAGGTATATCTGTCATTCTTGTCTAAGGGGAAAGCAATAGGGGCCTGGGGCTTCAAAGGAAAATGAGGTGATTCACAGGAAGATGAAAAGAGTTAATGTTCAGTAGACAAATATTTCCTGGGACATCTAGAGACAACGGGACTCATAAGGAGGGCTTAGATCAAAGTGGCCTTGTTAAGTTCCTCCCTGTCTGCTACACTTGAATCAGGTTAAACCATAGTTATCTATAGTTATAACTCCTTTTGGGGATGTGTTTTCTATCTTACATTCCTTTAGGCATAGGAGGAAGCTCAAAGTTTCTTCCTGAGCCCTCTGGGCATTAAAAATAACCATCTTAAAATAATCAATCTCCCAAAGAGGCATATCTTGGGATGGCAAACTCTGCTTAAACCAATAATGCAAACAACAAATAGAATAGGGTGATAGGAATACAGAATGGTCAGAATCTAGGTAAGCATTAAGAAAAAGTTAACAATATTTACTCAAGGCAACATTTTAGAAGGAGAAAACAAGTCCATGATGACTCTGAGATTTTTGACCTGAACACTAGGAGAAATAGAATGGTCATGAAGATGAAAGGTAGGTAATTAGTTGGAAAAAGTAACTTTAAGAAAGAAGTCAGAGTTAGAGATACTCACTAGGATGTCATCAGCATATATGTTATATTTGAGCCACAAAATGAGATTAAATCGTTAAGGAAGAGATTGAAGATAGAAAAGGGAAGAGGAATCAAGTCTGAACTCTGGTGATCACCAACAGCAGAAGGCTATAAAAAGTGGCTGTTTGGGAGGAGGAAAGCTTGAAGATTCCAAAAGTGGAGGAAAAGAGATAGCAGAGAGGAAGGTAATCAATGGGGTCAAATTCTGGTGATAGATTGGGTAAAATAGTAACTTAGATTCAGATATGCCATGAATATAACAACATGGAAGTAGTCAATCACCTTGACAGAAAAAGTACGGATGAGAACCTCTTAGAACAGGTTTAAGAGAAAAAAAAAAAAAAAAACAGGGGGAAAAGAGTTAGAGTCAGCAAGTAGATATTTAGGTTTTGTTGTGAAGAAGCACAGTGGTGGCTAGAAGGGAAGCTAGATGAGGGATTTATTATAAATAAAAGCAACTCAGCTTGTCTGTGTTTGTTAGTGAAAATGATCTAGAGAGAAGGAAAAAATCCAAAATAGGGAAGACTTAATGGAGCAATGGAGCACTTTGGAGAGAGACCCTGGGATCTATTAAATTAATGGTGGATTACACTTTAATTGGAGTATGGATGGTTTATTCTTAGTGACATGAGGGGAGACGAAAGATATGAATACAGAAGCTGGTAGATGGGGAGGTAAAGTGACAGAAACTTGGGCATTTCTTTTCAATTGGCTTCTGTATTGTAGCATAAGAGAAGGCAATTTCACCAGCAGAGAGTAACACATTTTTATTTTTATTTTTCTATATAATGGCAAATCTGTTGAGCTTTTGGTGATTCCTTTCATTACTTTTTGGTTTAAGAGTCTTCTTCCACATTGAGGTCAGTTTTAAGATCTCCATATTTCCTTCAAGGTTTTTAATGCATGCATTTTGTATTTTAAATGTTTTAATTTTAAGGGAAAATCATTAAATAAACAAGTCCAAGTAAAACCAAACCCAGAAACCATAATTAATACTTGATAAACGTCACTATAAATGTTTATACATAACAAATATATACTATAAATAATATTAAAAGACCAGCCTAAAACTAAGAGTGGGTCAGCTGGGCTGCACTTGTGAAGTGTAAAATGTGATAGTGTGTTAATGTAACCCTAAGCCTCCAGAGTCCTTGTGTTTCCAGGCTGTCATTTGGAACTCTGCAACTGAGCAGCCCTGTGTCAGCCTCATGAAGGATGAGAGATCACATAAGGGAGAGCTCAGTTGTACTAACCAGGGCTCAAGATGTATGAAAGAGCCCATCCTTCCATACAGCTGCATTTGCTTGCCATGTGGGTGAGCCTAGCCAAAACCAGAAAAATCACCCAATGGAGCCCAGTTTAAATTATAAACCTGCAGATTCAGGAGCTAAAAAAATGGTTCTTGCTAATTTAAACCACCAAAGTTAGGGGGTTGTTATGTACACATAGCTTGTTACAAGCATTTCCAAATGTTGTTTAAGAGGATAGAAGAGGCTTATATGATCAGCTCCAGTCCCTAGAAAGAGTTCATTCTATAATAATAAATTAGTCATTAGTCCATTTAAAACTGATGCTAATCATAATAGCAAAAGCAAGCTTAAGGAACCCTTTCTTGAATTGTCGTCTTCCAAGCACAGGTCATACTAAATGCTCATAAAAAGGGGGATATCTATGATATAACAATTTTAAGCAATGGCGCACATTACATTCTGCTATTGGAGTCTCACAATGGACATAAAGCCTCTAAGAAGTTGTTAGTTCAATGGCCTGAAACCCAGTAAATATAAAATAAATTATCCAGTACTCATCTTATTTATCCTCATCATCATCACCGTTCTTACTAATTTCTGGCTACATATTAAATCTGAAAATTCAGATCTTTGAAACTTTGTAGTTAATTCATTTACCTCTCAGATTCTTCCAGTTAGGCAATTCTTAATCTTAGTGTAGATTAAAAATAATTTAAAAATAATTTTATAAAGTTACTCAACCTTTTGATTCTGTACTATTAAATGTTAGAAGAAAAAAGAACCTTCATTGGTATGGTGCAAGTTATTTATATGCAACACAGATTTCTCAAAAGCCAATTCTAAGTAAGTAGATACAATTTCTATTAATAGCCTACAGAATTAGTTTTGAGAAACTATGGAATTCTGAGATGATGATGGCTAAATGGAAAATGTCACAGGTAAAACACTCTCTGTTCTTTTAAAGGCTGCACAAATAAAAGGCAGATATAAGTTAATTATTTTACTTCCTACCAAAGAAATAAAGAACCATGGAACAAGTAACTCTGGAAAGTCCCCTTGAAAATCCAGCTGTGATGAATGCTAGTGGTCATGCATTGTAATAATGAATCCTCACAGAACAAAGAAAAGGAGAGTACTTTCTCAGGGTTCAATTTAATCAATAAATGTAATAACCTTTCTTGAAACAAATGATAACAAACATAGCTTTTATCTCATGTCTTCTCATTACACATTTCTCATTCATTAACTTTCTCCTTTCTGACATTTGATTCTCATTGATTATTCAGGGTATACTTTTCCTACCTTATTGGTAATCAATTATTATAATTCTCTGAATTTTTATGTTATAGTCATTTTCTTATTTGTCTAAGCACTAAAAAAATTGATAGTCAGTACTGGTCAACAGAAATAAGAAATGTCTTAGATTTTATTGTTTACATCTATTTCCTGCTTAAGTTTCAAGAGCTAGGAACACAGCCGACCTAATATATCTGGATAATAAAAATTCAACCTATTTAGATATAATCTCCAATCAATACTAGTCATAGGGGTTGTGGAATAAATTTATTCTACACATTACTCTAAACCCTTATTCTAGAAAATACCTTTTTATAGGCTTCTGTATTACTCTGCTGGAGCTGCCGTAACAAAGTACCTTAAGAACAGACATTTATTTTCTCACAGTTCTCGGGGCTGGAAGTTTCAGATCAAGCTATTGGCAGGGCTAGTTTCTCTGAGGCCTTGCTTCTTGGCTTATAAATTATCAATCATCCTTTCCTATGTCTTCTTGTGGCCTTCCCTCCATGCTTGTCTATCTGTATATTTTCTCTTCTTTGAGGCCACCAATGATATTGGATTAAGGCCTGCTTTAATTACCTCTCTAAAGACCCTCTTTTCAAATACAATTCCATTCTGAGGTACTGGGGGTTAGGGATTCAAAGTTTGGATTTGAGGGGTTTCAAGTTAGCACACAACTGTTTCCTTTTTGGTCTTCTTTAGCCATATTATGTGAATGGTCACTCTGTTCTCTGTCTTTGAAATAGGGATAATAAAGCATTTAGAACAAGGCAGGGAGCATAATAAAGACAGTGAGCGTTAGTTGATACTATTAGAAACCATCTATTATTATGTTCTGGATCTTCAAAATGAAGAGTATAATACAGTTATCAAGGATGGAGAAAACAAAGTGAAGACTGCTAAACACAAACCTAGTCTGTAGCACAGCAGTTAAGAGAGCAGGTTCTAGACTCAGATAAAAACACAGCCCTGCCATGTGTAATCCATGCAACTTGATTAGCTGCTTTACATTTTATATTGCTCATATATCCATATTCTTCGTAAGGTTGTTGATTGGATGCAATGAGGTAGTGCAAGGGGAGCACCATGAGGTCCTTTGCATGCTGCAGCACCAGGCAGCCCAGAGCTGTTGCTATTGTTGACCACCTTCAGGATAATGAGGGTTTGCTGCAGTCCTATGTGACTCTCATATGCTTTGTATTTAGTCTAAAGAAGTGAATTTGAATAGCTATCAAACCAACACTGTATTATTGTCATTTTAAATGGTTAGCCAAGGAAATATATCCTTCGTTTCTTAGGTAAAGGAATTATGACTCTACACATACACTGTTTACTGAGTTTTAGGCTTAAGGCTCTGTCCTTAATCATTGTAGGTGATTTCTTAGGTTGTGCACACAGTTTATGAAAGTTCAGCAAATAACTCCTTAAAGAAAATCAGTTTAATCAAGATTCACTCTCAAAATAATAAATTGATTCCAAAAAAAAAAGAATTCCAAATCATTTCATATATTAGCAGAAACGCCTTTATGAAATGAAATAACCAAATTCTTTTGGTTTCAAAATTACATATACATAATTTTATTTTTTAAATAGTTTGATGATACTATCCATGATCAAAGTAAATCATATGAATATTATAAACTTTCTAAATATCATAAATGTTGTTTTATAATAAAATCTCTTTAAAGTATCTTGAATTTCATTTATTTTATTGTATGCTATAGAGGAACAGAAGGAAAAAATATTCCTTAGCTGTTAAAAAGCTACTACTAAGAGTATCATCAAAATGGAGAGACATACACCTTCATATACATTTTAGATGTTTATTTGCCTCTAGATTTCTATATACAATACTGTTGTTGGCTTTTACCAAACTTCTATTAAGTTGAAATGATATTTACAATAAAGTAAAACTCACTCTAGAGGCAATACAATAGTTTTCAGAAATATAAAATCATTCCTTTTCTTTGTGCTTAGGCTCATTTAACAAGCTTCAATCTGCAGTTTACTCATCTCTTTATAGTAGAGACTCTGGGGAATGAATGAAAATAATTGTGTATCTTATGAAAGAAAAATTGAGCAGAAGGTATTGAACAATCATGTTTTATTTATTCAGTTAAATACACAATTCCCTTTGCCAAATATTCTCTACACAAATGAGGGAAATTAGGATAGTTACCCAGCAATTTTACTGTGAATTTCTTCTCAACTCTGCTTGGCCTAAGAGGAGATTCATCACTGAAGTGTTCCACATCTTTAGCAGTCTAAGAACAAAATAAGAAGTATGCAATGAAAGACATGGCTCCAAAATTATATGTTAAAGGTATATCTCTATCAAAATCTTGTTACTTCCATTATCATTTTTTGTGGTTAGGAGGGAATAAAAAATCCAGTGTATCTTTTCAGATGGTAACAGAAGTATGAGTGAGCCCTTAAATACAGACTCTCTGTAATGATACCTATTTAGATAAGTCTTACTGAATACAGCAATGTCAGCATGTTATCTTGTAAAAGATAAAATTGTGCATTCCGTTTACTGAATTATTAATGATATTTCATTTTCCAACATTCATTATTTTTCATCTTCACCTGAGGATATGCTTTTTAGTGATTTGAGAGAGAGAGAGAGAGAAACATGGAGGTGAGAGAGGGAAACATCCATCGATTGCCTCCTGTACACACCCCACCCTGGCTGGGATTGAGTCTGCAACCTAGGTATGTGAATGTTCAAGGTCTGCGTGGGTGGTTCAGTTGGTTGCAGCATTGTTTCATACTGCAAAAGGCTTCTTTTGGGGGTTCTTAGTCAGGGCACATACACCAGGAACCCACAACCTTTTGTAGTACGGACTGATGCTGCAACCAACTGAGCCATCCAGGCAGAAATTGAACATTCACTTTGATTTAAGGTTTATAATCAGAAATGTATTTGTTTGTTCACAGAAACAAAAATGGGAGAATTAGCTAATGCTCTTCAATATCTATATTCACCCATTGTCCTACTTTTTAAGGGCCTCTTTCACATCAAGTATGTCATTCAGAAAATCTCTGGGAATGAATAGAGTGGCCTTGAGGTTTTAGTGAATAGTAACAAAAAAAAAATGGTGTTTTGAGGATAGCAAAAATGCAGAGCAAGTGCAAACAATCACAAGTTAGACATGTAGCTGCCACTAAGAGTTTATAAGAAAGGGTAATCAGAATTTTATAATCTGGGTTTCAATTTATACTCTTAAAATGAACATTAGAGTGTTTGCTCAAAATAACCAAAAGCAATCCTTTCACTTCTGGCACTGGAGTTGACTTAATTAAAAGAATAAAACAATAAGATGACCATATTATCAATAAATAAAATAAAGACACATGATCTGACATATCAACAAACAATGAACTGTCTCTTGAAAATATTTTTTGCCTGCAAAGCTTAGTGGTTGTGTCACTTGACTTAACCTCCCTATTCCTGCCAATGTATGCGCAAAATGGTTGTTCTGTTTGAAAGAGTAGAATCTGACTTAAACCAAAATGGGGAAATTTATTTTAACCTACAGGAGCTCAAAGAGTCAAAAGAAGATGAAACAGTCAAGCTTCAGAAAGCAGGGTGTCAGAGTAGTTTGGCCCATCTTCACAGGAAGAACCCCAGGCCATCCTGGAGACTCCTAGCATGAAAATATTTAGCTTCAGACTGCTCATGCCCTTTGTGTCTCTGTTTAAAATTCATATTATTGGGAGAGAATTCATCAGCCCTTGTTTGGAACATGAGTATAACTCTGTGGTAAGCTTGGTGGGTGAAGAATGGGAACAGAAATGGGGAAAGAAATAGAATGATAGTTGCATGCATGATACCAATGGGGCAGCCCCCTACAGGTCACCTGGAAGGAGGCAGAGTAGTTCTTGTAATGACAGGGGAATACTTTTACAAGAAGGACAAAAGAGATGCTGGGTGGACCCTACTCCCTGATAAAAAGGAGGGAGAATATAAGTAAACCACCTGCATAGGGAAAAAAAACATTGTTAATACTTAATAAACTTCAATCCTAATGATATATTTGGACATATTCTGAATTATTAGTGGTCCTAGAGTAATCCAAATAAATTCAAAAGTGCAATTAAACCAGAAAGTACCTTTTTGTGTCCTTCCAAAGAGCCTTTTACACATTTCCACCTTACTTTTCAGTTCTTCTTACAATTCTTGGGGCGGGGAGCGGGGGGGACCATTTTTTTCCAACTTTAATTGTAAGCAAGAGATAAGGACTTCCTTTTGAGCTAAATCAAAGTTAGATGGAAAGGTGGTAAAGATGTATTTCTCTTCATTCCCAGAATGTGCAAAAATTCTTTTGGAATCCCTCCACTTTCAGAGGTAATGCTAATAATTTCACCCACAAAGTCAGTCAATAGTTTTCTAGCCCTTATCCAACACCTTCTTGGGTTTTTCATCTGAACAGTTTGTATTTTAACAAAAATAAGAATTTGAAGATAAATCAGGCTTTAGAATTCTAACTGTTCCCCTGAATGGACAGGGTTTGGCAGGGGGAGGGGGGTCCCCATTTGAAGATGGGACTTCAGAGGAAAAAAACATTGATACAACTAAGACCCTGCACCAATACAAGCCATTCTTCTTCCCCGACAATAGCAGTGTGAGCTTAAGAACCTCCCAAGTAATTCTGAGTTTTTTATCTACCAGCCCCTCCAGCCCTCATTTTCAGGGTCAAGTCACTGCATGGCAGCACTCACATACATTATTCAATGTGCATTTGGCTCAGGCTTCTTTGAATCACGCCCTCCGTGTTTGTTCCCTCATATTTTATTGTTCCTCCCTTCATTCCTTTGCTCTTTCCTTCCTTCCTTTCTTCTTCCCTTCCTTGTTTCCTTCCTTCCTTCTTGCTTTCTTTTTCTTTTGAACTAGGCACAGAAAAACAGATTTAATGAGGATGCAGTAGAGTGCAATAAAATCATTTGAGGAGGTAAGATTTAGTTTTTATATATGAATCAGTCACTAGCTAGCTATGGGGTGAGAACAAATCTCTTAACCTTCTGAGCTTCAGCTTTCTTCTCTCTAAATAAGAGGATTATTTAAAACAACTATCCACTAATGTCCCCTCCCCCACTCCCCCAGCTCCGTGCCAAGCAGTGCATCCTGCGTGGCATGGTGTCGGACTGGCCTTTTAAATTTATACAAGTTCCCTATTACCTTGCCAAGGTCCTATAAGGCCCCTCTGTGCTCTTTTCTGAAGGATCCCTTCACTAGTCACTGTACTCGATGTAACTGATGGAGTGTGTTGCTTTCTTCCAGGGTATTGGAGCAGTCTTGGCTAGGAACCACCGGTCTGGACCATCTCAAAAGTCCCTTCCAGCTCTGACACTGATTCTAAGTAGGTTTAAGTCAGTCTCATTCTTTTATCTCTCAGGATAAATCAAGTAAGAGCACTCCAAGAGAAGAATGTGTGCCAAGGACATATAATTAGGCTACTGTATTAAAGGGTGTTACTTCTAGAGGGGAAATAAATTATAAATAGGACAGGACCGGAACACCCCTTAAAAACTGGTTTCTTCACATAGCTGTCAGCTCTTCTCTTTCTCCTCTCCTCTGTGGCCAATAGAGTAGGAGCCTTCTCTGCTTTTGGAAAGCAAAGTAGGATGAAAGAAGGCTCCAGAAAAATGGAGGCAAGGGCTAGGCTTCTCATGCCTTCTCTTAACAAAATGGATCATTGTACCACATCCATGGAATGACACAGGTCAGCAGGGCAGGGGCCCAGTCAGGGATCTGGGACTAAAACTCAGGAGATTGTAAAATATGCATCTGGCTGTTATGCATTTTCTGGGAATGCAAGGAGTAAACTATTGGCTGAGTCAAAGATTGAACATCACTGATAGCCTAGAAAACACAATTTGAAAATGGAATATTAACTCATCCAGATTTTTAACTGCTAGAGTTGCAACTGGTTAAAAGTAAGACATTTTTTGTTAAATTATGAGAAAAGGAACTAAATCATTTCCATTTCTGGACAATATTTAGGTATTAGAATTCCTTACAAAAAAAGCCTATAGTGAATGAAAGAATTTAGGGTGGTTTTCCCCCTGGATAATCCATGAACATGGCACCAAATCTTTCATAAACAGATGGCTATTTAATAATTGCAAACTAATTCATTGTTTATTCTGATCTTTATTCACCACTAGTTCTAAGGCTATAAGAATATAATCTTAGAGTATTGCAACTGAGGTTGTATCTGCAACAGAGATCTGTTTAGAGGGAAAAAAAAGCTTGTTGTATATGGCAAATACTTGCTTATTTTGAAAACAACTGTTTAGGAAGGGAGCTGGTGTACATAGTCTGCATTAATTTTTTTCCAAAATAATTTGTGCTGATAGTAAATTACCCTATATCTGATGCTATGGTGTGTAAAATCTTATGATCAGGGTTGTTAAGATCTACTACTCTAGAGTGAAAAGCAGCAAAAGTGAATAGTCAAGTGTTTGGAGGATCAAACAATAAAGATATATAAGGAACGTTTTTAAAAAGGTACTTCTTAGTCACATGATCTCAGAAATGCACTCATCAGGATTCCATTCTCTAGAATTTGCAGCTTTGAAAATGACTCCAGGCATGAATGGTGGCAAATAAACAGCAGGACCGGATTCCTCCCTGCAGGCCAGCACTGCGATTGCCCTGGGCTGTAGTTCTGTCTTTCGTCTTAATGTCCAGTTCTTATAGAACTGCATCTCCATTTAAGTTTACCTTCTGGGGGTAATAACAGACTGACCGATGCCTCCTGTGTCCCTTACTGTAAGCAAATCTTTGTAAGACTCCAGATAATGAGTTTCTCCAAAAATGCCACGGAGATATCTGTCCCTGAACTGACCCTACTCTAGATACCCTCTCTGAGCTTTTGCTACAGAGAAATAATGGGTCACACTAGAAGTAAATACATTTAATCTTCAAGAGTTTCATAAAGTGGAGTTAAAGGCTAAAATATTCAAGCAGAAAATGTCCAAGTATTATCTAATCTAATTCTTACATAATCCAATAAAACCCTTTATGTAGATTACTGTGGAGCCAAATTCTCTGGTATTGAAGAGTTAAAGGGAAGGGAGGTGGTAATCCAACCAGAGGAGGCCTTGATGGGGGCACTGGAGTGATCTGAGGATGAGAGGCACATTGGGAGGTAGAAAGGTAAAGAAATACTATACATTCATTCTTTGTTACACAGCATAGCATTTGCTTTAAAGAATTTGCACATTTTCTCCCCCAGGCTGCTCTTATTTTCCACCACCCCAATTCCCACAAAATTTGTAAGCATTTGAAAATGAACAATCAACAGAAACATTCCAATGATGCCCTCTACTTTCAGCAGCTTTTTAAAAATTTAAACAACCTTAAGAAATGTAATTAGTTATCTCTTAGTAATAGGTCGTTTGAAAGATGGTTTTTATTTACCACTAGATTGATGTGAAATATCTGCAATTTGGCTGATTAGTGAGACCCCAGAATAATTACCTCCAAATTTTAATCTTGACACAAAACTAAAAATGATGAAGTATATTTAGGCCTTCCCTTTTGAACCAGACTTAATAATGTTAAGCCAAGGGTCTATTTTTTTTTTCTATTTATTTGTCTGATTGATTTATATTTGAGTATGAGACTTGGTCTAGTATCTGATAGCAGGTACTTGAGCACAAAAACATTTCTCCTCTGAGTAGCTCATAAATTATCCATCACTTAAACCCAAGTTGTGATTCAGTGACAAGAATATATTTTAAAATTCTCTCTTTTGTCCCATTTACAAAAACTTCAGGCTAAACTATTGGGCTTTATGATGATTACATGGTGCTCTTCAATAAATTATATTTGGCCTCTGTATTGAAGGCATCATGATTAAATTAATGAGGGAACAGTCACTATTCATTTATTTTTCAATGTGGAAGGAAAGAATCATTAAATCATCTATGTCATGTTTTGAGCAATTTTGTACAAAAGAAATATTTGCTTACAATTTCATTAATCATTTAGCATTATCCACATTAGAATGTCCACATAAGTCTGAGGTTTAAAGTAAACTATCTATGGTTGAAATAAAGCCATATATATTTACTAGTATGTTCTGAAGCAAAGGCTATTTAGCTGATTACAGCAGCATAATTTTAAAACATACTGGATCTCAACCAAAGCCTTCTTCTCTCACATTCACTTTTTGAGCCCAAAGTAAGCAAGATAAATTATATACCCAAAGGTGTTTTTTCAAAAAAAAAAAAAACATTATATGGGAATACAAAATAGGGGTTAGCTCACCATAACCTCTGGATTTTTAACCAGAGCATCACTACTTCTGACCCTAATATTAGATTTTCTGAAAGATGTGCTAGGGCTATTCAGGACTGAGCCTTGGTACATCATGTGCCAATGAAAGCTTTCACAGCAGAACAAGCAATGAGATTAGCTCAGGTGGATGTGGTGCCATTCTTAATTTCTTAAGGTTTGCAACTACAAATAATATTAAATAGTTGATTACAAGTTAATCCTAAATTTGATATCTCTATTTCATTTTGACCTAGAGGCTGTAAGTCATCTACAGAGTGGTCCTCAGGGAATTGGGTCAAATAAGAATTATCCAGAGTTCTAAAAGCACGTAAATACTCATATTCCTGATACAAACCTCCATTCCAGTTGTCATTCTGGAATGTGTAATTGTGTAATTTGGGGAAAAACATCAATCTGATATTTTTGATACAAAGCACCTTCCAATGTCACAAATTACAAAGGTTGCTCAGCTAGCTTTTATGCTGCCAACTTAGAGCTTAAAAAAAGGAGTTTATCATTCAGCAAAAATAACAAGAAAAGGAAATCTTTTTGTCCCCAACTATAGATGAGAGTATTAGAGGGATATAGGATATTAAAAGTCCACATTGCTTGCATCCCAGCAGCCAAAAGGATCTGCTATCCATGGCAGAATCCTCACTCCAAAGTGAGCCTAGAAATAGGTAATACTTTTGACGGTGGAAGGAATCAACCACTTCCCATATGCAAGGTCTGTCTGGAAAAAGCCCAGCCATTGCCAATATAGTGAGAATCATTTGTGTGACATTGATGTAACCTGGTGGCCAAGGAGAATGACCTGGACTGTGCATGAGTGAACAATGATGACTTCACTGTACTAATCAGTGAGGTTGGTAGATGCCCTTTAGTGAGCATGTGTACTCTGTGGCTATTGCGTTCAAAATGACTGAGCAAGTAGAGCAACAAATCTGCATCAAATTATGCATTAAGCTTGAACATTCCTCCCCCAAAACTGTTCAGGTGATTTAGAAGGCTGCAGCTCTGGGAAAGTAGTGATTGGCAGCCTCATCACTACAACATGCCTGCTTGTGTACCATATCTCATGCAGAGTTTATTTGTGAAACATCAAATCAACCAGGTGACTCAGCCCCTCAACAGCCAAGATTTGGCTCCCCATGACTTCTGGCTTTTCCCAAAATGATAATCACCTTTGAAAGAGAAGAGATTTCAGACCATTGATGAGATTCAGGAATATATGATGGTGGACTGAGGTATCTAGGTATCATTGTCCTATGTGCAATGTTTCTTGTATCTTGTATTTCTTTAAGAAACATCTCTATTTTTCACAGTACATGGCTAGATACCTTCTGGAAAGATCTCATATATCAATCGTTACTGTTATCTGAAACTACATCCAAAAAATAACACAATTAATGTTGTTATTTATAACCTTTTTCTTTATAGTATTATAAAGAAATTCTTTATAGTACTATACTATATAGTATAGTATAGTATAGTATATACTATAGTATAGTATATAGTATTAGAGTACTACCCCCTTATCCATGGGAGATGCATTTCAAGACCCATGGTAGATGATTGAAATTGCAGATAATACCACACCCTATTTATATGCACTATTTTTTTTCTAAACATACATACTTACAATAAAATTTAATACATAAATTAGGCATAGTAAGAGATGATAACAATAACTAATAATAAAACAGAACAACTATAACAATATACTGTAATAAAGGTTATGTGACTATGATCTCTCTCAAGATATCTTACAATGTATAGTATGTACAATGTGGATGCTCTGAACAAAAGGATGGTTCACATCCCAGGAAAGACAGAATGAAACAAAATAAGATTTTATTACACTACTTTGTATGGTACATAATTTAAAATTTTTGAATCATTTACTTCTGAAATTTTTCATTTTATATTTTCATACTGTAGTTGACCACAGGTAAATGAAAACTGAGGAGCATGAAACTGTGGATAAGGGAGGACTACTGTATGTCATTGAATTATTTTCTGCTGGCAAATGGGAAAAATATGAATTCTATGGAAATATTCTGGTGTCCTTGAGAAATCATTTACTAAAATTGAGAAGGACCTTGAACATGTCTAGGCTTGAAATGGCTCACTGAAACCTAAAGTTGATCACTGAGTTCTCAGAATCTGGCACTTATTTATTTAGGTTTACGAACTCATAGTGATGACTCACTAAAACTTTTATGATACCAATATCTTTCAAATCCAGTTTTCTGACAAGAAATGAAAAAAGGCACAAGGAGAAAATGGAACCCTGAAGACAAAAAGAGTTGGAAGCTATCAAGAAGTGGCACTGACTTCATAATCAAGCAAGTTGATATATCTTCTATAAAAAGAAGGAAACCTATGCCAAAGCTACAGTTGTAAATAAGGAACTTTTTACAACTTTCATATTAGCTAGTCATTCATATTAATCAAAATTGAGTGGTGTTAGCTCATTTTTGATGTGTGGATACTCCTCATGTTTCATTTGTATTGATACATGGCTATGGAATTTTTTTGTCTGGGTCTATCATAGTCACAGTGGCTTTGTCCGATCTTGACGTTCTATGAAATTATTTATACTCAACTGGAGAAGGCCTAGCTGTGAGTGCCAGGCTAGTTCCTAGATGCAGTGAATGCTTTTGTCTCTGTGCAGTCACACTGCTTAGAAGTGGTGATTTGTTCCACCTAAACAGTAATAGTTACAAGAGTAACCCTAATATAAAGGGAGCACTTATTATATGATGGACACTGATAAATATTCTATTCCATTCCAAACAACTCTTGTGAAGTAAAATGCACTCTATTTGTCTTAATTTATTATGTAAATAAACTCAGTTATGGAGAGCTTGGCTTTTTTTTTTTTTAATTTTTAAAATTTTATTTATTTATTTATTTATCTAAGATTTTTATTTCATTATTTTTAGAAAGAGGGGAAGGGAGAGAGGCAGAGAGGGAGAGAGACATCAATGTATGGTCGCATTTCACCTGCCGCCAGCCACAGATCTGACTGGAGACCTGGTTTGCAACTCGGTTATGTGCCCTGGCTGGGGAATCGAACCTGCGACCTTTGGGTTTGCAGGCTGGCACCTTATCCACCGTGCTACCAGCCAGGGCTTTGGAGAGCTTGGCTTTCTTGTCTAAGTTCATAGTGCTGCTAGGTTGGAGGCCTGGCCTTTCTCACTTTAACGCCTCGATTGTAAAACACAGTGACATGCTTCCACAACACAGCAAATGAATAAACATGCCTATTTCCAGTGTCAGTTTCAGGTTTTTGAACATTTGATTTTTCTTTAGTTAATTATTATCTAAGACCTTTCTCTCCTCCAAGCTGCTTGTCTGTGTTTCTCCTTTTCTCCATTACTCAAGGATTTTACAACATCTCATGGTATGCAAGATGCAAAACAGGAAAACCAACCTGGATAATTCTATTATATAAAATGTGGCCTGAGCCCTGGCTGGTAGCTCAGTGGATTGGTGTTGGCCTATAAACCCAAAGGTCACTAGTTCAATTCCCCAGCCAGGGCACATAACCAGGTTGCAAGCCAGGTCTCCAACCATGACTTTAGCTGGAGGCAGGTAAAAGGCAACCATACATTGATGCTTCTCTCCCTTTCTTTCTCCCTCCCTGCCCTTCTCTCCAAAAATAATAAATAAAATATTTTAAATTAATTAGTTAAAAATAAAATAAAATGTGGCCTGAAAAGTATGACTGCCAGATTTAGCACACATGCAAACAACACATACACATACACATGCAGACACAACCAAATACAGGATGCTTAGTTATATTTAAATTTCAGCTAAGCAATGAACAGTATATTTTGGGTAGATAAGCATCAAATACTGCATGGGAGATAGTTACCTTAAAAATAATTTATTGCTAACTGAATTTCAAATTTAACTAAGTGTCTTGTATTTTAGTTGGCAATCCTAATCTAAATGCTTAGTGACACTTGAAAAATGTCACTAAATTTTCAACCACAGAATTTTCTTTTGCCATCTTTCTGTCCAGGGAAAGGAAAGAAATCATTTACCCAATCTTGGAAGGCTGAGCATTCTATCATATTTATTTCTTTATCCCACATATTTAGCGTAGATAATCTATAGATATTTTTCATTAAAGGAATTGCTACATTTAAGGTCTTCATCCATATGTACATCAACATTCCTATTTGAGAGGTAAAGATAGACATGTGAGTGTAACAAATCACAAGAAGAGCCATCATTATATATTTTTAAGATTAAAGGCATATTGTTCCTCGTTTACTCAACAGTCTTTCATGGTGTTTCAACTATGTGGTGGGTGGGTTCTATTCAGCACTAGGGATCCAAAGAGAATCTCGCAGATTAATGAAAGCTAAAACAAAGAGAAAAAAGATTAGCTAATCTAGAGGACAATTTCCAATCCTCTCAGCATTACTTATCTTACATATCCTTTAATAGAATTTGATTCTTTGGCTTATGTGAAACAAATATGCACTAGCAGTTTGTTAGGGAGAACATGTAATTAATTTTCTCCTTGGCTCTGCTAGGTTTATGTAGCTGTCTGGATTATTAACCACTCATTACCTGTTAGGGGAGTTTGAAATGACTTTAGCAACCAAGCTTTCCCTAATTATTACTGCATCTCACACACCTGAGTCACAGAGTGGGTATATAAGGATTTTGACTTCTCTGCTGCCAGAGATCACTTATTATGCCAAATAACACTTAAAGTCTGGCCATCACAAGACAGACTGATGACCTTAACAATAAGAAAATTCATGATTTGAAATTATTTTTTGAAAAAAAAAACAAAACAATAGCAGTGTTCTGTAAGGAATCATCTCATTAGAAAACCTATGCTTTAAAAAGCTAGAGTTTTCTATTGAAAAGGAACAAAAGACAAAAATAATCTTAAATATAACCCACTGATTATTCTCCTAGAAAGCACTAACTGAATGCAATAAGGTCTGTAACTCAGATTTATATTCCTAGTTTATGGCACATATGTGCCACATCATTCTATGAATACTGAATAATTTTTGATTGCTTGGAACATCTTTGATTAATTAAAGAACAAAAGCTCCTAACAGTTGCTTTTCATGAAGTTCAAGGAGTTCCTTAAAGATTCTCTGGTGCAGCAGAAGCACCTGAGGTAATGATCTGAAATATGGTAAGGGAAATTACAGTCCACAGGGAGAAACTCAGGTGAAGCTGTACAGCACCATATAGTACAGCATTTGCATGTGGGGAAAAAAAAAAAACAATGAATGCTGACTAAACAGTATCATTTAATAAGTGTTCATGGATACACATCTGTATTTGATAAACAAGAATGCAACATGAGGAAAAATGTGGAGGTAGATATTCTCAAAATATCTACAGGAAAGTACCAAGATCTACTTATATTATTTAAGGACTAGAGAATCTGTACTCACAATGACTTCATGGGAAAGAAAAGAATCTTCCCAAAGACAGAATTCTTTATTGTTTTTATTGTTGTCCTATAAGCTCTCACAATTAGTCCTATACCCTCATTTTCTAGCATCACTTGACCCCCATATTAGCCTACAAATGTTTCATGGGCCTCCACAGGAATCTTTACAAATACAGTCACCCCTGGTAGGTACTGCTATCTCTTTTGAAAGACTCATATGTCATAGACTTTGGACCATTTGTTGAACAAACTACAGTAGACCTTCTACTATTGCCATTTCATTCAACATCTTTTCATTATAACATTGAAGAGAAAGAGAAAATAGATATCCGGCCATGACCACTGTCTATGTAGAGTGTACATGTTCCCTCAGGCCTGTGTGGATCTTCATCAGGTACTCTAGTTTCCTCCCGTATCCTAAAGATGTCCCATTAGGTAATCTGTGTGTCTACATTATCTCAGTCTGAGTGTGTGCGTGTGTGTGTGTGTGTCTGTGTGTGTGGCAGGGGGCATTTGTGCTTCTGTGATGGAAGGGCATCCTCTCCAGAGTGGTCTTACCTTGCACCCTGAGCTGCCTACAGAGGCTTTGGCTACCTGTGATCTAGAACAAGAATAAATGGGCTGCAAAGGATTTCTCTTACATGTTTCCATCAGTATGCCTTAAATGTATGTGAAGTTCACATTTATTTCAATATTTAATATTAGAAGTGTTGTTAGTTCTTTTATTTAGAAGTTTGGTGGTATTTATGTGAACAAAAATATGCCATAGTTACTTAATATTATTCATGTCGATTAGTCTATGATAAATTTGGTTTCATTCTACATTGTTTCACTTAAAGTTATAGTTGTTCTACATGGTTTCACTTAAAGTTCCTGTTACAATAATGTTAAGAAAGGACTTATTATACACCAGGATTGTAAAAAGTCATCAGTGTGAATAGTCAAAGCTTATTGATAGGGTTGAATCATACGGGAAAAACAAGAAATACATCATTTGTTCTGTCTTTCTTACCAAAAGGCTGGTGAAATAACCTGGCCAACTATTTCCTTGTCCAGTCATAAATCTTTACGTGGCAAAACTCTTGGGTTTTCTCTAGAGTCAAACTGTGCTAGAATTTGAAGCATATAAAGTTCCAGTCAAGATGGCAGCATAGGTAAACACAGTACTCAAAATCTCCTGCAACCACATCCAAATTACAACTAAATTACTGAATAACCATCATTCAGAATGCCAGAAGTATAGCTGAACAGAGTTCTATAACTGAGAATATAAAGAAGTCACATTGAGACTGGCAAGAAGGTTGAAAATGTGAAGGCTGGTCCCACATCCACATATGACAGATAAAAATAGATGGGATATCTCAGCTCTAGAGGTTTCCTCTGAAGTGTGAGGGGTCCCAGCTCTGTAACAAATCACCCTATCCAGGGTTCCAGTGCCAGGAAGAGAAGTCTCACAACTTCTAGCTGTAAAAACCAACAGGGATTATGGCTGAGAGAGACAGAGGGCTTCTAGAGTCCTAGGCATTCCTCATAAAGGGCCCATGTACAGACTTATTTGGACTCATTCTAATACTGAGGCAGGAGCTCAAAAGCTGCCAGGGACATACATGAAGGAACTGGCTTCAAGATGAAGGCTGGAGAAGCAGCATTCTCCCAGATGGAAGTCCTAACAGAGGCTATTATTCTTTTTCTGAGACCACCCACCACCCACAGAGCCAGGAGGCATGCACCCTGCTCCATCCAACTTGTAGGTCCACCCAAGCTGTTTCCAGTGTGTTTTCCTTACGAAGGCCTCACTGAGTTCATACTTCAGACTTTCCTAAATCTCTCAAACAAGGAGCATCTGGCCTCAACCCACTGCATGCCTCTTACTAACTGGTCCCAGGCCTGGCACTAGTAGCTAGTCTTTCTTCTCAGCTTCACCATTCCCGGGCACTTCCAAGCCCAGCGAAGAAGCAACCATCTGCATATTAGTCTGTAGCTCATGCTGGTTGATCCTGGGCAGGATACAGGTGGTGGCTGACCTTATACCTCTGATGAGGACCTGGAGCCAGTGCACCCAGTGGATAGCTTCAGACAAAGCCAGATTACAACAGAACCACCTCCATGAGCAACACCCTCAAAGGACACACTCACCAGACAACAAAGCCCCGCTGAATCAAGCCCTGCTCTATGGGGTCATCCCCTGACTAGCAGCTTCTCCAATGTAGTCACAACTGGTCCTTGCAGCCAGTGAGCCTGTGGATAGATCCATCTCATTGACATGCCAATAACAATCAAGGTTTAACTACAACAGGAGAGTGAACACAGCCTACATGGGGGTTCACCTGGAGTGCCCTGCTCAGGTGACTGGGAAGATATACCATTGAGCCCTACAGGACACTGACTACATAAAGTTACTTTACCAATACTTGAAGATACAGCAGCTGTACCTAATACACAGAAATAAAAACAGGAAAGCAGCCAAAATAAGGAGACAAAGAACAGGTCCTGAATGAAAGAATAGGAGAAATCTCCAGGAAAAAGAATTAAGTGAAATCAAGGCAAGTGAACCATCAGGCACAGAGTTCAAAACATGGTTATAAGGATGCTCAATGAATTAAGTAAAAACTTCAACAGCATAAAAAAGGACATGAAAACCATAAAAAAGAACTAGCCATAAAAGAAGGATACACTAAAGAAAAAAAAGATACACTAATAAAATAAAGAATAATTTACAGGGAATCAACAACAGAGTAGATGCAGCAGAAAATACCCAATCACAACAGCAAAAAGAAAAAAGAATTTAAAAAGTAAGAATAGTGTAAGGATCCTCTGGGATAAGTTCAAAGTACCACAATTCACATCATGGAGGTGCCAGAAGGGGAAGAGAAAGAGTAAGAAATTGAAAACCTACTTGAAAAAAATAATGATGGAAAACTTTTCTAACCTGGTGAAGAAAATAGACATACAAGTTCAGGAAGCATAGAGAGTCCTAAACAAGATGAACCTACACTAAAGCATCTCATAGTTAAAATACAAAAGGTTGCCCTGGCTGGTGGCTCAGTGGATAAAGCACCGGCCAAAGGTCACAGGTTCGATTCCCCAGCCAGGGCACATAACCAGGTTGCAAACCAGGTCTCCAGTCAGGTCTGTGGCTGGAGGCTGGTGAAACGCAACCATACATTGATGTCTCTCTCCCTCTCTCCCTCTCTGCCTCTCTGCCTTCCCCTCTTTCTAAAAATAATGAAATAAAATCTTTTTAAAAACCACACACAAAAGGTTAAAGACAAAGAGAGAATCTTAAAAGCAGTAAGAGGAAAGCAGCAAAGTTGCTCCTGTAAGACTTTCAGCTGATTTCTCAACAGAAACTTTGCAGGCCAGAAGGGATTGGTAGGAAATATTCAAAGTGATGGAAAGCAAGAGTCTACAACCAAGATTGCCCAGCAAAGCTATTGTTTACAATCAAAGGACAGATAAAGAACTTCCCAGACAAGAAAAACCTAAAGGATTTCAGCACCACCAAACCAGTATTACAAGAAGAAGGAGGGGGAGGAGGAGGAGGAGGAGGAGGAGGAAAATGCATATCTATAAATGATTAGCTTTAAATGTAAATGGATTAAACACCCCAATCTAAAGACAAGCAGTGACTGAATGCATAACAACACAAAAACCATATATATGTTTCCTACAAGAGACTCACTTCAGATAAAAAGACACACACTACTTGAGAGTAAAACAATGGAAAAAGATACTTCATGAATACTGAAAACAAACAAAAAAGCTGTGGTAGCAATATTTATACCAGACAACATTTACCTTAAAACAGAGACTATAACAAAATACAAAAAAGAAACCAGCAACTACACTTCTGAGTACTTATCTGAAGAAACCCAAAACACTATATTGAAAAGGCACACACAACGTCTGTCCTGAAAGTATTGGCCACACAAACTGTTTTAATTATATTGACACTGGCTCAATACTTTTGGGACAGACCTCGTAAATCCATATGTTTATTGTAGCATTATTACAATAGCTAAAATATGGATGCAATCTAAGGGTTAATCAATAAATGAAGGAATAAAGAAGAAGTGGTGCATATATAAAATGGAATATGATTAAGCTATATAACAGAATGAAATATTACTATCTGTAACAACATGGATGGACCTAGAGGGTATTATGTTGAGTGAAATAAGCCAGAGAAAGACAAATGCCACATGCTTTCTTTCTTTTTTTTCTCTTAAAGTTTTATTTTGTAACTTAATTTTACTATTTTCTTCTTTTAATTTAATTTTATTGTTCTTGTATTACATCCATCCCCTTTTCACTCCCCTTCCCTACCCACCCACTCCCCCACAAAGTCAATCCCACTTGTTCTCCATGTCCATGGTTCTTCCATACTAGTTTCCTGACTAAACTGCTCCCCTTCTTTGCCTCTTCCTCCCCTCTCCCTCTGCCCACTGAAGACCTATTCACTGTATTCATGTACCTGGTTCTGTTTTGCTTGTTGTTAGTTTTGTTCATTATTGTCCTGTAATGGATGAGATCATATGATATTTGTCTTTCACTGACTGGCTTATTTCTCTAAGCATAACACTTTCTAGTTCCATCCATGTTGTTGCAAAGGGTAGGAGTTCCTTCTTCCTTTCTGCTGTGTAGTATTCCATTGTGTAAATGTACCAAAGTTTTTTGATCCAATCATCCACTGATGGGCACTTAGGCTGTTTTCAGCACTTGGCTATTGTAAATAGTGCTGCTATGAACATAGGGGTACATAGGTCCTTATGAATTGGTGTTTCAGGGTTCTTCGAGTATAGTCCTAGTAGTGGAATTGCTGGATCAAAAGGCAGTTCCATTTTTAGTTTTTTAAGGAAACTCCATACTGTTTTTCCATAGTGGCTGCACCAGTCTGTATTTCCACCAATAGTGCACCAGGGTTCCCTTTCCTCCACATCCTTGCCAACACTTGTTTGTTGATTTGTTGATGACTGCCATTCTGACAGGTGTGAGGTGGTATCTTATTGTGGTTTTAATTTGCATCTCTCTGATGGCTAATGAAATTGAGCACTCTTTCATGTGCCTTTGGGCCCTTTGTATGTCTTCCTCAGAGAGGTGTCTGTTGAGGTCCTTTGACCATTTTTTAATTGGGCTGTCTGTCTCCCTGGTGTTGAGTTGCATTAGTTATTTATGTATTTTGGAGATCAAACCCTTGTCTGAGGTATCATTAGCAAATATGTTTTCCCATAGTGTTGGTTCCCTTTGAATTTTGCTGGTGTTTTCTTTAGCTGAACAGAAATTTTTCAGTTTGATATAATCCCATATGTTTTTTGTACTTTTATTTCCTTTGCCCTTGGAGAAGTATCATTAAACATATTTCTGCATAGGATATCTAAAATTTGACAGCCTATATTTTTCTCCAGGACCTTTATGGTGGCACTATTTATGTTTAAATCCTTTATCCATCTTGAGTTTATTCTGGTGTATGGTGTAAGTTGGTGGTCTAGTTTTATCTTTTTTGCATGTTGCTGTCCAGTTCTCCCAACACCACTTGTTGAAGAGCCTGTTTTAACTCCATTTTATGTTCCTTTTCCTTTTGTTTAATATTAATTGACCAGAGAGTCCTGGGTTTATTTCTGGGCTCTCTATTCTGTTCCATCGATCTATATGTCTATTCTTATGCCAGTACCAGACAGTTTTGATGACAGTAGCTGTATAGTATAGTTTGATGTTCGGTATTGTGATTCCTCCTACCTTGTTTTTATTTTTCAAGACTGCTGTGGCTATTTGTGGGCATTTTTATTTTTAGCTCCATATAAATTTTTGAAGTATTTTATCTACCTCTGTGAAGTATGTCATTGGTATTTTAATTGGGATTGCATTGAATTTATAGATTACTTTAGGCATTATGAATAGTTGAAAGATGTTATTCTTCCCATCCATAAGCATGGTATATGCTTCCATTTATTTGTATCTTCCTTAATTTCTTTCTTCAGTGTTCTGTAGTTTTCTGAGTACACGTCTCTTACCTCATTGGTTAAGTTTATTCCTAAGTACTTAATTTTTCATGTTGCTATGGTAAATGGGATTTGTTTTCTACCTTTTATTTCGGATGTTTCATTATTGGTATACAAAAATGCTTTTGATTTCTGAATATTGACTCTATATCCAGCTATGTTGCTAAATTTGCTTATTAGGTTGGCTAAGTTTTTGGTGGAGCCTATCGGGTTTTGTGTACACACTATCATATCAACTGCAAATAATGACAATTTGAATTCCTCCTTTCCAATTTGGATACCTTTGATTCCTTTTTCTTCTCTGATAGCTGTGGCTAGAACTTCCAAAACTATGTTGAACAGAAGTGGAAAAAGTGGACAGCCTTGTCTTGTTCCTGATCTTAGGGAGAAAGCTTTTAGTTTTTGCCTGTTGAGTATGATGTTGGCTTCAGATTTCTCATATAAGGCCTTTATTGTTTTGAGGTATGCTTCCTCTATTCCCATTTTGCTGAGTGTTTTTATCATAAATGGTTGCTGTACTTTATCAAATGGCTTTTCAGCATCTATTGATATGTTCATATGGTTTTTATCTTTCAATTTGTTGATGTGGTGTATTACATTTATTGATTTGTGAATATTGTACCATCCTTGCATCCCTGGGATGAAACCCACTTGATCATGGTTTATGATCTTTATAATGTATTGCAAGATCCAGTTGGCCAATGCGTTGTTAAGAATCTTAGCATCATCTGAACTATCCATAGCCATATTTCTTAAATGATTTCTTTTGTATCAACTATAAGTTTTTATTAATTGAAAATGACTACGTAGTAAAAATTTCAATTATTTTTATATCATCTTTCTTCTTTTTACCAATTATTTATGCACATAAAATTTATCATTATGACATGATGTTAGCTTGTATGGAAAAATAAATAAGATCATACTGTAATAGAAAAGATGAAAAGTCAGTAAATTATTTCACTCCAAAATTGATGGTAATTTACCAGCACATTAGTACTTATGCTTTTAAGAGTGAGAATTTAATCATAAGGAGTAACTTTTTACTATTGTTTAACTTTTCAAGATTACCAGAGTAAAAGTTAAATGGTATGAAAAATTGTGATACTGTCATTAAATGGATTGCTTATTAAACTCTTCCCCAACTTGATTTATTAATAAAGATGGTTACAGAATTAAACTTAGTCCAATTAAAAAAAATCTTAGCATCTATGTTCATCAGAGATATTGGCCTATAGTTTTCTTTCTTAGTTGAGTCTTTACCTGGTTTTGGGATTAGAATAATATTGGACTCATGGAAAGAGTTTGAGAGTTTTCCCTCTTCTTGGATTTTTTGGAATATGTTGAGAAAGATAGGAGTTAGTTCTTCTTTAAATGTTTGGTAGAATTCACCTGTGTAGCCATCTGGTCCAGGGCTCTTGTGCTTTGAGAGATTTTTTATTGCTTCTTCAGTTTCACTAGTTGTTATTGGTCTATTCAGGCTTTCTGCTTCTGCTTCTTCTGGATTCAGTTTTGGTAAATTATACCTTTCCAGAAATTTGTCCATTTTATCCAGGTTGTCATATTTCTTTTCATATAGTTGTTTGTAGTAATTTCTTACAATTCTTTGTATTTCTGAAGTATCCGTTGTGATTTCTCCTCTGTTGTTTCTGATTGTTTATTTTGGTCCTCTCTCTTTTTCTTGATGAGTCTGGTTAAAGGCTTATCAATTTAGTTTATTTTTCCAAAGAGCCAGTTCTTAGTTTTATCAATTCTTCAAATTGTAGTTTGAGTCTCTAAGTTATTTAATTCTGCTCTGATCTTGATGATTTCTTTCCTTCCAGTTGCTCTGGGCTTTGTTTATTGTTGCTCCTCTAGTTCTTGCAGCTTTATGGTTAGGTTTTTTGTATAGGCTTTTTCTATCCTTTTTAGGTAGGCCTGTATTGCTATGAATTTCTCTCTGAGGACTGCCTTTGCTGTATCCCATAGGTTTTGGGCTATTATGTATTCATTGTCATTTGTTTCCAGAAACTTTCAATCTTTGAACTCATTCATTACTTAAAAGTGTGTTATTCAATCTCCATGAGTTAGAGTGTTTTGGTTTTTTCCCCTTGAGGTTGGTTTCTAGTTTCAAGCCATTGTGATCTGAGAAGATGCTTGGTATGATTTCAATTTTCCTATATTTGTGGAGGCTTGGCTTGTGACCTACCATGTGGTCTATCTTTGAGAATGTTCCATATGCATTTGAAAAGAATGTGTATTTTGTCTCTTTGGGGTGAAATGTTCTGTATATATCAGTTAGGTCCATTTCCTCCAGAGTGTTGCTCAATGCCACAATATCCTTGGTGTTTTTTTGTTTGAATTTTCTGTCTATTGTTGATAATGCCACATGCTTTCTTCATATCTAAAAAACAAAATAGTGGCTCAGTGGATAGATGCCAGCCTATGAACCCTAATTTTCCATTCCCAGCCAGGACACATAACCAGGTTGCAAGCCAGGTCTCCATCCAGGTCCGTAGCTGGAGGCAGGTGAAGGGCAACCATACATGGATGTTTCTCTCCCTCTCTGTCTCTCTCCCTTCCCTTCTCTCTGGAAATAATGAATAAAATCTTTTTAAAAATTTAAAAAGTACCACACAAGCAGAACAGAAACATACTCATATTGCAGAGAACATTCTGACAGTTGCCAGATGAGAGAAGGGTTGGGAAATGGGTGAAATATTTGAAGGGATTTAAAAGTACAAATTGGTAATTACCAGATAGTCAGGGAGATTTGAAGTACAGCATGGGGAATATAGTCACTAATATTGTAATAACTGTGGTGTCAGATGGGTAGTAGATTTATCAGGATGAATACTTCATAAGTAATATAAATGTCTACTCACAAGGTTGTAGACCTGAAACTAAAGTAATGTTGTACATCAACTGTACTTTTATTTTATTTTTTATTATTTTAAAAATATTTTATTCATTATTTTTAGAGAGAGGGGAAGGGAGAGAGTCAGAGAGGAAGAAAGACATCAATGTACAATTGCCTTTTCACCTGCTTCCAGCTATGGACCTGCTGGAGACCAGGCTTGCAACCTCGTTATGTGCCCTGGTTGGGAAATTGAACTAGTGACCTTTGGGTTTTCAGGCCGGCGCCTTATCCACTGTGCCACCAGCCAGGGCTTCAACTGTAATTTTAAAGTGAAACAAAAACAAAGTATGCAAGTAATCTATTAACACTCAATGTGACTTCAAATGATTTAATTAATATTTTCCCATTATCCCATTATTTAAAATGGCTTTATCTCACAATTTTAAAACAGGTTATAAAAACAGTTTCAGTTTGCTGTGTAATAAATGGAGGTACAGAAAATAGAAGTGAAAACTGTAATTTATGTCAGTCTCCATGCTTGACATTTAAATATATTTTGTAGTTTAATACAATGACCAAGAAAATCAGGAATTTTTATGAAATCAAGTCCCCTAAAACAATATGCAACTTCCCCATGTAACATAATCAGAAGTTGTTCTTTGAAAATACGAAAAACCATTACCCAAATTAAATTACTCTCTGCAGTTCTACTGGAGATTGTAAGTTGGACAAATACTGTTTTGTTTTGGTTTTTGTTGTTGTTTTCTTTGTTTGGCATCCACTTTATGCCTCTAAAACCCATGAAAGCAAATGTAAAGAATGTGTCATGATTCGATTTGCTTAACAAACATGCAATTGAAGTATAATTCAGGAGAAGGTCTAATATTTTAAGGTCACATTTATAGGTTCAGGGTCTTTAATCTTAAGTTTTGAAGTCTGTGTTATTGGTTAAGAGACAGAAGATAAAAAGGCTCTAAGGAGGAAAACAAAACTGAAGGACATCAAATTGTTTATAGCTTAGAGACATAGCTTATTTATTCACACATCAATGCTGCTAAATCCCTTGAGGATGTTTGCAGTTCATCTTTCTTCTTGTAGGAATTTCTCTTTGGTCAGTGTATTTTCTTGATTGAACCCAGTATTCTGTTTATCCCATTTCTTCTTCCTACTTTGTTAAAAACAAGGAAGAAAATAATCTATCCACATTCTTTAGTGATCATGACAGTAAAGTTGGGTCTACCTGGAACAGGTTATCAAAACAAAGACAAGTGGTCCTCTACACCAGCCATTTGGATAATGGCTCGGTGTCCCCTAAGGAGGAATTTACAAAACCAATTTCAAATAAACCTCTTTACCCTTTACCCCTTTTGTCTGACTGAGGTAAATCTATTTTAATAAAATCATTTCAGTTAATCTCTCCTGCATAACTTGCTTTCTTGCACAGATGTGAATCCTATCAGGTCTATCCTCATTGTCTTTAGAGATACTTATGCTGTCAAACCAAACTGCCTGGAACAATTTACCCAGCCAGGGTTACACAAAGGCAGAGGTGAAGGTTAAACTTGGAATGGATTTCCTCATTCCTGAATCAGTATTCTATCCTCTTTTACTGCCTTTTTCCCTCTAATAAAATTGTTTTAACTAATTACTGGATTAGAAAACCTAAGAAAGTATGAAAACATCCCTAATGGCAGCAAAGGTTAAAGGGGGAAGAAGCAGGATGCATTTGTGTGCTGATTATCATTGAAGGACAAAAGTCTTACTGAAAAGCATGTTCTTCCCTAGCAATAAGCCTTTATAATAGAACTCCACCATAGAGATTAAAAGGCTTCAGAGCTGTACAAATAACAATAATCAGATCAGAAACTGTTAAAAGCATAAGACAGATAAGCCCAATGAGACACCTTCAGAGAGAAGCCGATAAGCATTGCATCAGAGGGAAAATGTCAGTGAAGCTATTTCACTCTGCAGACATTTTTTTTTTTTTTTAACCTCAAAAGTTCTCATGCGTTTCAGAAAGAGGAATCCCATTAAAGGTCTAGTTGACTGTGGTCTCTGGGAATTTTAGGCTTACTTGGCATCTAACCCTCTATCATGCCTTCATCTTTAAAAAGAAGAAAAAAAGTTGGAACTAAAAAACATATGTCAATCAAGTATTAAATAAATGTTAAAGCATGAGCAAATGTGAAATGAGAGAAAAGGCATGGTTGAAACACTCAGGTTCAGAGTTGGGCTGCAGAAAAGCAGCAGATAAAGCATTGACTTCTCATTGCCTCACCCAGGTCAGAAAGGTCATTGAGTGTTAAAACAACAGCAATGACGAGGACAGTCATCACCGATGGCAGAGCAGTGTCCAGGCTGGGCCTCTCCCCAACTCACCTACCAAGAGTCATGACTATATAGGAAAAACTTAAAATGACTCCCGGATGTAGCTAAATGCTGGTGTTCTTTTAATGTTGTTTTCAATACTGCTCTGAGTCACTGACTCTTGTTTTGTTTTGTTTTAAATATTTTATTTATTATTACTTTTAGAGAGAGAGGAAGGGAGAGAGGCAGAGAGGGAGAGAGACATTAATGTATGGTTGCCTTTCACCTGCCTCCATCTATGGATCTGGCTGGAGACCTGGCTTGCAACCTGGTTATGTGCCCTGGCTGGGAATTGAACCAGCGACCTTTAGGTTTACAGGCCAACACCATTCCACTTAGCCACCAGCCAGGGCTGACTTGTTTTCTTTTTTAACAGCTTAATTGAGGCATGATTTACATGTCATAATGGTCACCCATTTTAATTGGACAATTCAGCCACGTCTACTAAATTAATTGAGTTGTGGAACCCTCTCCACAATGTTTTCTCTTTGGCTTTCTGCAGTTTGAATATAATCTGCGTAGGTTTGTTTTATTCGGTGCTTATCCTGTTTGATGTTCTCTGAGGATCCTGGATTCCTGGTTTCCTGTCTGCCATTAATTTTTAAAAGTTCGTGGCCATGATTACTTCCAATATTTCTTTCACTCCAATCTCCCTTTTTTCTTCAATATTCTAATTATGCCTATTGTACTCTTTTTAATGATTGCCCAATCTTGCATGTTCTTCTTTTGTTTTGCTTTTTTTATTTACTTTTTTTTTCTTTTGCATTTTAGTTTAGAACTTTTCTATTGACCTCCTTTCAAGTTCACTGTTGTTTTCCTGTCTATGTCGAAGTCATTGATGAGCCCGTGAAAGCAATTCTTTATTTCTGTTATTATGTTATTGATTTCTAGAATTCCTTTTTGACTCTTCCTTAAAATTTCCATCTCTTCCATTACTTCCTTGTTCTTTCATTCTATAGCCTTTTTCCATTTCAGGCTTTGACATGTTGATGATAATAATTATAACATATGTATTATATCTCAGTCTGATTGTGGTCTCTTTGTCTCTTCAGACTCTTTTTATTTATTTTTTTAATTTATTTTGCCTTTTGGCATGCCTTGTTCTATTTTAGTTGAAAGCAGTGTGTGTTATATTGGGTAATAGAAGCCGAAGATAAATATGAGTCTTCAGTATGAGTATTTAAAGTAGCCTAAAAACACTGTAGGTTATGCCTAACATTTACTGTAGGTTATAGGTTCCAGAGACTTCAATTCCCTATAGTGTCATTGTTTTGCTCTCAACCCTTTAACTGTGGGCTTCCCTAAGGCCTCCTCCTCAAAAAGAGTTTGTGTCTTTCAGCTCTTGTTGGTTTTCATCCACTGTTATTATACAGGGGTGAGGGAGGGAAAATATTCTAAATGTAAAAAAATTAGACCATACAAGTAAAGGAATAACATATTGGAAAGTTACGCTTTAATTTCATGGTAGAAGAAAGCTTTCTAAATCAGAACAAAAGCAATAAAATAAAAGATTGATTAAGTTTGACCACATAAAAACTGAAGTTTTAAGTGACACAAAATACAAAAATAAAGTCAATAGACAGTTGAAAAGTGAAGAGAAAACATTGGCAGTATATACCACACAAAGAGCTAAATTCATTTTATATAAAGAATTCTTAAAATAGAAGGACAAAAGATCAAGATCCTCATAGAACACTCCAAAAAAGATGTAAATGATTCACAAATACACACAGTTTTGAAACATATGGGAAAATATTCGAATCCAACTATAAAGATATATGCAAATTAAAATAATACTAAATAAAATATAAAACCTGAGATTGGAACCTGGAACAGATATAATGACATGAGTGCAAACAATGGTGAAATTGTGATAGTCTGTAGTTAAGTATTTTCTAATGTTAGTTTTCTGATTTTGATAATTTAACTATGGAAGATGGTAACTTTAGGGGTACTTCAGTGGAGAATATAAAATACTGGAACTCTCTGTAGTATTTTTAAAACATTTCAGTAAGTCTAAAATCATTTTTAAATAACAAATTTTTAAATAATATATTTAGGGTTATAACATTTTTGGTGGCACTATTAAAAATCAAAAGGAAATGATAAGTATAAAATATGATTTTGTGATAACATCTGAGTGGCAGATGTGAAATGAATCGAGGAGATGACTTCATGGTAATTTCAATGTTATTGTTCTTTGAATAGGTATGTGTACATAAGTATTCATTGCTACACAACTATACCTTGTGTATATTTGATAGTTTTTTTTAGAACTAGTGCAATATGTTTAATAAATACAAATGTATGACATTCTATCAGAAATATAGTTTATGTTAGAAACAGCCTTTTTATAGCAAATTGAAGTTGCATTGCAGTCAATCAGAATACTCTTTGAAAGGCCTTTTGAGGTTACAATTTGAAGTGCTAGGTTTGCTTACTTCTCCATCTGTAGCTCCCTAACATGAGTTGGCTTGCATTTGAAGATAGTAAAATCTTGGTAATAATGCAGTTTAGTCCTGACTGTGGTGTTAATGGAGAAAAGGGAACAGTTGGACGTTAGACTATGTGCCTTGGATATAATTTTAAGAAGAGCAAATGGAAGAGAGTGCTTATTGGCATATATTGAAAAAAAATCCCCCTGCAGTGAGTCTCAGGATACCCAATTAAGACAAAATTAAATCATGCAAATATTGATCCAGTTAAATTTGCCAGGGGAAAATCTTAGTATCAGTCAGATTTCTTTACATTAAATAACAAGGAGCTGTATAATAGCCAAAATTGTTATACATATATATTCTAAATGAGAACAGTAAAATAAGGGAAATATTTTATTTTATTACTTACATGGTTATTGACTCATAGTTTTGCTTATTAAGATGAATTACATTTAAAATATCAGATTTTTTTTCCTGGTATTTAACACTATCATAGTTAATGCTCTACCCTCAAGGAGCAAACGATTTTGTTTGACTAAGACACACACAATATAGGTAATTTAAACAGAGCTAAATGCATTAAATATGCCAGGAGGACTATAATGGCCTGTGGATATCCTTAGAAAAATGTCTGTTAGTGATCTCATTGCTCAAAGTAATTGCTTATACTTTCATCACTGATTGAAATTACTCTCTGTGTTGTTGGAAAATGTTTATTTAATTCCACAAGTGCGTTTGAATGAATGCAAGTCTAAATTTTGTTAAGACCTTTTTCCTTTAAGAATGTAGTGGCCAAAAGCAAAAATATGCATGAAATTTTTGTGATAAAGCAAATTTAAAATAATAATCCTCTACAAGAAAGGTACGGATAATTAGTAATAAATTTGCCTAATATTATCTTCATTGTTTAGGTCATTGTTCCATGTTGTTAGCCATAATCTAATAGGTGCCTCTGATAAGAAAAGTAGCTATTCATTTCAAGTCTACCAAATTTTACATATCTTTATGAATACAAATCTACCAAGTTATACATGTCTGTATGAATACAGACCACTTCAAAGTAGTCACCTTTCAACATCACAGTGATTTTTGATGCTGACCCTTGACCAAAACACTTGTGGAGTTCCTCTTTTGAATTGCTCTCAGAGTTTACAACACTTCAGAAAAATCCTCAGTAGAGAATTTTAATCCTTTGACAATGGATCCAATTTGGGGAAGGGAAATAAAGTTCTGTGGAGTTCAGTAGACTGAATAAAATGGGTGATGAATCTGGATAGTAGAAGTCTGGGTTAAATATGAGGCATGATTATACATAATTGTAAATGCTTTTTACCAAAGACATTTCCAAAGGATTTCACACAAATGGTACCTTTGTTAAATAAGCATATAAACTTCCAAAGAACCTGTTTTGCAGAGCAATCTTCATTTTTCTGTATTAGTTATGTTATTGACAGTTACACAGCACTTTATAATTCCTTGCAGTGCAACATTGGGGGCTGGTTAGGACTTGCTGCCGTCAATGTTGGGGAGTTGCAGGCTTCTCTGACAAGCCCTTGTTTCTGAGGATAGGACTTTTCCCTGGAAAGCACTTCAAGACTATCACAATGGAGTACTGTCCCCAGGTCTCATCTCTCCTAGACTGGGCAAAGCACATACCATTGAAGCTTCCCTTTTCTCTCTTCATGGAACCTGCAGACTAAAAGGAAGACAGAAACACAGACTTTTTCAAGGAGTTGGAGTAAATGCAAGGAAAGTCCTAAGGTTACCAGTTTCCCCAAACCTATCAACTTAACAGCATTTGATTGAAATGAAATGGAAAACAAGTTCACTAAAGAAAGACATACAGCTGAGAAATGAGAGTGAGCCAGAGATATACTATATATATATATATATATATATATATATATATATATATATATACACATACATACATATATAAATATATATATGATTTTATTTATTATTTTTAGAGAGAGGGGAAGGGAGGGAGGCAGAGACGGGGAGAAAGATCAATGCATGGTTGCCTTTTACCTGCCTCCAGCTAAGAACCTGGCTGGAGACCTGGCTTGCAACCTGGTCATGTGCTCTGGCTGGAAATTGACCCAGCGACCTTTGGGTTCACAGGCTGACGCCTATCCACTCAGCCACCAGCCAGGGCCACAAAAGATATTTTCGCACACAAAAAAATGAATTGTATGCCCACGGACCTTAGTTCTCTTAAAGAATCAGTTGTCAGACACTTCGCCTTTTCTGCCTTGACTACAGTTTTCTCCATAGCTTGCTGCTCACCTCCCTCTCCCAGCTTCCACCCCATCCTGCTGGCTGTCCATCACTGGGTGACTCTAATCAGTCATACCAAGACTTTTGATGTTTTTCCCTCTCCTCCTCACTCTTTCCTGAAAATAAAGATAAGGCCAGTTTCTCTCCTTTAGCTCTTCTTATTCTCCTTCCCCATTACAGCTCAGACTTCACAATAAAAGAGGTAATGTGCACAAGTTTGAACTGCAACCTAAATCCTGAATAGCCTGATGACCTTCTTCACAGAAGTGTTAAGAGGATTGATTGAGTTTGTGCGCTTAAAAAAGGTGCTCTGCCCAGAATGGGTTCTCACTGGATGTTGGTCATTCCTAACACTTCAGTTTTCACTGAGCTTCAGGAGCACAGCTTTCTGCCCACCACTGTATGCTCCCCTCACCCCATATATTCAAAGCTCTCCCCCTTTGGGCTGGCTCTTGGGCCTGTGAGGAGAAGGGGAGAGGAATGCTTGTCACCTTCCAAGACTTTGATCTGGAACAGCCTTTGTCTCTTTCACTGTGGGGATTTTCCTCAGGCTCTTTTGTCCTCTATTTCAGAGCTTATTTTGCCTCCCTTTTGTGTTACATGTGCTTCTATAGGGGGATATAGTTGCCCTATTTACAAGAGTAGCTATCGCCATGGTAACTTGGTATTTTGATACTGGCATGAAACAGTTCTGAAGGAAAAAATAGGTCCCTTATTTTTTCAACTTTGGCATGTAGATGTATGGGAATCAAAATGCTTGCCCAACTTATACGGCGGGTTCAAATGTCAAAGCAAAGAAACAAGTTTTGTTGGTGTTTTAAATGAGTGCTGAGCAACCACAGCGTGCTATCAAGTGAACAGAATGTTCTCACAATTAATTTCTGCCTCTTAGGCATGGATGCTTACAGGCAACGCGGCGTATACTTTGGTGAACTCATTCTCTGAATGAAAAAATTGGTACCCATGGTCAAACAAAGAGTGGCTGTGTTCATTCAAATTGCAAAAAGCATTGTAAAAATGCCATTTAGAGTTTCTAGAATATTTTGATTGTTTATTGAGAGAGAACAGGACACAGAATATGAAAGTTGGGTTATTCTTAATGATCAGAGGAATATAGATCCTGTATATATCACATACACATTGGGTATCGGAGAAGTAGGCTACTTTTAAATATTAAAGCCTACTGTGTTCCAGGCTCCCTACTATGAGCTGCTAACATATACTTATATGTTACCTTATATTAAGTGAACTGTCACACTTGCCTTTGGCAATCTTCATTTGGTAAGGAAACAAATAATTACAAAATAATGTGATGTATTATATTAGCTTTATAAAGAGAACTATAATGTGCTATAAGAGAAGAGAAGTAAAGGAGGACTCGGAGGAATTTAGAATGACATTTTTAAGGATGGCCATCTGGTGATATTAGAGGGACTAAATTTTTGCCTGTTAGATCCTAGTGGCACTACTGTATAGTAACCTCTCCAGAACATGAACTTCTTTTATTCCTTCTTCCAAATAGACAACCGTAATCTCTACCCTGGCATAGTGCAATGATCTGGGTGTTCCTAGGTCCAGGTTGGCTGACAGGCTCTGTGTTAATTCCCTTGCTGAACTATTTTAGTTTGCTCAATACATCACTATTTTTCTTATCATTGTTCATTTTGTTTCATCCATATCCCCTGCTTTGCTTCCTCTTACCTACTTTTACTGTCCTTCAGGCTATAGCTTTGATGTTTTTTTTCCTTGGGGTAACCTTTCTCTGATGCCCACTATTCTCATCCTACTATTTAGTTCTGCTGTATTCTCTTCTTCCTTTCATGTTGATGCTTATGCTGAATCATCATCATCTTCCGCGACCGTTAGAGAGGTTCCATTCTGACCAATCAGGATAGTGCTTTTTGGACCAATCAAACTTTGAGGATTTGATGTCCTCATTTACATGAGGACAGGCCAATCAATGACCAAAGACAGGGTTTCTGTCTACATAAGCCAGCTCCCTTCTGGCTCAAAGAGTGCACTTTCCTTTCCATCTAAGACTGAACATGGCATTTCCTCGGCCAAAGATGTCTGGCCAGAGCAAAGTGGAGCAGACCAGAACAAGAACAGAGCAGAAAGCAGAATGGTACAGTGCCGGGCAGATCAGACCATATCAGAGCAGCAAAACAGAGCAGAGCTGTCTAGCCAAAGAGGTTTCTGGCCCCAGGACCACTTCTCCCCAGGGCTGCCTCACAGCCAGGCTGTGCTGCTTTGCAATTGAGCTGTAACATTATTGAGCCATTCCATAGCCATGCTGTATCACTGTATAAAGTTTTCACCTTTACCACAGTCAAAATTGAGGATTCCTGTTGGTGCTGAATTGGTGTCAGCAACTATATTGGTTGGGACCCTCTAGGCATGGCCCTCTGATCTGGAGCTTCCATCTTAAGTTTCCTACCATTCTAAGCAGTCCTGGATCCTAACCTCTGACCTCTTGAATTGGCAAGACCAAAATTTTCTGCTTCAATTTCAGCTTCTCCATGCCATGTGGACTACATGTGTCCACTGGCAAAATGCCATACCAGCCAAATCTTACCTTGTGCTCGTCTTTTTCAAGAACCATCTCCCCTTCAGTTTCTGCCTGCTTTTGATTTCTCTCCAGTACTTTCTATAGTTGCCTAAAGTTATAATTATTTTATATGGGAGAGTCAAGTCTTATGTAAATGACTATGCAATTTTCAAAAGTGGAATCTGCCAAAATGAACCTTATTTATTTCTACACCCTGGTTCTTAACATAAAATAAAACAAAGATTCAGCAATCCATTCATATCAAGTATTAGGGATTAAATTTAGATTTCTTTTTGGTTTATAATCTCTACCTTACCATGAGTAATTTCAACTGTTCTCATAACCTCTATTAGCTCCTTTATTGATGTATTCTTAGATATTAACCTTCAGACATTATCACTCTCCTGAACTCCAGAGCTAGATTTCAAGCTGTTCCTATCCATATTCATAAAATAATATTTTCTTTGTGAGACCTTGTTCAGCCATGTCCAATGGAAATTGGATGTTTCTATCTCATCAGTTGTTAAAATCTGATTTGTGTTTTAGCTACTGTCGTGTTCCTGTTTTCAGAAATATACTAATATACACTACATGTTGCTAGTTGTCATATATTATTTATCTTCATATCTTCACTGCTAGTGCCTCATTACTTTACTTAAAATTACTGGTTCAAAAAAGAATTCAAAATGATGTTCACATTATTTTAAGGTATGGTAAAAAGTATGCTATTGTCCCAAAAAAGTCTTTTGCCTCTTACAAAGTTAAATGTTTTGTTTTTCAGTAGGCCTTTAAAGAAAGCTTTGCGGAATGTGAATGAACTGACATACTAGGCCCCACTACTTGTAGAAACCCAAAGACAAACATTTAATTGTGACTTTGATGTGACTTGGCCCTAACCTGCTAGTAAAAGGATATGAAATCTTAAAAAAATAAAAAATAGCCCTGGCTGTTGGCACACAGTGGATAAGGCGCCAGCCTGCAAACCCAAAGGTTGCTAGTTCGATTCCCCCAGTCAGGACACATAACCAGGTTGCAAGCCAGGTCTCTAGCCAGGTCCATAGCTGGAGGCAGGTGAAGGGCAGCCATACATTGATGTCTCTCTCCCTCTCTGCCTCTCTCCCTTCCCCTCTCTCTAAAAATAATAAATAAAATATTTTAAATAAATAAATAAAAAGTTTTTAATAAATTCAAATGCTGAGTTGCATACAATTTGAGAAGTTACATAATAAAATAAGAGTGATTAGTCCCCAAGCTCTCTTTTTCGCAAAAAAAAGTAGTGTAATAATAATTAAAATAGTAAGAGCTAAAATTTATTGAATTGTTACTGTATATTCAAGGTACTACTCAAAGTACTTTAACTCATCTAATACTCAAAAACAATGCTGTGAAATATGTATGATTACTAACATCTCTATTTCCTGATTGAGAAAATTGAGGCTTAGATAGGAATAAGCTAAAGATAATTTATAGTCTTTGTGTTTGTAATCAAGAATCTGCTCTGTGGGTATAGGGGGTAATCTATCTGCTCATGCTTATTCCCAGTACATTTATTTTACCCACTCTTTGCTTCTCAATATTTGTGTTTTTCTTTCATGCATTTCACTTAATGTGATTTTAATAATGATAAGTTACCTAAAATCGTATTTTTCTTTATGCTTCAAATTATTTTCAATCTTGGAAAATATTCCCTTATCTATATCACAGCAGTGAGCTTTCATTTTGTTTATTTAACTGCATACTTGCTTGTCACTAATATTAATTTTGAATTGAAAATACAATCTTTTTCAATCACAAGAAATGATAAGCAATTTGTGTCCCCAGAACAACAATCCTCAACCTTTTTAGTTTTTAGTTAGCTGTCCCCATGTTGAACTTTGTGTAATGGTAAATTGATGTGAATTGATATCCAGTAGGAATTGATTTGACAGTGTGCCTCATTTCTCCCTAGTCCTTAGGGCCAAAGACCTTTTGAGTGGAGATGATAAATCCTTTTAGTTTTTACTTACTCTGTCACCAGGTGCTCAAAATTCTAAGTTTATCTTTTATACAAAATACAATAAAATTTTCTGTGGCCTCATAAGATACTCTCTATCAGAACATGGGACAGCAGTAGTATGCTGTATGTGAAGATTATTTAATAATAATAACAACTCATCAACATTTCAACATCAGACATTATATTTGTTCTAGAATTAAAAACAAGTAGTATTCTTTTTTTACCTTTTTTAAATCACATTTTATGTTTCAATTAAAATTGCTATGCAATATTAGATTAGTTTTAGGTGTACACCCCAGTGATTAGACATTATGTAACTTACTAAGTGATCAACCTGATAAACCTTATACCAATCTGACAGGGTATGATGTGATTAGAATACTATTGACCATATTCTCTATGCTATATTTTATATCCCCATGACTATTCCATAACAACCAATTTGTACTTTTTTTTTTTTTTTAAAGATTTTATTTCATTATTTTTAGAAAGAGGGGAAGGGAGAGAGGCAGAGAGGGAGAGAGACATCAATGTATGGTTGCTTTTCACCTGCCTCCAGCCACAGATCTGACTGGAGACCTGGCTTGCAACCTGGTTATGTGCCCTGGCTGGGGAATCAAACCTGCAACCTTTGGGTTCGCAGGCCGGCACCTTACCCACTGTACTACCAGCCAGGGCCTCAATTTGTACTTTTTAATCCCTTCACCTTTTTTACCCATTCTCCCAATCTGTCAACTGTCACATGTTCTCTGTATTTATGAGTCTGTTCCGTTCTACTTGTTTGTTTATTTTTATAGATTCAATTATTGATGGATACTAATTTATAGCCATTTTATTGGTCATGTTTTTATCCTGTTTGTTTTTTGTTTTTTTTTTTTTTCCTTAAAGAAGGCCCTTTAACATTTCATGTAATATTGTTTGGTGGTGATGAATTAATTCCTTTAGCTTTTTCTTGTTTGGGAAGATCTTTATCTACCCTTCTAGTCTAAATGAGAGCTTTGCTGAGTAAGGCAATCTTGGTTGTAGGTCCTTGCTTTTCATCACTTTTGAATATTCCTTTCCAAAACCTTCTGACTTCCAAAGTTTCTTTTGAGAAATCAGCTGACAGTTCCCTGAATGGGAACTCCCTTTCAGGTAACTAACTAATTTTCCCTTGCTGCTTTTAAGATTCTCTCTTTGTCTTCAATCTTTGGCATTTTAATTATCATGTGTCGCGGTGTGGGCCTCTTTGGCTTCATCTTGTTTGAAATTCTCTGTACTTTCTGGATTTGTATGTCCATCTCCTTCATGAGGTTAGGAAAATATTCTATCATTATTTTTGCAAATAAGTTTATAATTTCTTGCTTTCTCCTCCAGCAAATGTTGGTATACTTGAAGTTGTTCCAGAGATTCCTTACACTATCTTCATTTTTTGGATTCTTTCTTTAATTCCAAATTTCTGATTTGATTCTTAGCTTCATCAACTCTGTTGTTGGTTCCCTATAAACTATTCTTCATTTCAGTAGTGTATCCTTCATTTCTTACTTTTTAAATGGTTTCCATGTGCTTTTTTATGTTGTTGAAGTTCCAACTAAATTTATTGAATACATTTATAATCAATGTTTTGAATTCTGCATCTAATAGATTTCTTGTCTCCTTATTGTTTTGTCATTTTTTCTTTTGTTCTATTCTATCATTTGGGTCATGTTTTTTTTCCTCCTCATTTTAGAAGGCTCCCTATGATTTTTTTACTATGTGTTAAGTAGAGCTTCTATGACTCCCTGTCTTGGTAGTGTGACCTAATATAGTAGGTGTCCTGTAGGGTCCAGTGGCACAGCCTCCCTCCCCTACCACCCAAACTGGGTAACTGAGGTGTGCCCTTCATGTGGGTTCTGTGTATCCTCTTCTTGCAGTTGAACCTTGATTGTTGTTCACATGTCATTGGGAGGTTTTATCCTCAGGCCGCCAGCTGCCATGGAGGATCAGCTGTGCATGGGCCCAACCTATAGAGCAAGACTGATTTCAGTGGGCTTCTGGTACCTGCTGAGTCTGCCCCTTGAGTGTGTTGTTTGTGGAGGTGATTGGGTAGTGCTTCAATATGGCCTGAATCTGTCCACTGGGTGCAATGGCTTTGGGGCTCCCTAGGAGTTACAGGCTTAGATTAGCTATGGTTTGTGTTCTGCCTGGGGCCTCTCTGCATGCTCTACACAGTGATCTGCCAATGGCCGCTACCTGTGTTGGGATCGACAATGCTTAAGAGAGGTCAACATGCAACCCAGTGTTACCTACCATTAGTACCAAGACTGGGACCACTTAGCAGGAGGTATGGGGGCACACCAAGATTAGGTGCTATTTGTTTGAGGGATTTTCAGAAAGTTTAAGGTCTGAGCTAAGAGAGGTCATTTGTATGAAAATACACTAGAAATAACTTGAGTGGGCCCCTAACCTGGTGTCTCAGGGAATCACCAGGGCAGAGCAAATGGTGATGTCCAAGTTGATGGATACTCAGACATGGTGCCTTCTGGCTCTGTGGAGAAAGAGCTCAGCAAAGAAATAATGGACTCTGCTAGTTCTTCTCTCTGGGAGAAAGCCACTCTTCCAACCTTTGCCTTAAAGCCAAACAACTCATTTTCTCTCCATAGGTTCTAGGGGCTCTTTTAGCTGCTGTCCCAGTGCTGAAGCTCATACAAAGTGAGTCTAAGTAAGTTTATGTGCAGGCCCTTTAAGAGGAACTGTGACTCCAAAAATTCTCTGTTTTCATCAGCCTGATTTTTATAACCACAAATTATAAGAATTTATCTTCTTGGAACTGGAATCCTGTGTTGAGGGGCCTGGGACCCCCGGCTCCACGGGGGGACCTGTGCAGCCAGGATATTCCCCTAGATTTTTTATCTACCACATGCAGGTGTGGGACCAGCTTATTCTGTGTCTCTGACCCTCCTTCCAGTCTCAATGTGGTTTCTTCTATATAATCTTGGTTCTAGGATTTCTATTCAGCTAGAATTCAGGTGGCTCTGAATGATGGCTCTTCTACAGTTTAGTTGTAATTTCAATGTGGTTGTGAGAAGTTCTGATTATCACATTTACCTATTGCCACCACCATTTTGATCTTCAGAAGCCTAATTAATTAATAGTCTTAAGCAGCTCACCATCTTGTTATGAAGAGATTTACTATACATTTAAATCAGTATTTTTAGTTCAATTTACAAAGAGCTGGCATTCACTCAGAAACAGGGAAATGGCAACCAATAAAAGGAAAATGGTTTCCTTCTCTGAGATGCCTGTGTAAGAAAATATTACTAACAATAATGGAAGTTAGTCATTCACACTGAAAAGGCACTATGCCCATAAGTGCTCTTGAAACAACATGTCAAATTTGCCTGTTTCTAAAGTTCTGATTTATGTAGTGCTTTTCTCGCTGTGTAATAATATTGGTCTCTGAAGTGCATCCCATAATTACAACAGCAATAACCATTTCTTTTTGTTTATAAAAATAACAATAAGTGAGCAGCTGAAATGTAATTTCCTGAAGCAAAAATCTAAGAATTGATAGCATCCATTTAACTCTCTCTGTATCATTTTCAAACCCAAGTTCAAAAGGTTGAGATTTCTGTTTGTAATGATTTCTAAACTATGTTGCCCCATCAAGTGATAAAATTAGCAATGATTGAAACTCACAGATATAGTATTAAATGAATAGCATTTAATGAATGTGTGAAGATATTAAAATACAAGTACACCTTGATTATTCAGTATAATTTAAGGTATAAGACATTAATTATGTTTCTTTGAATTTTCTGGTTACTGCCATTTGTGCTAGGTATATAACCCAGTTCACTTTTCTTGTTTCATTGGATTATTTTCTTTTTCTTAAATATAGACATGAACAAACCATCAGTCTTGAATTTAGCAATCAAAATACTTATTGCATGATCAATATTCTTTTGAAAAATATAATAAAACAAATTAAAGTTTCCACCTAAATCATAGGTGGAAGAGAGTAACTTTTCCTCAGAAAATGATTTAAATTATTTAAATTTTAATTCAAAATTTAATGTCAAAACTGTTTTTGAAAACTAGATAATTTTGGATGTAGTAATCTTATTTTAAGAGGTGATGATAAAAATGCAAATATGAAATTACCTCTGGCTTTCTTAACTAACAGAATAAATCTTCATTGAATCATTAATCCCCCGATATGCATATTCATACTTTTGCTGGAGCCTGAAAACTCATAGGTAAAAAGTAAGGGCCTTTAGGGGTATCTATGATACAATTGGTAAACAGATGAGAAGTCATGACTTTTGGCAATGGGCCTTCTTCTCGTCTCTTCTTTCATCACCTATGCTTATCTCTGTCTTGAGGTAGGCACTAAGTTTTCTTCTTCAAAGAACCAGAATCAAATTTATATTTCATTTTTACCTGCTTACTCTAAGAAATTAATGCTAACTGCCCCACGTGAAGAGTGACATATCTTTGATCAGATGACCTATTTACATCACATATGGCTTTATCCTCTTCAAATAGCACATTTATTTGGGGAACTTACTGTATAAGAGAAACCAAGTTTACTAGAAAAAATTTTACTAGCTCTTTATGACAAGTAATCAATATTATTCACATAAAGAAAATACTTAAGTGAAATTTACTTTTTCTTTTGTTTGAAATCATTAGGCCAGACTCTGGGGATTATGAACCAATTAACCATCCTTGTTTTCTCCTTGAGACTTCCTGGTTTATCAGTTATATTTCTTAAGACTTTTGAGGTTTTCAGGTAGAGAAAATCATTTTAAACAGAGTCAAACATAGTACAAGGGCTCAGGGTTTGTTTGTTTGTTTGTGTTTTGGTAGCACAGGTGGAAATGAGGGGGTACTGAAGAATGTCTGAAAGGAGGCCCTGGACTTCTGTCTCACGGAACCCAGCTACCTCCTCTCAAGTCTGTTTCTGTGTAGTTGCTGGGCTGATTAGTCCCCGGTGCAGACAGTTTCCTCCGTTTCTCAATTTGTATGATAGAAAATAGCTAGTATTTAATGATTCCACATTCACAATGTCCTTATTGAGAGATGAGTAAGATAGACCTGAAGTCTTTTTTTTTTTTTTTAAAGATTTTATTTATTATTTACAGAGAGAAGGGAAGGGAAAGAGACAGAGGGAGAGAAACATCAATGTATGGTTGCCTTTCACCTGCCTCCACCACAGATCTGGCTGGAGACCTGGCTTGCAACCTGCTTATGTGCCCTGGCTGGGGAATCGAACCAGCGACACTTTGGGTTCGCAGGCTAGCAATTATCCACTGTGCTACCAGCCAGGGATTAGACCTGAAGTCTTATGTGCAATGAATGCCATGTTTTCAGAGGCAATCGGTATTAGCTCTATCAATTCTGGTCTAAAGACTCAATTGTGTTGCATGTACATAATTGCTCCTGTTATAAAACAGTTAAATGGTGTGAAGAGCTTTGAAGGCAAAAGAAGATGCCTTGACTTTAATTCTCAATTTACTTACATGAAGTTTTTACTTACATAGGGGAAAGACAACTAAAATGTTAAGTCAATCAGTTCTATGCTTTGATTTTTAGTATTTATCATTGGCCAGAGATCATTCAAATAAATCTAGAGCTTTATTTAAGGGAATGTTAGAATTGGCTTTGGTTTGCAGCTTTAACTGTTGAATCTCACTCGTTATTATCCACAAAAATGAATAATATTTGCCTATTTAGAATCATATTTAATAGCATATTACATAATTTACTTGCACCTTTTTATTTTAGAAGTAAATAGTGCTAAACTGTAGTATTGCTATAAATGCAAACACATATATTTATATGTAATTGTAACTCTAAAATATTAATTGTTGACTCTGGTGCTCTTCTCTGATGTAATGTGGTTCATACACATTAGGTCAAAAGGCAGGGATGATAGATGAATTGCTGAGATCATGATGTTGATAAAGCCAAGGTCAAAGGTGTAAGCTCTGGGTGGACCAGGATTTTTGTAGAGAGATAATGAAAAGCCTGCACCTCAAACCTCATCTATTCTTCTTATTAAAAATACCACTCTACACAAGGGAAACTAGTGATAATATTAAACTTCTTACACAGAAATTCATGTCCTTTTGTATCTAATATCAATTTTAAATAAAGGGAATTTCTATGTTTAATTAAAAACATATCTTGATCAAGAGTAAATACAGTAAATCCATATGCTCTGGAAATAGATCCTCTAACTTTCAACTATTAATCTAAAAATGTGTAAATATATTGTGTACTAATAATTGTTTAATCATTACCATGATCCAAATAAATAATAAAGTAAGTTATTATTGAATTTCTTTGACATTCTAATTTTGATTCAATAGTTATCTGATTGCATTTTTTTAATTGATGAGAGAGAGAAACATCCATTTGTTATTCCACTCACTTATGCATTCATTGGTTGATTCTTGTACATGTCCAGACCCATGATCAAACCCATAACCTTGTCATACTGGATGACACTATAACCAACTGAGCCTTCCAACCAGGGTTTGAATTATTTTAACTTCAGTTCTTAGGTTGGAGAAAAAGGGAGAGAGAGATAGGCAAATATTTATTATCTTAGAAGAAAAGGTATGTCTTAGGGGCCAATATAATGGCTTTTTCCTTGAGAACTCTAATCAATTTTGGATGTTCAAAGCCACCAAGTTTTGAAACCAACTTGTGAGTCACAGAGTATTTCAGGAAAAGCAGGTTAGGAGTGTCTGGGATTTAAACAACATGGCATTACACAGCAGTGCACATTTTCTTAGAAATTTGAAGTTATTCTTAACTAAGGCTTTCAAAACCCAGGTCAGAATTTATCAGAACTTATTGACTTTATTGCCACAATGTATTAGCAAGTGCCAATAATTTTAGGTAGATTTGATTGTAGAGCTTGACTTCTTCAGTATCCATGTGATTAGTTTCATTGAGATAATGTGAATTAAAGAAAAAGAGGATATTATCAGCTCATATACATAAACTATTAGTCACGTTGTTATAAAAGGGTAAGATGCTGACTAGCTGGCCAGTCTTTTTCATTTTAATAAATGCATAGTAGGACAAAAAATGTTATGATTCCTCTATTAATACCATTTTATGTAACATACATCAGGCATGCTAAAGCACACATGCACACACATGTACTATATTGTAAGGTCTGTTTCTTTTCGTGGTTCTGCCTACTTCCATTTTAGGCCTGATTTATGCTGCTGTCTACATTTGTGTCCATCAAGCAAGCCGGTGGGTTGTGTCAGTTAACTCCCCATCGCCTTCTGACATGATTCTGGGAGCAATCTGAGTGCCTGCCATTTATGCTTTGATGTACAGATTTCCTTTCAAGCAAGTGAAGGTTCCATTACTGCAACTAGGAGGAATAAATTTCTTTTCTACTAGGAATCAGAGTGGTCTATTGTCTCTTGGATACTGCTACATTTTCTTTCAGGGACCCTTTCCAATTTTAGCATGATGTCACTTTCCTACTGTAAAAATCAGTTATTTTCTAAACCAATGTCTCCCTTAAAGGGCTGAATTACCATTTTCATAATACAGTTATTAGATAAGGCATAATAAATGGTTTAACACATGAAGTGCTGAACCATCTATTAACATTAAAATACAATAAAATAGTCACACAAACGTGCTTTTTTTGGTTATTGACCACAGGACTTTATGAGAACCACTTTATTTCATTTTAATATAATTTACTTTATTTCTAGTTTATTGAGATATAATTGAAATACAACAACATAGTGCAAGTTTCTTGCATCAGAAGATTTGTATCTTAAGGATTAAAAACAGTTTTTAAAAATTCCTATTTAAAGTATTAAATTTAATAAACCCTTTTAAGAGCCTGAACTTTGATTTATATCAATGACAATATTATTGTGCTGTACTATAAACACAACTATAGCATTGGCAGAAAATAGATGATTTAGTTAAGGTCAGATTTATTTCTATTTTATTTATTTATTTGTTTATTTATTCATTTAATTTTTATTGTATTTTTCCCATTACCAGTTAGTTTCCTTGTACCCCTCCCCTCAGCAATCACCACACTGTGGTCTCAGTCCTTTTTTCCTTTTGCCCAGTCTCTCCATGCTCTCACCCATCCCCCAAGCTATGATAAAGGTCATATATTCTTAGTTTCATGGTTTAATTTCACCTTTTCTTGACCATGGAAAACTCAGCTGAAGTTATGGAATCAGCTCATGGGCTTATTCATAATGAACGACTGCTGTGAAAATCACCAGCCAAGGTTAAAAGATCAAAATTAATTTTCACATCCATTTATATTAGACAAAATCTTCCCTATACCTTTTCTTTTAGCCTCTCATATAGTTTTTAAATTAAGTACATGACAATCATTGTTATTATGCCCATGGCACTGATGAGGGTGCCAATGCTGATGTGTGGTTCACACATGGTCATGTCATTAGTAACTGCTAGTTAATTCTGGGATACTAATTCAGGATGGCTAGCTCCCAAATCCTTCTCTTTTCACTAAACTACAGCATTCCCAATTCCACAAACATGTCTACAAACAATTCTTTCTAACAAGCAGAGCAAACTATTTCTTACTCATACATTTTTCTTCCTTATCTTCTCTCCCTTTTTATTCTGTCTGGCCTGGAAAAAACTTCACTCAAAGTAATAAAAACAATCTCAATATTTAATGATATTCTAATTCAAAAGAAAACCTTAGTTAATGCCAACTTCATGTGCTGATACAAAGAAAAAGTGCAAGCTGAATAGTTGTACTTATTCAAATTCAAATAAAGAAGAAAATTTATGTCAGGATAGCTAACATCCAGAAATCTCACATTTTATCTCTCTTTGCTGGGAACAGTAACAGCATTGTCACTATGAAGTCAACTTCCAAATACTTTATTAAAATGTTGATATCTTAGCAGATATGTAAAATTTATGAGAAGTATGAAAGTTTGATTTTAGAGGTAAAATTAGTTTGTATAAATATTTACTATAAATAAAAATGAAAACTTAATTAAGAGAATATGTAATGATTAACAATATGGGATTTTATAATTTGACATGCTGAGATTTCCTCCAAACTCTGTAGTCCTCTGTAGTCCACAACATGATTTTAGACAACTTTTTTTTTAAACATTAGTTTACTCAATTGAATAATGGATTGATGTTTATTTAGATCAAGTAATAATTTGTTTAAATGTAAAAATGTGTTGAAAAAATTTTTAGCAGTATTATGACACTAGGTTTATTTATCCTATTTTCATTTTTAATATACATATTTAGTGTTTAACCAGTAATCATTGGTATGTTTCATGAAATAACTTTAAAAATAATCTACACACTCAGCCATCTGATTTAATTTTCTCTCAAAATTCCATTTGCTATTTATCAAAAAGATATATAGTATACACAACACATGGTAAGATTAGTAAGGAGTCAAAATGTGGGAATTACATGTTAAGCTTTCTTATTTATTTATTTATTTTATGTATATTTTCTTGATTATGCTTACAGTTGTCCCAGTTTTCTTCTCCTTTGCCTCCCTCCATCCAGTACCCCTTCTCTCCAGCAATCTCCCTACTCTTGGTTCATGGCCATAGGTTGTGCATATAAGTTCTTTAGTTTTTTCATTTCCTTTACTGTTCCTAACATCCCCCTGTCTATTTTGTCCTTACCAATTACTCTTCTTAATTTCTGTATGTTTCTCTTCATTCTTCTCACTCGTTGATAACCCTCTGTATGACCTCCATCTCTATGATTCTGATCCTGTTCTAGTTGTTTGCTTGGTTTATTTTTATTTTTTACATTAAGTTGTTGATAGTTGTTTGTTGTCATTTTATTGTTCATAGTTTTGATCTTCTTTTTCTCAAATAAGTCCCTTTAACATTTCATATAATAAGGGCTTGATGATGATGAACTCCTTTAGCTGTACCTTGTCTGGGAAGCACTTTATCTGCCCTTCCATGCTAAATGATAGCTTTGCTGGATGGAATAATTTTGGTTGTAGGTACTTGTTTTGTATCACTTCGAATATTTCTTGCTAGTCCCTTCTTGCCTGCAAAGATACTTTAGAGAAATAAGCTGGTAAGCTTATTGGAACACCTTTATAGGTAACTATTTTCTTTTCTCTTGCTGCTTTTAGGATTCTCTCTTAATCTTTAAACTTTAGCATTTTAATTATGATTCATCTTGCTGTGGTCCTTTTTGGGTCTAGCTTATTTGGGACTCTCCATGCTTCTGGGACTAGTATGTCTATTTCTTTCGCCAAATGAGAGAAGTTTTATTTCATTATTTTAAAAAAAGTGTTTTCAGTTTCTTGCTTTTCCCCTTCCCCTTCTCCTCTGGCACCCCTATGATTTGGATGTTAGCATTTTAGAGATGTCCCAAAGTCTTCTTATTTTGTCCTCGTTTTTTTGATGGAGACACGCTTTGCCTCCTGGCACAACCATAAGAAGGATAACTACCTCAAAACAAAAATGACCAGAACAGCCGGAAAATTGAACTGTATAAGATGACCAGAACGGCCAGAAAATTGAACTGTATGGAAGTCTGACAACCAAAGATCTAAAGAATCTTTACTCAGGTAGGAGGGGCTGAACCAGGGAGTAGAGGTGAAGCAGAGAAGAGGCAGCAGTGGAATGCGTGGTTCCACATTAATGTGTGGCACATAAACCCGAGAGGAACCCTTGGGGAGCAAAACCAGCCCTAGGCCTGACCCCCCAGCTCAAGCTCCAGAGCTAGGAAAATAAAGCCTCATTGGTTCTAGCTGTGAAAAATCAGTGGGGGGTTGGAGCAATGAAAGAAACTGCCCGTCTCTCAGGAGAGTCTGTTTAGAGGCCCGCATAAAACCACCTACTCTAGGAACCATCACCAGGACAAATGTTAGAACAGTGCCAGTTATAACAGCTGGAGCAGTGTCAGCAAGTGGGTGAAGTGACTGGAAAAGGGGCAAGTGCCAAGCAAGTGGCATTGTTCCCTCTCTGAACCTCCCCCACATTTAAGCTTTCTTGGCATAAATTGAATACCCCAGTATTTCAATTAATCAAGAAAATATATAACCCAGATAGTCAAGTAAAGACATCATCTGTTCTAAATGAAGAGTTACAGTTTGCATTTCATTCTGAAGGCACTAGTAAATTCTTTTCCTTCCTTTTAAAAAATATTGGTTGCTGGTTCGATTCCCAGCCTGGGCACATAACCAGGTTGCAAGCCAGGTCTCCAGCCAGATCCTTAGCTGGAGGTAGGAGAAAGGCAACCATACACTGATGTCTCTCTCCCTCTCTGCCTTTCTTCCTTCCCATCTCTCTAAAAATAATGAATAAGATCTTTATTTAAAAAATTGGCATACATTTTGAAAAGCACACATGGTATTTATATTGGGTATAAAATTTGACTCTATAAGTCAATATCTGTATACCATGTTCATTCTAATATACCTTAATGAATTTTATAATAAATAATTCTTATATCTGACACCAACATTCTTAAGGTAATAAAAAGTTAGAAAAATAAGATGGCTCGATCTTTAGGTTATTTCTTTCCAATTGAAAACATTCTGTCAAAGCTTTGGGATTAATATTAAAATGTTTTTAGGAGATGCTACTTATATCTATTAAGTAGGAATTAATTCTCTGCTACCATTCTTCTCTTTAACAAGTTATACTTTATTACTCTTTGGATATTTTCTTCATAACCCAATCTAATTAAAAGGAATTCCTTTATGTATAGAAATATATCCCTAGAAGTTGACACAAAGAATGTCTCTCCATTTGTCAGGAGAAATGTTGTGGACCTTCGGGATCAGGTAACTTTTCTCTGTCTTGCATTTTCTGGAATGCATCCTGCACTTTTCAAATTCTTTATTTCTTGGACTTCTTCTCCTCCCATTTTGGCTGTATATTAGAGCTACAGAGTTTCCCTACATTTTCTTCCATGCAGCTACTGGAGCAAGCACACAGGCCCTTCCACATATGAGCTAATTGCTGTGGGAGTAATAAAAAGAACTGCAGTTGTAGATATCTTGTAGTTACTGGTGTCCTGAAGAGCTCCATTACTTCTATTTCAGTCTGTTACCCCACATTGCACTGGCATTTCTGTGGAATTTTATTTTTCCATAAAACATCAGAAACATACAGTATGGCAAAATAATAAAGCCAAATCCCCAAACCTTCCTATATGTCTTTTATGGAAATAGAGGGCATGGCTTATCTACAACAGTGCAAACAAATTGAAATTGAATATCAAATGCCCTTGATACAAATCTCTTCCCTAATGCTACTTAATCCTGTATCTCTTCTCATCTTTATCTCTATACTCTTCTCCACCCCTTCCTCCCTATGCCATTCCTGTTTCTGTGCATTTCAAATATAATATTTTTTATATTCTTTTTTTTTTTTTTGTATTTAGTTTCAATCCAAGAAGGTATCTTCCTAAACAAAGACTTATTTCCTGTAAGAGGAATTTTTATACCAGGCTGTCTGATTTTGTTTTTACTATACCACATAATAAAATGGTCAAATTACCAAAGTTAAAAAAAAAAATTAAGCATGTGTCTCCCAGAATCTTCAAGAACTGAAGACTGTACTTCTTCTGTTGTTGACAGTGTTGTCAGCAGAGCTCCCTACTGACAGCCCCTTTCCAAGATTGCCTCTAATAAAGAGGGTACATTCACCCAAAATCAAAATCTATAATAGGGTTCATGCATTCAATGACTACCTAGCTGTATGGAATTGCATGGCACCCTCACCTTGATCTCACACAACTGGAAGGATGACTGTAGTTTTATAGCAGATTAAGGTGTCGGCTGAAGTCTTCACTGAAACTGCATGGTGACCCATCTTTTTCTGCTTAATCTGGCTTTCCAGACTGGTTCTTTGCCTGGGTGATTCTGCATGGTAGGTTCATTTGCTCAGACTGTGGCCTTGGCTATTTTGGGGTGGGAGCCAGGCATCAGTATTTTAAAAGATTCCCTGGGATTCTCATGTGTAAGTTTGGAAAACACTGGCCAATAACTCTACCACCCTTCATTAAGTCTCTCTACCTTCATGGTTGTATTTCCTTATTAGAAGAATACTTGGTATCTCTTTGATATTCTTGTATTTGGTTTGGGGAATAGTTTTATTTAATACTCTTCTGAGTAGCCATTCTTCTTCTACCCTGAGACTAATGAGTGGCTCTAATCTCCTCACCTTACATTGTGGCTCCTCTATTCTTCAGGATCTCCAGGATTTATTTTTATACTGTATTTTTTCCTAGAGAAATAGTGTAGTCATGTTAGAATTATGTTTTAACAACAGAAGAATCATTTAACCTATAGAAACAATAAAAGACAGTATCCGTCAAAGGACAAGAAATTGTTTTGTCACTCTATTTAATCATTTTATTCCACCATTAAGAAGCCACAGTTACAACAAATTATTTGACAAAATAAAAATCACCAAGCAAACAAGCAAAAGGAAAAACTAATAGCTCTATTTTCATGTTGTTTTTCTGGTTTGGTCCATTACTTCTGGACAGCCAAGTCCTAGCTTTCAGTTCCAAGATAGACACATATTTGAAGCTTCAATATAAGTAGTATCTATTTTATAAGATTATTTATTTATTTATTTATTTTTATAGAGAAAGGAAGGGAGGGAGAAAAAGTGGAAGAGAAACATCAATGTGTGGTTACCTCTTCCAAGCTCCCAACTGGGGACTTGGCCCACAACCCAGGAATGTGCCCTGACTGGGAATCTAACCAGTGACTGGCTGGTTCGCAGACCAGAACTCAATCTGCTGAGCTATACCAGTCAGGGTTAAGTAGTATCTTTTTGATGATAGATATGCCATCCAGCTTTCCAATTTATTAATTTAATATTTATACAGCCCTTTACAGTTTATAAAATATCTTGACATCAATTATCTCATTTGACATTCTTCAGTTGTGCTGAGTGATTTAATAAACTGGGTGATACTGGCATTCTTGTAAAAATGTAATTATGATTAACAAAAAGCAATTTGATATATTTGCTTCTAGGCCCTTGTACTTCCTGCTATTAAAACTTAATGTTTCATGATGACTTAATTTTTGAAAGACTCATATGCATGCAGTCAAAGAGTTTAAGAGGAATGGTACAATTAAGAAGGGATATATTAGAAAGTGGATTTAGAATTAGGTGAGCCAACCTAAAATGGATGATTCTGCTCACATAACTGAGTTATTAAGCCTGTATTTTTTTCATGCCCAAGTCCACAAGGAAAATCTTCACAGTAATAAAGTTGGATCTTTTTTGGACTTAACACTTTCAAGCAATTAGTTAATTTCTAGAACTTCTGTAGTTTTGTCTTTTCTGGAGATACTTGGATGTTCTTCTAGAGCTGGGGATTTAAGGAAGTGAAGCTGACATTGTGTCTTGGAATCTCATCTATTTTACTTCAATGAATTTGACAATTCAGACTCAATACATTATATGAAACCAATTCAATACTGCTGTTATTCATTGCAAGAGTTTCAGACATAGAATGCAGAAATTAATATTAATATTCTCTTCAACTTAAAGAGGTAAAATAAAGTATCTTATCAAGGTAAGAGATCCATTGAAAGTACGAAGTATATGTTTTATAAGATTGAAATTTTTATGAAAGTTCTGATTGAACGTTATCAATTGTCTTTGAAAATAAGAGATTACATTGAATATTAAAGTGAAAAAGCTTTTAGTAAGTGCAAGTGTTTTTTTCTTTTCTAAATTCTCATTTTTTTGCACTTGGCCTTATTATGCTCCACAGTTGCTTTTTTACAAAAGGAAAGCAAGACCCTCCACCAGCAAAAATATTGCAACTTGCTTCCTTGTCACATTGGCATTGTTACAGTGGTCTGAAACAAACGAACAATCTCTGAGGTATGCCTGTACAAAAGGACGTGGGTGTGTAATAACATTAGCTAACATTTAAGGTGTGCCCATTGTGTTTCAGGTCACAGCAGCCATGTGCCATACACCTATTTTACAGACAGAGATACCGAGTGACCAAAGCAATCAATCATCGAAGGTTACGGAACCATTAAAGAGCAGAAGAAGCAGGATATGAATTCAGGAGGAATCCTGCTCACTTGTGCCTGCTGGTCAAGCTGAGTTTCTCCTCCAGGCATTTGAAGTTGCTGCAGTGCTCTGGTGGGCCAAAAGTCAGTATATTGGAAAAACAAACCAACTATGTTGGATAAAGAAACAGAATAAAGGATTCATCTTTCTTAGTGGGGAAGAATATGAGAGTTTCCTCTAGCGGACTAAATGTTTCCCCAGAGCCTGAAAACGTTACTTTGATTTCCTAAATTGTTCAGCTTACAACTAGAAAATGAAATGTTCCGGCCAGAGATGGCAGGCAGGCCTCACTGCTGCGTGAATGAGGAAGGCTGTTGACAGGGTCTGATAGTGGAAGCTTTCTTTGAGCAGCGCTCTGGGCCCTGGGTCAGGAGGACACAGCAGCTGTCTTACTGGGACTGGGGAGACTGACGAATAAGAATGCTAGGAATGTCCCAGTCTGGTGCCAACAGTGAAAGGAAAGGACTTAGTGAATATAAGAAACCGTTAAATTAAAAAATTCCCTCTCATCTTGGAGTCTCCGAGTTCTCCTCCCCCCACCATACGCATCCTCACTAATGTGCTCAGTATATCATAGTGTGTTTCCTTGTAAAATATGTGGCTTATTGCTTAAATTTAGGTAGAAATACCTGAGAATTGTAACTTAGGTAGGTAAATTGAGTATTTGGATGTCTTGACATCCAAAATGGGCAATCCTCTATGGTGCAACCTAATATAAATGAAAATGTGCAACTGGAGCTCCTTTTTCCTTCATTCACTTAGCTTGCAGTTTTTCACTCTGTCTGCTTGCTACAGCCGAGTGACAGAGATAAGTGTTGGCTTAAATCTTGGCTCTCTCGCTTACTAGCTGAGTGTTAGGGGACAAGCCATATCACTTCTGCTATGGCTTCTCCATCTAAAGAAACTGGGGGAAATAAAAGTGACCTTTTATACCTTAATACATATTTCATAGACTCAAAGACATTCTGATGTTAGTGCTTTATTGTTACCAAAAAGCATCAAGGTGCAGCTTTTATGCAACTGCAGCACCATACCAACTGTATCATGATTCTTGATCTTAAAATTGTGAAACTAGGTGGGAGGGGGAGAGGGGTGACATCTATTAGAAGTGATGACAAGTGATTAAATGGGATAATTAACTATATGGATTAAATGAGCTAATAGCCAACTGAACAGAACAATGTCTATGCGTAGAAAGAACTTAGTGCATAGTATTAAAATCTATTCATATTGTTGAATATGCATGTACTATATATGGGTTTCCTTGAACCTGGCAAAAATTTGAGTTTAATACAATGTATAGGGCCATGTTTTCTCCAAATTTCAATCTATAATGTTCAGATGGGACCTGGAAAGATAGGGCATTAATTCAGTTTGTATTATTACTCCCCAAGTGCAGAGATCTGAGTGCAGTGACATAGACTAAATATAGAAAGTGGAAGAAACTCCAGGGCAAAGGACTTTCTTTATCTGTGATTGTTGACACCTTTATTGATACTTAAAGATCAAGATGGAGTTAAACCAAGAAGGTAAAAACAATCTAATGAAACAAAATTATTAAAATACAGTCTGAAACAGCCTCCCAAAATACAGAAGCCAGTAAGATTGAAATAAACTAAATAGAAAGTATTCTCATCCAACAGTCATATTTCTCCTCTGACCCCAAATGCTACTGTAATAAATGTCTTAACCATACAATTAAAAACTCTATTAGAAAAAAAAAAAAATCCCCAGCAAACACTAAAATTGTACTATGCAAACTATCTTTCCCACAAAATAGAAACTGCAAAAATAAGTTATTACTGATAAACACTTATGTTTTAACATATAAAATAAGGTTGACATTCTTAAACTTGAGGCTGCTTGTTCAGGTGTGTTAGTTGCAGAGACAGATCAAGACACAGATTACTATAGATCCTGACAGGTATCCGCTTAGTAATTAAATTCATCAGGCATTCCTGGACATATTAGTGCTTTTAAAAATTATTCAAAATTCAACATGTTCAAACTTAAAACTGAATAAATGAACCCCGTATAGTAAATACATATTAAAGGAGTACCCTCCAATACCTGTCTATCATCATGTTTTTTTTAAAATTTGTTTTATGTCTTTAAATATTTATTATTTTTAGAGATAAGAGCAGGGAAGGAGGAAGAAAGGGAGAGAAGGATGAACGTGTGGTTGTCTTTCACCTGTGTCCTTGTGCTTGTTTGAAAATGTCAGCAAAATAAAAAATTGTAATTTATATGTTGTTTACAAAGATAGTAAAAGAAAAATTATTTTAAAAGTCTTTTAAAATACAGATAGATCAAGCTGTATCAGGGAAATGCTAACCCATTATCAATAATAATAATAATAATACAGGTATCATTACCTAAATAGTATATCAGACAAAATGAAATTTAGAGCACAAAGCACTGATGGTTTCCAGGCAAGACACTTCCCATGGACAAAAGCTACAATCCAAACTAGAGGACAGAACAGTTTTAAGCATGTACCAATATGGCCTGGAAATTCCCAAATCCAAAAGCCACTGGGAAATCGGTCTCTCAGAAACTGATCAATCAAAAATAATTAAAACACTAGGTATTTTGAAAGTAAAAGTAACAGGTTTAAAAAATGTGAACCCTATAATCAAGGGAATAAATATGCCAAAATAACAATTCTCAATCTTTTTCATCTCATGGCACACATAAACTTAATACTAACATTCTGTGGCACACCAAAAAATATAGCTTGCTGCTCTAACAAAAACATAGGTATACTTTTGATTCATGCACACCAGATAGCTATTTAGTGTAGGCTGTTGTCAATTTTTTATTTGATAATCTAAGGGAAGAGAGGTCAGCGCTCCCAACTAAGTAGTTAGGTATTGCTTGTTTTACAGATTATTTGGCACACCAGTGTGCTGTAGCACACCACATGCAAATCACTGTGCTAGATCAATAAATTTTTAAAAACCTAGTTCTTTTAATAGAACAATAAATAGACATGTTAAACTACTCTGCTGAAGAAAAAATGAAGGGAGAAAACAATGTATGACAGATTTTTGAAATACTACATGCTACTTTCTATGAAGAGATAATTTTTTCAAGAAGGGGAAAAGTCTAATCAAGGAACACATATAGAGGGCCCATGGACATGAACAATATGGCGGGATAGATTGAGAGTGGGGGTGGGGGATGGGCAGGACAGGCGAAAGCCAGGGGGGAAAATTGGAACAATTGTAATTAAACAAGAAAATTAAAAAAAACACTTTAAATAAGATGTAAATTGTGCCCTGGCTGGTAGCACAGTGGATAAGGCGCCGGCCTGCGAACCCTAAAGTCGCAGGTTCGATTCCCCAGCCACGGCACATAACCAGGTTGCAAACCAAGTCTCCAGTCAGGTCTGTGGCCGGAGGCAGGTGAAACGCAACCATACATTGATGTCTCTCTCCCTCTCTGCCTCTCTCCCTTCCCCTCTTTCTAAAAATAATGAAATAAAATCTTTAAAAAAAAAAAAAAAAAAAAAAAAAGATGTAAATTGTGACAGTTAGTCAAAAGAAGCATAATGGTTTAATACACCAATTCCTATGGGTAAAACATACCCTCTATATCCTCACAAGATTACTGAATTCTAACAAATTTTTATGAATAGTTAATCTCATTTTACATAGATGATTCCAGAGCACACAGAAAATGTCAGTCTTGCCCTGGCTAATGGCTCAGTGGATAAGGTGCCGGCTCTGAACCCAAAGGTTGCTGTTTGATTCCCCAGCCAGGGCACATAACCAGGTTGCAAGCCAGGTCTCCAGCCAGGTTCGTGGCTGGAGGCAGGTGAAAGGCAACCATCCATTGATGTCTCTCTCTCTGCCTCTCTCTCTTCCCCTCCCTCTCAATCTTATAAAAAAAGGAAAAAGAAAATTCATTCTTCTTAATTCTTTATTTGAGGGCAACATAAATCTCAGACTAAAATGGAAAAGAATAGTGAAAGAAACAGAAAAGAACATGAAAATCACATAGAATTTTATACTCTTCTGTAAAATAGCATTGAATGAAATATATCAGATGCTATTAAAATAACCTTATGACCAAGGATGGTTTTTTACAAAAAGTTTTATTCAATATTAGCAAACCTAATGTCATAATTCACCATATTAATGGGTTAATATATATTATCATCTCTGTAGGTGAAGGAAATTCATTTTATAAAATGCAACATGTATATTCATCAAATCTCAAAGCAAGCTGGGCATACCATTAAATATATCTATACCTATGGTAAATGTTATATGTAATGTTGAAATATACAAAATCTTTGTAGTATGGCAACAAACAATAAAATGCCTGTGATCCACATTATTACTAAATATACAAGAATAAACTAAATATTGACTTGGTAAGCAAAACAAAACAAAACAAAAACTTGTCATTATTTGCAGTCATGATTATCTGCTGTCAGGAAAGTAATTGTGCAAGAGAATCACCAAAAAGCTATTGGAATTAATACAAAAAATAAATAAATAATTAGAAACAAAACAAATATATAAAGATGGCTAAATTTCCAGTATAGTAGTAAAAAAATCATTCAAAAATGATGTGAAGAGCAGATCCCACTAATACTAGCAATGCAAATTACTAAACAGTATAAATGAGAATTTCAATGAGGCTCAATAAAAGTATATATAGTATGTTCTTAAAAGTGAGATATTATAATATTGAATGAGATAATAGGTTAAACTATTAACCTTTCATAACTCAATAAAATTTGTTACAAAACTTGATAAAATATTTCTAAAATTCATACACAAAATAAATTTTGAAAAAGAGCATATTTCAATTAGAAGGAAAGAACAGTGTGTAGAATGGCTTGTCACAACTGATATTCTAGTATAACAATCTAGTATTGTGCAGGAATTAAATAAAAAATCATGGAACAGAATAAATGATCTAGAAACAAACATACATTTATATGGGAATTGTGTATATAGTTTATGGGGCATTTTACATGGCTGTGTTAAATTTGGACTTTTTAACAAGTGGTGTTTGGAAAATAGACCATATACCTAGAAATTTTTATACAAGTTAGGTTCCTACCTCATTGAAAATAATTTCCAAATGAATTAAGGAGCGAAATAAGTGCAAAACAATAAAAGAACAGAAAAATATGGTATAATAATTTTATAATTTGGAAATGGGAAAACTTGAAAAATCTGGAGTTGAAAATATAGAGTTAAACCACTTCAAACAAAAATTTCAGTAAGACAAAAACATCATTGACAAACTTACAAGAATAGCAAATACCCAGCAAAAATGCAAATAATGATTTCTTACTAATTTAATTGGGAAAGCCAAGTAATTCAATAGGGAAATTAAAATAGACAATTTAAAGAAACACAAATGGCGAATAAACAAGAAACAAAATCACTAATCCATCTCATTAGCAATCAGGAAAGCCATAATTAGCATGAGGTGTCTTTTGTTGCTCATCACTTGGCAAAATGTTTAAACGTGTAATGTCCAATATTGTTGAGGATGAGGGTCTATTGATTTTTGTGTAGGGTTGACAGGAGTGTCAATTGGTGCCGTCTCTAATTAGGACAATTTGGCTGTGTCTCATTAAAACTTAAGATGCATATACATTTATCATGGGAAATAACCCATTTCACAGAGATTCTAGCATTCAGTATGCATATATATATATATATATAATTGGCAATGTTGCAGAAGAGATTCAAATCACTAGGCATGACCTGGGAAAACACGCTTCTGGATGGGATCCATAAACCACACTCGTAAATAGTTTTCAAGGTTTTATTTTATCACATGGTTACAGCTATTTCACTGAGTATTTAGAAAACTAGCACTGTGGCCTGACTCACAGACTAACTTCCAAAGGAAAAAAGTAAGGCATTGCCTAGATTGTCTTACATTTTGTGGTTACTATTTTGAGCTGCATAAAAAATCTTTTTGCCAAAGAAGGAAGTTGCAGGCTTTTAGAAAGCCTCATCTTCTAGTTAAATGGCACTTTGAGAAGTAACATGGAAACATTATAATTTCAGCCATGTTTAACTAAGTTCTCTCCAAATGCTTTAATCCAGCAATCCCATCTCCAAAACCATCACATTTAGAAAAATGCAGAGGCATGGAAGTTAACGGTACCATTATTTCAAGTAGTGAAAAAACTGGAAACAACAAACTACTTAGGAAATGCTTAAATTAAGTATATGTCCATATTAATGAGTACTATGTAGCAATTAAAAAGAATGAGGTATATATTTATATTAATATGGAAAAATATCCAAGATACAGGCTTCGTGACAAGGGCAAGTTATAGCAAATATATCAGATGCAACCCCCCTTTCATGAAAACAAAATAAAATCTTTGTAGAAATGTGTATAAAAATGCTAACTAAAAAGACTAGAAATTTCACATCAAACAGCTAACGGAAGTTCCTCCAATGGCAAGGCAGGGGGCTTCCACATTTTATTTGTTTCCTAGTTTTGGTTCTTTTTTTCCTTTAAAAAAAATGTTTTTACCAAGGACATAGAGTCACGTATTACTTCTGCAAAGAAAGGGTAAGTTTTGAATAAATAGTAATGTTTGCATTTACTGATTATATAGAATGTTTATAAAAATGCTTATAGTTTATTCATATATTAGATATAGTCTCTGATTGTACATCAACTGTAAGAAAATTATAAGAAGAGTGTTTGCCTAAAGGATGAACATTTTAAGTATTGCAATGACTGAGTATCAAAATAAGGTTCAGTTTTCAATTATATGTACAGCAACAAAGAAGTACAATCTAGGAATACAGTTTAGAAAAAGACTATCTCAGCAAATTTACTAAATTTCATTGTGTAAATTTCTAGAGGCAAGCTCTGGCATTTAATTATTAGAAAAGCAACATAAAAGTCCTGGAGTTAATTAGAGGAGCTGTATTTTATAAATGATTTTTAAACTGTGCAGTCCAAGAATATATGATATAATAATAATCATGAAGCAAATAGGAAAAAACACTAATTTTTTCAAGTCTCTCAAAATTCACTTGTGAATCATATTAAGATACATAAACCATTTCATAGAATTTAGTGACTGTTTCCTTTTTTGTCCTCTGTGACTATCTCCTAAGCTAATACTGTAGTATACACTTGAAATTTGCTTAGGAAGTACATCTTAAGTGTTTTCACCACACAGCTACACACACACACACACACACAAACACACACAAAGGTAACTGTGAGGTGACAGATATCTTGACTGTGGAAACTAGTCCATAACGTATACAAATATCAAATCACATTGCACACCTTAAATACGTACAATTTTATTTATCAATGATACCTCAATAAACTGGAAAATGGCCAAGTCAACGAATGGATGTCAGTCAAACCAAAGTACATTTCACTAAGTCCCTAAAACAATGGCTTCAGTGACTTGCCTGAGAATCCCAGGTGTCCACTGCAGTGCCCAGGGCCAGGCATGTAACCTTTTTACTGAGGTTTTCCTTTTGCTGCTGTGCTAAGGAGAAAGGCCCATTGGAGTCAGTGTAACCATAAACTTGAGCAGAAGGAAATTAAAGTGTGATGCCAAGAATCACACCAAGTTCACCGCAGTTAAGGAGATGTGGTTTGTATACCAGCACCAGGAGTCTGTTCCTGCGTCACGTGGTCCCTGTCTTCTATAAGAAGATCCACCACGATTCTTTGTTGCTCACCGGGCACGGCTGCCATGCTAAGGGCTCGATGGGGAATGATAATGCAAGAGCAAATACACATTTTGTACTGTTTTCTCAATGAACCTCCAGGACTTAGGAGTTTTGCAACATTCAAAGCAGCTCAAGTAGAAAAAAAGTTCAAACCAGTCACCAGATCCAAAATTAGCATTTTATTCAGAACGCTGGGGTGTTCATTTATATTCTGGTACACAATACAGAGGCAAAGCTGATGTCAGAAGTCTCTCCAGTTTAAAAGCTTTTTTTTTTTCATTTTTTTTTTTAGAAACACACACTTAGTAGTGCCACCTGTGTCAAGCCACCCCTTTTCCTTCCTCATTTTTTTTTTTTTTTTGGTACAAATTATGTAAAACATTTGTGCTAAGAACTTTTCTCCCTCCCCAAACAAAAACAAAAAAGAAAATAAAAAATAAAAAAAAAATTAAAAAATTAAAAATTGAGTATTCTAACTACAGCTCAACAATCGAATCAAATGTCACTTTGTTTGTAAATACTTTATCCATAACGAAAGATATAAACATGCAAAAAACCTGAATCCATTGTCCAAATAATACATACACATGTTCTGAAGTTTCTGCACTTCTCCATAGACTATGCCAATAAAACATTATGTACACATACCATTTTTACAGTGAAGTGAAAAAAAATACAGTAAATAAAAAAGTGTACATGGATTAAGACCAAAATGTGTCTAACATTCTAGTTTATGAAAAAATTCAAATTTTGCTACAAATCGGTGATATGAAAACTCCCTTTATTTGCAACCAGCTGCGTAAGTTTTAAGATTTTTAGTGAAAAAAAAAAAATCTAAAGTCTAAAACTAGAAGTAATGTACATTTTTCCAACCTCATGGTCTCATCCCCCAAGATAATAAAATCGCTCCATGAGTTTCTGTTTGTTTGTTTAATTCCGTATTTTTAATAAAAGCAAATGCAATGTAACAAAAGCGTGTTGAAGCATATCATGGTTTAACTTACTGCTCCCACCACAAAATATTTTGTCTTTTACTTATCATTTCAGAAATCAGTACCATTAAAGCCTTAAACATAAAACTAATTCCAATCTGAAAAAGGTACAAAAAGGCACATAAAATCCCAGTGCTTCTGTACTGTAAAATTCAAGTGTAACTGAGCTCAGTGTTGTTCCAAACGGTATTGGATCACTGATATTCCCTCTGAGCCCACATGGATTTGCAGCCTAGCCCCAAGCCTTCAGCAAGCACTGTGCTAGTAGACTACAAAGTTAAAGCCTAGCTTCTGAATGCTTTTTGGGAATATCAGTTGAAATTGTTTGTACTTGTCCAGAAACCAAGTTCACCCTGAAGTTCAGTCGTCCCCTCCGCCGTACATGTCAGCGAGTTTCTTGAAGCGGGGCCCCCAGTCGTTCAGGTAGTCATAGTCCTGCTCACCGCCACTACTGGAGGAATTAAGGGAGCTCAGGGACCCAGCCGTGGAGCCGCTGCCTTCATAGTCAAAGACTAAGAGGGAGTCATAGGGTGGAGCTGTGGGATCGTTGTCGGCAGCTTTAAGGCCCTAGTTTGGAAAAACAAAGGAACAGGGAGAGGGTTACAATCCGCAAATCCACAAGCAGATCCTAATGGTCCCTTGGGGTCAAATATGGGTTTGTCAATTTCTACCTGCAGACCACCCTATTTTCCACCCATGGACACGGGGTCATCGGCATATTTCAAAATTAGACAAAAACTAACTTAGGTCTTTCCTCTAAAAGAAGAATCCCCTAAGGAGTGTAGCTGAGGGAAGCCAAAACATACAAGGAAAAGTGGTTACATGGAGAAAGTTAGGCAAAATGTCATCAGGATGCTGGAAAAAAACCCAAAAAAGTTTGAAAATACTCAGACTAGCACTGAAAATTAGGAGTTTGAGGAGAAAGCGGCATTACATTTGACCTAAATTTGGAAGAATATCAAAGGAAGAATGAGAACCTTCTTCTTTTTCTTTTCCTTCCTTCCTTTCTTTCTCTCTCTCCCTTTCTTTCTCTCTCTCTCCCCCTCCCTCCCTCCCTTCCTTCTTTATTTTTATTGTTGTTCTAATCATTGTCACAGTTTTCCCCCATTGCTCTTCCCCTCACCTAACAGTCAATCCTTACCCTGTTGTCCATGCTCATGGGTCATTTATACCTGTTCCTTAACTAGACCCTTCTCCTTCTTCCCCTCCTTCTCCTCTTCAACCCTACCCTCTGCTCACTGTCAATCTGTTCCTTGTTTCCATGCAAAAATATGGAACACTTCACAAATTTGCGTGTCATCCTTGTGCAGGGGCCATGCTAATCTTGGTATCATTCCACTTTTAGTGTATGTGCTGCCACATACACTAAAGTGGGCTCCACACTCTGCTTTTTATGTGTGGGTTGGCTTATGGTAGTCTCACTTATCCAAGACATCAAGGACTGCCCTATCCTAGATCAACCTTTCCAATACACATGTATTTTATGAGTACATATACAGTAGGTGGTTTTCATGTGTTCAGCTCTTTAATCTCTCAAGTTTACAGAGGGAGAAGAGAGGGAAAGAGCATAGAAATTAGGATTAGAGGTAATATGCATAACGGCTGAGAGGTTAGGCTCTGGGGTGACACCTTAGCTTCACATCGTAGTAACCGTGGGAACTTGGTTAAGTTCTATAAATGTCCTCATATGCAACTGTAATAATAATAAAAACATTTTGAAGGCCAAATGGAATAATAAGAACCAAGAGCTCACCATAATTAGATGAATATTAGTTAAAAAAAAAACTTACACTTAGCAAAAGGTTTCTTGCTTTGGAACTTGAAGAAAAATGTGAAGATATAATTTGAGAAAACGACAGTCACCTGACTTCAATCAAGAACAAGAGAGAAAAGTACACCTGATTGGTTTTCTCATCACCAAGTCTGTTCTACCAACAGCCTTAACTATTTATTTAAACATCACTTTTCCTCATGTCAGGTTATACTATTTGTAACCTAGAACTTCCTGTGTAACATAAAATAAAGCAAGTCTTCAACAAAGAACTTCAATATGTAAAAAGTAATTTTAGACAATTTTCTTTATCATATTTATAGAATAAACTACAGGGCAGTTCTGTTGAGACTGACAACCGCAAACTACAATTTCTCAAAAGTCATAATTTCTTTCTGTGGTACTGTCCACATTGTTCAGATTGTGCCACTGTCCCTCAGTGATTCATGATCCTTTCCTGTAGATGGATCACATCCCACACGACCACAAGTCCCTCTCTGAAGTCAGAGTTCACTTCCCCAACCCACTATCAGGCTTGGCCTTGGGACTAATATTGGCCAATTAAATGTAAGCAGAGGTATTGAGGAGACTCTTTAAGACTTCTAGTTAATGTTTCCACCGGACCCCTCTCCTTTCCTCCTCAACCAGGAGAATGGTCTGCTCCAGGTGTGGGTTTTCCTGCTGCCTAGGTCTTGAAATGCCTAAGACATCAGGAACTGAACCACTGCAGGCTGACATCACTATACAACTTGAGGAAGGAGAGAGCTTTTCTTATTGTGAGTCGACAATATTTGGAATTTGTTACATATTGTTGTCTTAGCTAGTAATAGTCAAAGAATGAACCTTCATTCATTTCTTGCACTTATTTATTTCATTCATGACATATTTCTTGAGTATCTAGATTGTAATATATTTTGCTTCGTGTGGTGACATAGCTACTAATAAGCTCCATCCAATGTGTTCCCTCCTGGAGTTTGTATTCATGTACCAGCATGAGTCCCTCTCTCTTTTTCCCTGCAAAGTCTAGCTACTGCCAATCTAAGCCATAGATGATGTCTTTGGTTCAGCACCATCTAACTTGGGTCCACATAAGAACAGGGCCTTAAAAGATCTAAAGGAAAATCAAGAAAATTCCTAATAAGAACAATGGGCCTTTGAAGACAAGTATGACATTTTTATCATGACTTTAAGTAATTATGAAATTATAGCTGCTTTATAATATAGACAACAAAGATAAAAGCCAATGTCACCATGTTTAGGTCACAATTGATCACAATTCAGATTTTAAGCGTAAATATATGCAGAGCCCTGCTCAGCCTTTAAGATGTCAGCATTTAAGGAAATATGGAAAGTCTGAGACTAAAATTAGCTCTAAAAAGACAACGGCAGGGCATTAATTGTGTCTGGAATCAGTGTAAAGTGATGCGTTGTGTTTAATGAAACCTAAATATAAATACTAGAACCTGCCTAGTCATCGCTGGTGTTAAAGGACCAGAGAATTTTCATCAAGTGTTAAGCCACCTGATTCTTTAAAATAAATATGACATCTGTGATCATTTAGTTCCATACTCACTATTGAGATTCTCAAAAATATTTGTTTAAAATTGTCTCTAGCCCCTGCCTTGGCTTTCTGATCATCATGATAGTTATTGAATCTGGTTTACTTTTTCTTTTTTTAAGGTGATACATGACATCCATTACAGATCCCTGTGCTATGCAGACGCATCCCACACTGTCTCAGGTTTTAATAATTACGAAAGGGTAGAAACCACTGAACTTTTCAAGAATTCATAAACAAGCCATCTTTCCACACTTGAAAGTTAGTACTTTAAGACCCTTCTACTTGGATAGCACTGATTTTTATCCAGTAATAAAATAGGACTCTTTTGGATGAGGCACTGTATAAATTCTAGGTAGTACCTTGAATCTATAAATTCTAAAAAGAACTATCATATTCAAGTCCTGAGAAGCTAACAGGGACAGGCATGCTACCAGAGTGAATGAAATTGGGTGCACCCCAGATTTCCTAGTTCAGCCTTATGGACTCCTTTCCTCATAGGTGTGGACATCTTTCCACATGCTGTGTAGCACATTATTGACACTGTAAGTGCAGGTGTTCCCTCTCCCCACCTAAGTTTGATTAAATCTAGGAGAGTAGGTGCTGGTTTCACCTTTGCTGGGTCTTGAACTCCGGATGAATCTCAACTATTTTCTATAGTTTGAGGTGTCTGTAAAATGAAAGGGCTATGGCTCTGCTAGAATTCTTGCTGAGTTTGTATTTATCGACTTCTGATCTTATGCTTTATGGGTGCAGGCATGCTTGTATGGAGATAAAAACCCAGATTCTTCAGTGAAGGAACCTGTGAAAGCTGTGAGAGGAAAAAGGTCCTATTGGTTCCCTCACATTTCTGTGTTCTATTGTCTCAATGTCACCGCCTTTGTTCAGGTCCTCATTATATCCTCTCTGGACCACAGCAAAAGGCTCTCCAACCAGTCTTCTGTTCCCAGCACTATTCCTGCTTCTTTCCTACAAGCTACTATTGATTTCTCTCTCTGATATTATTTGAAGTCACTCCCTCAAGTAAAACTCTGACTGATCTCTATCACCTACAGCAGTTTTTCCCCAAGACAGGAGGGGTTGGCCTGGGGGTATGCAAGATGATTTTTAATTGGTGCATGAACACTTTAAGACAAGTCTCTGTATTAAAAAATTTAGTCAGAATTGACTAACAGTGGAAGTAAAATACTTGACAAAGTTTGCAGGCATGGAAAAAACTGTAAGTTGTTACTCAACTGCCTCATGTTTGGGTACCCTGCAGGATAAAGTCAAAAGTCTTTAGAGTAGCATTGGTGAACCTGCTCACCCACCTTGTATGTTTCAGCTATTCTCAACTCCAGGAACCACCACTGATTTACTGACCAAATCCCTTCAAACCTAAAAACATCAGGAGGTGCTTTTGTACCTCCACGTTATGTGTATATTGATTTCCTGCTAGCTGAAATGCAATTCCATTTTGTTTGAAATGTCTCCTCTCATATTTTTTCACCTGATTATATCCATCCATCCATCCATCCATCCATCCATCCATCCTTTGAAGCCTGTTAAAAACATCACTTATGTATGGATTTGTCCCCCAAGCTACGGCTGTTCATTATATTGGTGGTCTCTTTTGTCCCCTTTATTTCTCTTGCCAGGCTTTGACATCCCTAGATTATGACATCCCTTTTCTGCACAGGCTGTTTGTATCCAATCCATGTCCTGAGTTCCAACACAGGGCCTCCAGCAGGTATTCTGGAAGGTAACTTTGTGCTGCTCTCCTGGACTTCGGTTTTTACCAGAGCACCTTGTTCATATCTGTATTTACTCCTTTCGGAAGGAGCTAAGTTCTAGGTTTAAAATATATGTAGACAACACCCTGGCTGGTGGCTCAGTGGATAAGGTGCCTGCCTGCGAACCCAGAGGTCGCTGGTTCGATTCCCAGCCAGGGCACATAACCAGGTTGCAAGCCAGGTCTCCAGCCAGGTCCTTAGCTGGAGGCAGGTGAAAGGCAACCATACATTGATGTTTCTCTCCCTCTCTCTGAAAATAATAAATAAAAAAAATCTTAAAAAAAATAAAAAATAAAAAATAAAATATATGTAGACATAAAAGTATAAATTTGTATTACAGTGGAATTCTGTGTCTTATCTATACCAACATTACTAAATCCCTTCCTGGGAATTTCATTTTACTTAGAGCAATTTTTAAAAAGGCATTTTTATTTGTTTTATTTATAATTAGAGGACAGTAAAAAGTTTTTATTGCTAAAGGGTAACATGTAATAATAATGACATGATATTGATAATTAGAGATTTTACACTGTGATAGGCACTACACCAAGCACCTTTATTTACATGGACTATCTCATTTATTTATTTAAAGATTTTATTCATTATTTTAGAGAAAAGGGAAGGGAGGGAGGCAGAGAGAGAAACATTAGTGTATGGTTGCCTTTCACCTGCCTCCAGCTATGGACCTGGCTGGAGACCTGGCTTGCAACCTGGTTACGTGCCCTGACTGGAAATCAAACCAGTGACCTTTGGGTTCGCAAGCCATTGCCTATCCACTGAGCCACCAGCCAGGGCTCAGATGACCTCATTTAGTCCTCACTGCAATCTTGAGAGGAATTCTATTATTCTCATTCTATATGTAAGAAAACTTGGATAGGAATCTAACAGGTTAAACCAAGGATCTTGACCTTGGGCCAAGTAACAGAGCCCAAGGTCAAGATGCAAATGGATTTGTTGTTAGGTGATATAACTGTATTTGAACCTAAACACCCAGCTCTTGTAAGAGGGGATGGAGATATTTAAAACAGAACATACTACATTTAGTCAATAGGAGAAAATGGCAAGTGTTTTCAACTTTAGTAGTTTAAGCAATTTATTCTAAAAGCATCTTCCATACATTTTTAAATGATATTAATCAAAAGTCAGTCTTTTAACATAAGTATGCCCTTGGGTTTTATGCTTCTGAGATAAAAACACATAGGATTAGTAAAATTATTGAAGGTATGCTAATACCTACTGCTGGGCTGAGATTAAATAAATTTCTTTCAACTTATCACCCTCTGAAGGTCATGTTTAAAAACCTCAAAATAGGATGAAATTCTGTAGCTGAGATTAAAAATTGTATGGTTTGTTTTACTTCACCTACCAAACAGGAAATGTTGTTTTTAACATTTAAGGCAACATTCACTCATAATTTAAATAAACAAACTAGAAATGTTCTCATGAACTTACCTATTCCTTACATCTATAAAAACATTCTAATTATAATCACCACTGTATTCTTTTCCCTTTGGAACACTGGGTACTATGCTAAATCAATAAGACCAGGAGATAAAGAAATCTGTTGGCATTTTAAATGTATTCTAAAATGTGCCTGAGTTCTTTCTAGGTACCTTCAACTATTTAAAAACTTTACATGTACTTATCTTTTTTGGTCCAGTTATAGAAAGATACTGAACAAGTCTTAGTATGTGTCTTGGAAGAATCTGCGTGGTATGTTTTAATGTTATTTCTGACCCAGGCCTTCTGACAGCTTCATCCCCCTCATTTTCCCACAGAACTGACTATCACATCCTTGGACTCTCTTTTTAGTTGCCTTCTGTGACACTTTAGCATCCACAGACTTTCTTCCAGAGACAAATGTAGGGCATTTCTAGGTATAGATTTTTTGGTTCCCTTTCTCTTGCACATTTTTCTATCTTATTATCACATTTAATGCCATAGATTCAGTAGTCATTTGGTGAATGGTTCCCAAATATGATCTTTTCCGTCATTCATGTGCTCAGCAAACCAATGTACCTCTGCTCCCATCTCCCCAATCCTGGGATATGCACTTCTTTTCCTGAAACATGGGAGAGTCTCAAGGGGAGGTAGAAGGGAACCTTGTGCCATAAGTTCTAAAGGGAGGTGAGTCCTGGCTAGAATAGTGGCAATGGATGGCACTTATCCCACACCACATGCCTGATCTTTCTTGGGTTGGTAAAAACAAAGGAACTCACACCGAGAAAAAGGGGAAAGGCATTCCTTGTAGAAAGAACAGACTGGGGGTGGGGTGGGACCTGGTATGGAATTACAAGCTAAGCCTAAGAACTACAAATAGAGGTCTCTGCTGCTGGCTTGTTAATGTGTAGTTATTATACACAGTAGACATTCAATAATTATTTGCTGAAAAAGTGATTCTAAACCAAGCCCAAGATGATTTCAAAATAAGCCATTTTAACAAATGCAGACAACCTTCATATTATGAATTGATTGTATTCTCAAAGTTAACTACAAGTCAGTCGATTGGCACAAAGTTTCTCATATAAATATTTATACATGTTTGTTATGGTCTTGAGCCACATTTTAGGCTTCAGACCTGGGTACTGTTTTAGGGAAAAAATAATCCAAATGGAAATCCTTACTATAACTCCTTTTACTGTGTCATTTATAGAAGGGCGGGGAAAACTGAACCTTATTGTCCAGGTCTGTTTTGTTACCAGCTAAAGGAAATCCAGTCCCCGTAAAAAAGGTGATTGAACATGTATGCAAAGCACACACTAAAACACACCCTAGAACAACCAGTATCCTCATCTTCTGCATGGAATCAGCATCAGTAGAGCAAACAGCCCCAGACATGGGCCCCAGGAAGTCCTGATCAGCTGTGAATCAGGTGGTGCTCATTAGCTTCGTCTACACACCTGCCCCAATAACTGGATTTCTTAAAACAATAAAATCTAAGAATGAGGCAGTAGACTGGATGCTTAGGTTATACAAAAATGATGAACATGAAATAGTCCCTATTCTGGAGAGAGCATACATTCTTCTGTGGGCAAGAAAAATACTGATAGTCATCTCCCAGTGTGAGGGCTATGACCGTGGAAGTGCCTTGCTAATCCTTCTGACAAGAGTTGTGGAAGACTCCACAGAGAAGGGGAGGTTTAGAGCTGAGTCTAGAATTCTTGCTTTGAAAAACAACCAGCTCCTACACCTGCCTTCGGAAGATTTACTGGATCTGGAAACATGACCAGCACAGAAATAACTAAACAATTCTTCACGATGGATGGAAGCTAAATTAGAAGTAAAATCATCAGGCATTCTTACATATTATAAAAGATCCAGTCATATATAAAAAATCCTGCAAATGCCCCTAACCAGGCTTATATATAAATAAACTGGAATAGTCAGGGCATATTTTTGTAGCTAAAGGAGTTACTGGTACCCTTTGTTTTTAACTACCATCTACTTTTCAATTATGTCTACTATAAAGTTACTTCTTTATAGAAGTGAGTACATATGTTCAGAAAGTAGCTCGGGCCCTGGCTGGTGGCACAATGGATAAGGTGCTGACCTGAGAACCCAAAGGTTGCTGGTTTGATTCCCAGCCAGTGCACATAACCAGGTTGCAAGCCAGGTCTCCATCCAGGTCTGTAGCTGGAGGCAGGTGAAAAGCAACCATACACTGATATCTCTCTCTCTCTCTCTCTGCCCTCTCTCTTCCCCTCTCTCTAAACATTAAAAAAAAATTTTTTTTAATCAAAAAAAAAAAAAAACAACTCGCATTTTAGAAATAGACAGCAATGAGTAGTTTTAGAAATAGTAATGAATAGTTTTAAAGATAGATAAATATTATAACTTTGTTTCAAAACAATTTTTTTTACAAACTATACGTGCTTCTAAAAACCTACGATAGATTGATTATAGATGTGTAACACATGACTATTTCAAGGAAGCCCAGGAAATGAGTCTTAGCAGCACATGACTGAAGAATGTCACATATATGGCCAGTGCAGTCCACTTTGTAATGAACGCACTAAGACCAGTTCCAATCTCCCAGATACAGAGCAGGTGGGTATGGCCAGAGAACATGAGTCTAGCTGTACGTTCATAATCAGTATCAGTGTGTATTTTTCCCTTATACTTAGAATAAAAATTCAAAAGGAGAATTGCACAGTATGGAAATGATCAAATGAAGCAGCATAAATCATTTTAATTCAAAACGTAAGTATTAAATGTAGCAGAACTCTTGGTCAGTCATGAACTAAAAGAATGCCATAATAATTTTGACAGTGAAAATCATATCTGTTATATTCAACAGAGAATTAGCTCCCTCTTACAGAAGCTCTTAAAACTCATCAACTAGACAAGTATTTAAATCACTTACATAATATTTAATTTAGCTGCTCTTCCTACAAATCTCATTTGATGGAACTCTTTAGTCATTGGTAGAAACTGAATTCCCACCTTTCGTAGATTTAAAGGGTACAAAGTGAGGAAAATAAAAGTGAACTTATTACATGCAGGAATCCTAATAGATGAAATTAGAACACACTGTTTAATATTATTATGTATTGTCTTCATAATATAGGCAAAATCCATTTTGAGTCAGTGGGACTAATAGTGGTAATATATATGGATGTTGTTTACAAATGCAAATATTAATTGACAGCTCTGTTTTTGACTCATCAAAGCAATTAAAGTTACTTTCTGTCACTGAAATCACATTTGCTTACACAAAGCTAACATTAGCATAAAATAAATCCCCCTTTAAAGAAAATTAGTCTCTCTTTGTACCTCATTAATGAAATCCCCAATGTCCCCAGGGTGTGGGGCTGCAGATCGGACTGGGTACTGGGGCTCGGCGTGAATGGGTCTCTCATCCAGTCGTCGGATTCCTACGGGCTTGATGGCATCAGGTTCCACAGTATCAGGCTGCTGGAGCTGGCTCAAGTCATAGTCCTGAGAAAGACAAAACCAAAAACCCATGGGCATAAAGATGGAAACTTATACTTGTGTTCAAACACATACCCCAAACGCATAGAAATGAGTGAAATTTAACATAATGGAAAAGTTGCCACTATGAGTTTTTCATGTTATGATTAAATATTTCTTTCACACAGCTCTTCTGTGTTTTTTTCTTTTTATTTCTACAGTCTGTGCTCCATCTGTTTTACTAGGTTCCTTATCAGTTTCCAATGGAAAACAGCAGTGACATGAGGTCCCACCATAAACTGACTTAAAAGCCACCTAGAAAATGTAGTTGTACCAAAGAAGCAAAGCTAACAATGAAAGGTTGATGGGGTTCAGGACATACAGCACCCCAATGCCATCTCAGCATACTCAATATCTTAAACTGAAGGAATTTCTTAAAATGACAAACATGAAGGTCACTCTGACTTTGTTCTCCCGCTCCACCCTGCTTCCCTAAAAGCAGGTCATAAAACCCCCATGTGGAAAGTCCCCCTCCATGTGTACCAAGAGGGGAGGGGACATTCTTATCACCAGGGGAATTTGGGGCCAAGAAATCTGTACAGAGTTTGTCAAGCTAACCCTTATCTTTCTGGTTACGTGATCATTTCCTGCACCTAGCCCTAGCGTCACTCCTTTTGTTTTTCATTCTCTTGTGAAGACTCCCACGCAGATGAAAACATGAAAAAAAAAATGTATATGCTCTTCTTCTGTCAATTTTTCTTTGTTCAATTTTCAGGCCCAGCCAAAAACCCTAAAATGGTGAAGGAAAACTGTTTCCTCCCTTAAGATGTTTAAATATTACCTTAAACTGATGCAAGTATGCTTTCTTTTTCCATAAAGGAAGATATTAACTCATCATGGTTTCGAAGCCACTCCGTCTTTCTCCACCCCTTCATGGTCTAAAATCTGCAAACTATGGGTTTTTGGCCCAGTCTGAGCCACTTCCTATTTTTCTAAAAAACTGGCTCTTACATTTTTTCGAGGGTCATTTAAAACAACAACAACAACAAAGAAGGTGCCAAAGAGTCTGTATGTGGTCCACAAAGCTTTCCTCTCCTGGCTTTTCACAGAAAGTATGCCAACTTCTGGTTCCACACTGCTCAGCAGGGAGATGGTTTCCCCTCGGGCCCACCCTGTGTGGATGGCTCAGGAGACAAGGGTCTGTCCCCTTCGGGACAGCGGATCAGAACTTGTGAGGAACAGTCTGGGCAGGGGCCAGGCCCTCCCTACTATTTTCAGTTTTAACATCAGTCAGCAAGGCAGGACTGTATAAAGACACTGACTAGAACAGGAAAAACGCATCAGAATGTTAGGTTTGGGCAAATATTTCGTTGTTTTTAAATCCCTAAATTCTGGTGATAGAAGATACTATATCCATAGCTTAATGAAAATTCTCCAGTTTAATGCTGATGTTTACAGAAAAGTACAGTTTCTGGTACTCTTTATTATAATTCAGGCCTCATCTGTTTTTCTAAAACCAGGTGAAAGCCGTTTGCAGTATCGGTGGTTCTGATTTATTCAGCCCTTGAACATTTACCACGTTCTGGTAATCTTCTAGGTGCTTCGCATATGTTTGCTCATTTAATACTCTGAACAACACTGTGTGATATTAAGTTTTATTATCTCCATTTAAGAGTCAAGGAAGCTGAGTGTCAAACAACTCAAGTAACTAGTCTATGGTCCCAGATCCACTAAGACACAGAGATAGGCTGACTCCACAGGTATTAAGACTTCAAAGCCTTGCTCTTTCCCCAGTCATTTCAGAGTGAGTCAAGCCTGAGCTCCAGGTTGGATTTAGAAGCACAAACCAGACAGATAAGCGTGCGAGGGGGGAAGGATAGGAATGTGAGGAATGATTAAAATACCAAAGGAGACTGAGAGGAGAAAGGTCCCAGGCACTCATACCCTCTATGTACCAGGCACTGTACCAGCCTCTTGATGAGTATCTTCTCACACATACTTTCTAACAAATATGTGAAGAGTGTTTTATTTTCTTTGTAGATGAAGCAATAGATTCGGAAGGGTCGACAAACTTGCTGGAGGTCACACAGTGAGACTATGATTAGCGTGGGAATCAAAACCAGATGTGTCTGACTTCCAGACGATGTGTAAAACACAATTCCGTGCTCCTGACAACACTCCCCTCAGCAACTCCTTACCAAGAGATTGAGCTCATCTAAACGGTGGAGGCACAGAGGAAAAGCCCCTGTTAAGTTAAGCAGTATACAGGTGATACAGGGGGTGAGGCAGGTCAGAAGAGGTCAAGTCAGCCGGGCATGAAAACTGGTATATTGTAAACCACATGTTCAGAATGGAAAAGCTGGCACTGCTTTTGAATCTTGAACAATATTTGGGCTAGGGAGAAAAAGGAATCAACTGTGTGGGCCACAGCATGGGAATACTGTTTTCTCTTGTCAGGATAAAGCATTTTGTATTATGAATGCAGAACTTGGGTGAAAATATCTTGATCTTACACAAAACATGCATTTAAAATTTTATAGAATTTATGACTTATTTATAGAAGACATTCAAGTGAAGGCATGCAATGCCATAGATGTGAAAGCCTTTGATATGCTAAAAGATTATACAAAATAAAAAAGGGAGATTTATTTAGAGATTTTGAATGCGCGAACATTGTTTTTCCAGGCCATGGTTAATTGCGTAACTTGCCAACCACGACGGAAAAGGGAAAGTGTGCCTTCTGATAACTATCAAAGCTTTGTGTAACAAGGGGAAAACAGAGTGTAAGAATGATGATGAAAGTTACTAAGTGTTTTTATGCTGAGGGTATAAAACGCCTTACTAGAAGTCTGTATTGCATGCCATTAAGTAATTGCATCTTATGTTTAAGTACTATCTTTTACCTGGTGAGATATTCCTTAGGCGGTTTCATCTGCCTGCTAATTCAGTATAAGAACATGGAGATGTTTCTTTGGCATGACTAGAGGTAGACAAGAGGCATGCAGACTTTCTTTTAGCTATGTCTCACCTGGAAAGGGCTTGTCTACCCTGATTTCTTATATAGCTCCCAATATAGCCAAAGGTTACAAACACAAATGCATGTTGATTGGCTAGCAGCATTTTAAAAGTTCTCTAGTAGGTTGCCAACATTTCAACCTGAAAAATAGAAAGGTCTGGCAAAATAGAGCTTCAATTCTGCCATAATGTGTTACTGCTGACAGCAAGCTATCTCTGGTGGACAAACGTCCCCGCCTGGCCTGCCTCACTCACCAGTGTATACACAGAATAGCATATTTATTTACAGGTTTTTACCTTTCTTTTGATAGCCTTTTCCTACCACCTTAAGGACCAGAGAGTAGAAAAAGTCTTAAACATGTCTGTAGTCCTCCTCAGTCTTTTCCATCATCAGTATATCAGGCCCCTAGGAAGTGCTCATTTAAAAATGTGTTGAATAAATTCTCAGGGAAGGTATTCATGATAGATGTTCAAAAGTACAGCCTGTTCAAGAAAGGGGCCTTAGGTCACATTACACACCACAGCAATAGTTCCCAGTGGGGAGGGAGGAATAGATCCCTGGTCCCATTGCTGAGACTCACTGCAAAGGTAAGTTCACCCTAATGATGGGAATAGGTCATCCTCAGTTACACTAGTATCTTAAAAAAAGAAGCAGAAAAACCACTGATTTACAGGAAGCTAGAAACTGGGTTAAAACAGATGGCCTAAAGTTTCTTTGTGATGGTTTCTCCTTGTCTACTATAAATATGGGGCATAAAAATCCGATGGTGGTAGGAACTGGGTGGGAGCCGGCTCAGGGTTCAGAAATGAGCTTTTCTGTCCACATCTGTCTGTGTTATATGACAGATGTCCTGACCCAAGGGTCCAATTTTAAGCCTTTTGATAAAGGGTCACTCTACACAAACCTCTTAAATTATATATCTTTACAATCCTGTGATGCTTTACTTACACAAATTATAACATGTAGGATAAGAATTATAAAGAGAATTACAGAGACTTAAGAACATTCTCAAGGTCATCAAGTTCATGGCCTTCATTCTGAAGATTATGAAGAAACAATCCAACAAGAAATCCTTATGTGGTTCCTAAAACTCTCTAGGGAAAAAGTGGATCTGAAAATTCCCTTACTATTGTCAACCGTTACAATGTTAACTTCCCCAAGAAATTTAATTTCCAAATGAAGAAAAATCTTGTTTTAACTAATACTTGGAAAGTGTGTTATTTTGCATGGAGTTGAGGTTTTTAAAAGCTTAACACTGTAAGTAGTGAAAAATACTTCCTTTTTCCATCTCTGATTGCGAATGTCTTGCCCTGGCTGGTGTGGCTCAGTGGATAGGCGCCGGCCCATGAACCCAAAGGTTGCTGGTTTGATTCCCAGTCAGGGCACGTAACCAGGTTGCAAGCCAGACCTCCAGCCAGGTCCTTGGCTGGAGGCAGGTGAAAGACAACTGTATACTGATGCTTCTCTCCCTTTCTTCCTCCCTCCCTGCCCTTCTCTCTGAAAATAATAAATAAAATCTTTAAAAAGAAAAACAAGAAAAATGTCTTTTCTTTTCACAGTTTTGGGAGTTATTAAGAAGTCAGCAGCTAAAATTGATTCTGGCTTTTCTTGTTCATTCCCACTGACTTGCAATGATTTATAATTGGTTCAGAAAATGATATCACTTTAAGGCATTTGGTAAATAAAATAAAATAAGATGCTGTATTGGTAGAAACAGAAACTCTGGAATCCCAGGGAAAAATTTTAGAAAGCTGTACTGTTGGTAACATCCATGGAATTGTGCAATTAAGTCCGTTTTAGAGAGTGATGAAAACATTCATTTAGTGCTCCACTAGTATTTCAGGAATGCCTTCTGGTGCCAGATGCCAGCTCAGAGAATGTGAGGAAGGAGACGGAGCTTTGAGTGGTGCCCACCACCTGTCAGGAATTACATTAGGTGTTTCCTGATGTAACGTTTCACAGACAGTTGACCCTTGAAGAGTATGGGTTTGAACCACACAGGTCCACTTACATGTGAATTTTTCCTAATAAATACTGTAAATGTACTTTCTCTTTCTTGTAGTATTCTTAGTAGCATTTTCTTTTGTCTGGCCTACTTTGTTGTAAGAACATAGTGTGGAATACATATAACATGTAGAATATGTGTTCGCTGATCTTTTATGTTACCCATAAGGCTTCCGGTCAACAGAAGACTCTTAGTGGTTAAGGTTTGGGAGAGTAAAAAGTTATGGCAGATTTTTGACTGCACTGAAGGATCAATGCCCCTAACTATCCCTCTCCCACCCCTACTTTGTTCAAGGGTCAACTGTACTCTAAGCAAAAACTCTTCCAAGTGGGTGTTGCTCCATTTCATTGATTGCAGCCACTCAGAGAGGTTAACGGCTTGCCCAAGGTCACAGACTCAGTGAAGCAGTATGGAAAGATAAAACAGAGAGTGCTGGAGAAGCAAAATAAATAAACAAAAAACTGCACCTTGTTGCACATTGAAAAATGTGCCACAGTGTTTGCTGAAGGGGAAAAGTGTGAGGGGTTTTAAGTGCTAGAAGGGAAGTTCCAGGTATTTATGCTCATGAGACTGAGCACTCTGGTCTGTGCACAGCAGATTGGTGGTTAAAACAAACCTCACTGATTTTTCAGTTGGGAAGATCCAACAAGGGTCAGGCGGGCAGGGAGGGGAGAGCACCAAGCTCCTGGTCCATTGGCAGCCTCCCTTGGCAGCTGGTACCCGGCGAGGAAACCCAAGGGTCCAGCTCTGCTACCTCCTGGTGCAAATGGAGGTTGACCTTTCATAGCAGCAAAGGCAAGTAACTTTAAAATTCTCTTTTAGATAAGGTAAACCATTTTCATGTCTCCAGACAGACCGAGAGAAATAAAAGCACTAACATAAAAGTAAATGGACAAAATTCTGAAGTGAAAAAAAAAAATGTTATCTGGAAAAAAGCTGATGACGGCACAAGCAAGAAACTCTTCAGACAGGCTCAGAAAGGAATGGAAGGTAGACGAGAACATTATTATCTCATCTTCCATCGCTTCTGGCATTAAAATAATTGAATAGTGATAAGATGCTAATACATTAGGGTAGGACTGCTGACAAGCAGCTCAAATACCCTAACAAGTTTTATGTAAATTACATCATGACCTGATTTTCTTCCCAGAAAAATAGTTATGATGGTGACTATCTACACAGGAGAAATGATGTGAAAAACTAACTGGATTCTATGGATCATTAAAGCACTCCCGCCACACACACACACACACACACCCCAATAGAAGGCTTGCTAAAACATTTCTGATTTGAATAATAAACCTACTGGAGGTAAAATAAGTTGGAGACTCAATAAACAGATGAAGGCCTTCTGGTCTCTGTTTTCATATACAATATTCCACTCCCCACAGGGACAGCAGCTGAGTCCCCACTAAGCACAGTCATTGTTTCTGCTCCCATGGTTTTCTGTTACTAATGTTGTCCTGTCACAGCTTCATTTCAAATTCTGTTTTCAGAATTAGGAATGAGCTGAAGGTTCATTCTCTAATGCACTATCATGGTTCTGCTTCAGAAACTGGTACCACTGAATTTTATCACAGCTCATTTCCCATTTCAAAATTGTGACATGTTCTTTCAGAAAAAGGCAACAAATGCAATTCAATTAAATCTCATTCAGCAAGTACCTTCTGAAGAGTCTCTTGGGTGATAGGCCTGGTAACTGACCTCATAGAGCTTTTAGTCTAACATCTTTTAAAAGACGTATTTAAAAATGAAAACAATATAATCGATAATCTATTACAAAAGATATGGAATGTGAAGGACAAAGTAGCTGTCAGATGTTGTTGGAAGAAGTGAGGACAGGGCTGCACAGACACTTGATGATCTAGCAGAGTTAACAGGACTTCAGAAAGATGTTTTTCCTGAAATCTGAAATTTATTATTCTTTAAAATTTACTTATTTATTATTAATTTAAGAGAGAGGGGAAGGGAGGGGAAAAGCTAGAGAGAGAGGCATAAGTAGGAGAGAGAAATATCAATTGCTGCCTAACGTATACACCCCAACCAGGGACTGAACCTGCAACCTAGGAATGTGCCCTGACCAGGAATCGAACCAAGGTATCTTCCACTTAACAAAACAACGCACATCAACTGAGCGACACCGGTTAGGGCCCCAAATCTATTTTTATCCAATGTTTATCATTTCCCTTTCTTTCCGTGAAGTTTGGTTATAGCCCTATAGAGATAAGCACATTTTTTTTACCCTTCCAAGGAGATAAAAATGGAGCCTTTTAAGTGCATTTTCAATTCCACATTCTTATTCCAAGTTCCAAGTTCTTAACAAATATTAAAATGTCATGATTCAGACAAGATCAAAGCCATTCCATCTTACCAAGCAAGACCTATTATTCTATCTTGGGTGAAACCTAAAAATAAGTAATAAAGAAATGGCAATATTTAGTAGGGAATATGGTGACTACGCATCCCAATCCTTTACTAGATTATGCCACATTTTTGGCATTTCCTAAAGAGACATACATTTTGCTTTAAGATAAATCCCCACATAACACAGCAAAGAAAGCATAGTTTTATAATTAAAAAAGGTGGAATCTGAAGTCAGAGTACTTAATTCGAACATGGCTCCACCACGTCTAATGGTTGATTTTGGGCGATTACTTAAATTTCCTGTGCAAATCTTCAGAGGACAGAAAAGCTAATGATTCCATGAATGGACTAAGTCTTTAGCAAGGGTTAACAATCGTTCTCGGTAAGGACTGGCTAGTAAATATTTGAGGCTTTGGGGAGCATAGTCAGTCTCTGTCACAATACCTCTACTCTGCTGCTATTGCAATGTAAAAGTAGCCATAAACAACGTAAACAGTGGGCATGGCTCAAGGCTGTGTTCCAATACAACTGAATGTATAAAATCAAGCAGTTGGTGGTTTGGCCAGCTGGTATCTTTGCACCCATTCCCACCAACACACACACATGCGCTAATGCATACTCGGCGTTGAAATTTTTATCACTTGATTATTGGGATGTTGTTAACTTTCCACTTGTCTAAAATTAAATGTAGTAAATATGTGATTAGTCAAAAACAATAACCATTAAATTAAGTTACATAAAATATTGTGTGCATTCACAGGAAGTGACAGGAAGAGCCGATAAAGTCATGTGCACATGAAATATATTTAATGCCTCGTAGGGACTGGGACAGTAGAGAATCCATGTTGTCTATTGCCCATCAGTGGCCACAGGTGCACTGAGAATGATAAGCAAAAATGAAGGGGCAATGTGTGAACCCAGTCCCTGGTGAAGCTTTCCCCTTGTGATGTCAGTCTCACTGTTTCAATAACCAACATGAACTAGTGTTTGCAGGTGGGTGTGAAAAGATGGATAACTTGGGAAGGTAATTAACAGACTGTGCTTTGGCCAACAATAAAAATGCTGAAAGTGGTCTCCACAGTTATACCCAGATTTAGCCATCTGCTAGTTTGCTTATACAGCAGAATGATTTTGTAAAACAATTATCTCAAAGAACCAAATATACCATGGTTAAATTATTCAGCTTCATTCTCTGCTGATTCAAACTGTTGGGCTTTGTTGTCCACATTGGGGCAGGAAGTCCATAGTGACCCCAGGCTTAAGCAGAGATCCCTTGACAGAAGGAGGTGGCTGGTTTCTTCGCAAGGGACTTTCTTGTATCTGCACACCCCATCTCTCTGTCTAGACATCCAGCATGGATTTTATATTTTAGTTCCAGATGCTTAAATTATATTCCTGACTTAAAAATAAAAATAACTGGGCTGCTCAGATTGCTCCTCCAGAGTGTCAAGATAGGCTCAATTTTGCAAACTGTGTTTAACCAATTAATTGGATCATATGCTTTACCTGTTCTTAAGCTAGATTATTAGTGGTCATATCCAAATTGTGTCAAGTGCCTAGCCTCACTGGTCCTAGCCAGCAATGTCGGCTTACTACAGACCAGCAAAACTAGATAAAACATCTATCATATGACCTCCAGCACAGTGCATCAGAGCTTAGTCTCTCAAGTCATGCGAACCTGACTTTGCAACCTGAACCTGTAGCAGTATGTACTGCAGAGTTTTTGGGAATATCATAGGAGACACACAAACTAAAGGGTGTGGCACTGTGCCTAACACAGAGTATGTAATACACGCTACCATCAATGAATGCAATTATCATTTCCAGAAGACATCAGAAATTTCAAAGAGTGAATGTCAACTTTTTATGAGTATACTGGTTCAATTAACCTAGACAGACTCGCAAAGTAAGAGATTCAGGAAGAGGGCCCAACGCACAAACATCCCATGAATGTCTGCCAGGTGTGATCTGTCATATATACTAGAATACAAAATTAGTATGTCAAGCCTTGTTTTCACAGTTTAAAGTTAAGACCAGGGCTAGATGTGAAGCTTAAAATATAGGAAGACATGGGTTCCAGTGGGAACCCAGAGAAGATATATTATTTAGTAAGACATCTTGAGATGAATCTTGGTCTTTAAACAGTTAGGCATGTGAAAACCAGGGACTAAGCCACACAAGTGTGAAGTGTCAGGGCACAGGCACAGTGCATATAACATGCACAGTGGAGGTGCAAAGAAGAGATATTAAATCATCAACCCTCCAAATCCCCTTCCCTCAAAGCCAAATCCTAGCTCTTAGGAACTGGGGATTCTTAGCTGATCATTGCTGAATGTGCACGGAAATTCTGGGGATCTATCTACAAAATTCTTAGACTAATTTCCACCAATCACACAAGAAACCTATCTCATTTACAAAGAGCCAACTGATACTCAGGTAGCAATTATATCCAGACTTTTGGGATTTGGGACCCTGGGTCACTGAAAAGAGTTCTTATCATGACTCTATCCTGAAATTACATGTGGATTCCTTCCATGGGTAGTGCTGAACCCTGCTCAAGAAGACGTTAGCAACCAGGGGAGTATAGGCATGTTCTCAGGTAAGGAAAAGGTGTACTTCCTGGTTGTTGTTGAGTCTCACACACTGTTACTCATGTTCACACACTGCCCATTTTCATCAGCTGCTGCATCTCCCATGTCTATGTTCAGGGAACCACTCTCTCTGGCATATCTGATTGGGTAAGAATGAGGCATGGGATCTAACAACCTACTGCGTGGGTGGGGTAAAATGTGTTCTCATAGAACCTCAGGAAAGTTTCTCTAAGCTCATGTCCTGAGCAGCGCAAGTTAGAGACTTTCATCTAGCTGGTCGCTACCCTAGGCAGAGGTGGAAGTGGTGTGTGCACCACTCCCAGGCCTGGCCCATACAAATATCCAACAAACTATTCTCCTCGCTCTTTTGTCACCTAGTGGTTGCATGTGTGCATATCTAGGGTGACCTTGAAAGCCTCAAAGGGAAGATGAGGGAGCTAGTGGCATTCTGTGTCTCTGAATGACTGTGTGGAGTAGAGCCGACCACCTTATCCCATCCCAATACTTGTGACCTGAAACTCAGTTACTGCTAAGTCAGCAAGAAATACATTTCAAGTGGGCTTAGGTCATTGAAATTTTAGAGTTTGTTGCAGCAGCTGCCTATTTTATTGTAACTAATACATCTGGATAATATACTTGTGGCTAATCCACTCTTTCTTTTCTAAACCAGTACTACAGAAAGTTATTTCTATAGTTTCAGAGCACTACAGGATCTCCTCCTTGTAGAAATTTGTTTTGTGAATCCAAAGCCTAGTAATTATTATTTAATTGAATTGGAGTCTATGTCAGGTATCTATACAGGATGAGCTGATAACATATCAATAAAGGTGGGCTGGTATTAAAAAACAAGAAAAAACCTACTAAAATATGCTTGCCCTGTTGAAAGAAGAAGCCTTTGTTTAGTTTGTAACAACTGTTGTCATATCAGAACACAGGCTGTATTGCTAGCTCTTTCCATTTTTTGAGAGAATTGGGAGATGCAACTTTTGTATGACATTTTTCAAAGTTTACACTCAACAAATTAAATAAAACATAGCCAAGGGCTCTGTATATAGAAGCAGGCAGGGGCCCTGGCTGGGTAGCTCAGTTGGCTGCAGTGTTGACTCTATGTGCCAAGGTCAGGTCCCTGGTCAGGGCACACAGAAGCGCAGCAGCCAATGAATAAATATAACAAATCGATGTTTCTGTCCTCCTCTTCCTTCCATCCTTGCTCTCAAAAAATAAATAAATAGACCCATGGTATGTGAACTGTGAGTTTCAAGTGACACAAAATCCACCTTTCAGGCATGTCCCTGGAAACCATCAGGGTTGATATAAGAAGCTAGCCACAAGCCAATCTCTGAAAACCGAATTTGGGAATCAGCCCCCTCAGTCCTGGAATATGAAACGTACTGAATCCCAGAGGTGCTGGGCCTTATGTGAAGCGACTGGAGAAAAAATGCAGCCAACTGTGATGTTATGCTCAGCAGCAGCAGTATGGGAAGAACAGACCTGGTACACTTGGATAATAAGGACCCAAAATCCAAGAGTGATCAAGAGAAAACCGATATGGAATCGTTAAGCAGGCACTCACACTTCCTGTCACAACCAGCTCTAACAGGCGTCAGCTTTAATCTCTAATGAGCTGACAGCCTGTCGAGACGCCAGGCCCGCTCTTCGTGCTGCTTCTGCTTCCTTGAACCGCATGCTGTGGTCCAAAGGCTTCCAGTGCCCGTTGACTGTCATTTGTGAAACCTCCTAACAGGAGCGGCAGAGCCTCCTTTCATACATCCAGAGCCCCCACAACAACGGGCCCGGACTCCGGGAATGGAACATTTCCCAAGTCAGATTGTAAGAGCAGAGGAAGCTGTTGGATGTCCCAGAGCCTGCTTCAAAGAACAGCCCGCCTTCTTTGATAAAGTCCAATGCCATGCTGAAAGACACTGTTTTAATTGCCTGGCTGAGACCAAGCTTTGCCAAGAAAGGTACAAGATATGGTAACCACACTAACATTCTTTGGACTTACTGTGGACTAGGATTTACTCTCCACTTTGCTACTTTCTAACAGTGTGTGACTACTTTGCTGTGCTTGGGGGAGGGTCAAAAGAAATAAAAATGCATATAAAGCACTTGGTACAGAAGGTACCCTCAAACAATAGCTTTTGCCATTACTATGGAGACTAAAGCTGCATAATGTCGAGGGAGTTGGGTAGAAGGTGTGCAAAGTGAACACCAGTTAGTGTTGTAAACATACTACACACTCAAGAAATGAGTTTCTTTAATATAAGAGAAACCTTAACTTCAGTCTTAAACTTTAAAAAAGAGGAAGCTAACAGTTTCTGTTTCCTTTCCTGAGGCTGAAAGGGCATGGTTGTACATTCGCCCTGATTGTATTAGAAAAACTGATCCTCACGGAAATAGGTGCAAAGGTCATGATAAAGGCTACAGTATCTGCAGCCAGCCCCCTGGCCAAAAGGACACTGAAGGACACTTACTAAAGAGGGTGATTAAACACGACTTGATAACCACCGAAAGCCCTGCTGATTATGGCAGCGAAGCAGATAAAGAAGGGGGCCTTGCCCTTTCAAAAGCGACTGGACATTTCAGACTAAAAGTGTCTGTCCTACTGCCACTAGCACTGTGAGGAACTAAAGCTTCTGTTCAGAACATACCTGATGCTAGTTTCAAATATGGCCCAACCCCGTCCCGACAGTCCAAACTAGAGCAGACTCCCCACAGCGTGGTTAAAAGTCTACCACACACAAGGCAAGAAAGAAGATAGATACTTGTTTTTCTTTTCTTAGGCCTCTTTCAGCTATTTTGTTGAAGAAACTAGCAACCTGAATTTTGGCATGAAATGTCAACAGAGAGATGCTAAGCAGGAGCAGGGAAGATAGGGAGCATTGTCCTTGCCGAGGATGCTTTGCTCTGTTTTCTAATCGGCTCCTTAAGAAGGGTCCAGGGGATCCAGGCAGGATGATGGAAAGCTTGGCTATGGCAGCTGTAGGCTCCAGGACTTAAGTCTTCTTCAGACAGCTACGTGGACCTGCCTGGCCTCTACCACAGCCACCGACTACCTAAACTGATCCTGAGATCTACCCACCCTTGAAACCTGGTTATTCTTTAAGGCTGTCAGCTGAGACCTCAATTTATGTTTGCCTCCACTAGCCCAAGTCTCCGTCCACATCTTAAGGTAATACGCGTGCCTCATAAACTACCAGCCCTGTGTAATAAAAATAGACCAAAACTCATCTGGAATGCGACTTGGCACCAATCCATTTCCAAGGCCCATTGTGTAAGACATGATGTCTTCAAACAAACTAATTTGAAAGGATGAATGATATTCTGTGGTTAAAAAAGCTTAATTGACACTACTACACAGAAAGAGAATTTCTAATAGGTAACCATTCTACTTATGGAAAATAGAAAGTAAACTTTACAAAACTAAACTTCTTAAGAACTGACCATGATTTTACTATTTAAAGCAACAACATCTTATTTAGAAAAGGGAGAAGCATTTGGAATAAATTCACTTAGAAAGTAAGGGTATTAAATAAATGTGTGTGTGTGTTTTTTTTAATCCAGAAGGAAAAGTAAACAATGAAATCCACAAAACTTGGTAAAAAAGCTTGAATTGAGTTGGAGATCTTACCCTAATAGATCCAAAGATATATCAGAAAGCTATAGTAATGAAAGCAGCATGGAACTGGCCACCGAACAGACAACTGACCTACAGACTTGCACTTACTTAACCATCTGCTGCTGTATGTCACATGAACCACTGCAGTGCAGTGGAAAAGGGTTCTGTCTTTAGTAAACAGTGCTGGATATCCAAAGAGGAAGAAAGCAAGAAAGCAAGAACTCTGGTGACATCTTGCACCAAATGAATAATTCATTACAGATGAATCACTGATATATTTCTGGGGGAGGTGATTCATTACCTTGGGGTATACAATTTTTTGTTAAAATAATCTGCAAACGTTATAAACAACTGACAAACTGGACTTCATTGAAATAAAAACTTCTGTTCATCATAAGGCCCATTAGAAGAATAAAAAACAAAACAAGCTTCAGACGGGGAGATGATATTTATAATACATTCATCTGACAAAGATTTGGTATCTTTAATATATCAGAATGTCTTACAAACCAATAAGAAAAAGATAGTCCAACAGAAAAACAGACAAAAAGTTCATATAGGAGATATTAAAATGGTAAGTCAGTGGGAATATCCTAATTAAGTGATAATCACACACACACACACACAGTGAGTGGCTACATTTTTAAGAGGGAAAAATCCAAGTACTAGTGAGAATGTAGGACAGCTGTGGTGAGGGGACACGCAAACTGGTGCTACCAGCCACTCTGGAAAACTGGCAGCAGGATTGTACTAAAGCTGCATATATATCTAAATACAGCATGAATGAATCTCACAGATATGTAATGTTAAATAAAAGGAGCCAGACAGGGAAAGCACCTACTATATGACATCCGGTTTCATAATAAAGTGTAAGCAGGTAATACTAATGTATGTTGATAGAAATAAATAAAAAAAAATGCTGGTTACTTTGGGCAGAGAGCATACTACCTGGCAAGGGGCACGAGGGAAGCTTCTGGAAATGTTCCTGGTTGATAAGTGAACCTGTGTTGATACGAGTTAAACCTATGAGAAGTCTTCTGCTTCTGTGGCAATACAGAAAATCATGAGAGTATAATTTACACTCTGATGGATACCAAGAACAAACCAGATGAGTTACTAAATCACAGACTTCTGAAACCATAAGATAGCTGAGAACATAATGACATTTAACTGAACAAAAATGGAAAAAAAACTCAAACCCCCCAAAACTGAGAAGTCATTTCTAGGGAAAAGAAGACTCCTACCTGCTTACAAGAAAAAAAAATAACATTACATTGTAAAAGGACACACCACCCTGGCTTTGAAAGAAACTCGTGGCCCTGATGGACAGCCTTGATGGATTCCTATCCTGGGCAAGTCTGCAACCACCACCAACTTTTTCCACAGGTCTTTACCGGTGCATGACAGGTACACTGACGTTTGGCTGCAGGGCCAAAGACCGGGCATGCTAAGGAGGAAGTTTGGAGTTCATAATTTCCCAAGAGAGAATCGGGGGCGTGAAACAGGACGCTCATTAAGGTGCAGTTGCAGGAGGGTGATAATTCTGACCTAAGTTAAGGTAGTGGCCTTGGTAATGGAGATAAGTGAAAGGATTTTATGAGCCGCTATAGAGGTAGAGGAGACAGAACCCTTGGTGTAGCATTACTACACTGCATATTTCATTCCGCTATTATGAGGGCAAGATTGGAATGCATAAAAAACCCATTATGCAATTTCGTCACTATTTTCTATAATGAGAACTGTAAATGGAAATCATAACAGAGGATCAGAGATGGGCAGAGGCTTTTAATCTGGATTAAAATGCTAAAAGAAAAACAACAAGCTACAAAAGAACATCACAAGAATATTCGTAGCAAATAAATTAGTCACAGGGAACAATATAAAGTAAGTTCCAGGAAAATCTTCAAACTTTCAGGGAAGTGGGTAGGACACAACACATTCATGTTCATGAGTTAATCAGGCGCCAAGGAAACTTTAGAGGTAAGGAAAAGAAAAGGATGAAAACTTATGATGATAATATTATCATTATAATGAAAGAGGAGAATGGAGAGAGGAAGAGAGAGAGAGAAACACCAATGCATGGTTGCCTTTCACCTGCCTCCAGCTATGGACCTGGCTTGCAACCTAGTTATGTTGCCCTGGCTGGGAATCAAACCAGCGACCTTTGGGTTCACAGGCCAGTGCCTTATCCACTGTGCTACCAGACAGGGCTTCATTAAATAATTTCTTAAAGGGATAGGGTGGGGGACAGAAAGAACCAGACTGAGTGGCATGAAGTGCCCTGGTCCAGACTCACGGATGCTGAGAAATAGCTTGGTTCTTACCTCTAAGCCTCCAATTCTATGCAGTTTACCTGCTATGACTGGTGTCCTTTCAGTTATTACTACTTTTACTGAAGCTTCATTGAGGTAGGTAAGTTCATGCTTAGAAAATTATGTAAAATGACACGAAACATAAAATACCAATAAAAGATTTATGAGATAATGTGATCAACATACATTTGCTAATCTTGAACACAGCTCAGGAAAGTAAAAGATAGATTAATGAAGGATTAAGCAAAACATGAATTTTAATATCCAAAGACAGTTATAAGCAAGAAACTCTGGGGTATACTTGAAGAGCCATTTTAATTAGTCAGTATTCAAAACAGCTTTACACACAAGTCAAGTTTTCAGCAGACTTTAAATACTCTTCTGAATGAGATAGTTGAGGAATATGGTAAACCAAGCATGGGAACTGAAAGCTGAGCTTGAATTAATTCTGCCTTTGCCCATCCAAACTCTGAGACCAAATCCTGCAACTTGCTGCACATGTAAAATGGAGACCTTGAACAGCCTGCCAGAAACATTAAACACAATGAATGCGAATGTGCTTCATAAAACAAAACATACTATTTCTGCAATAAAGAAAGGAAAGAGAAAATATGTCCATGAAATTTTGCTTTCTAAAAGTTCAGTCTTACCACTAACCTAGATACCAAAGACCGAGTACATATCAATTCACTGATGATAATCCAGGACACAAGAGTTGGGTTCTTTTTCTGAATGCTACCCCTGATATTTGCATTAGTAAGTGAAAATGACAAAACCATCAAATATATCTAATACCTCTCACAGCGATTTCTTGTGGATTACATTAACATCATCCAGATAATTTTTAGAAGAACTATATCGGAGCAGTTAGTTTAGGCTGCAACCTAAGACTGACCTGGGATCAAGTCCTGCATTTATCACTTCCTAGTTATACGAGTTCCTAGACTCATTCTTAGTCTCTGTTTTCTATCACAGAAATGGAAACATTCACAGTATAACATAAGTATTCAAATATCACAAGACTTTCAGGAACAGCATTGAACGTACGTAAGCCGAATGCCTACTATGTCGTACAGATCTTATAAATGTTAGCTGTTAGCACATCTAAAATGTTACTTGCAAGCAGATGAAGTTCATTATTTATTATTTTCCAGTTCCTGGTCAATCTCATCCTTGGACAAGAATGCTATTCTTGGTGTCACAGTGGTACAGAAGCTCAGGTTATTTTATAGCCTCGCGACAACTTCAGAAATGATGTTAATAATTTTCTTACAAAATAAATATGACTTTTGACACTTCAAAAAATAAATTCAAGAAATATGCATCACATCTTGAAACAAATCGCCAAGTGTTTCATAATGTGATAACAGAAAGGAAATTTGATCTGATTATCTCACTGTATGTATTAACATTTGTCCTATTATTTATATGACCATAACATTTTATTTTAAAGATTTAAAATATGGCTGACCTGGTCTTCTTCTCCTCCACCTTCTTCATCATATTTTAAAATATTATCCCTTACATCATCTTCTGGATCAATTAAAAGTTGCTTGGCCTGGCGTTCTTTATCCCGGCGCTTCATCCATACCACAAACATCAGGACCAGGACTAGGGTGAAAAAACAAAAGTAAAAAATGCCTACATTGTAATTCTTAAATTCGGTCTATATAACCACAGTATGCAATGCTAACAATTTATACCTCTGTGGGTTGAAATCTTGCACTGCATCTTTTACTCTATTCCTATTTCTGACCTCACAGTAAGAGGGACAAGACAGAGAAAGACCCTGCCACTGGGTTTTCGGTGTGAACATCTGGGTCACAGAACCTGGTGCCCTGTGAAGTCACCATGAATGCCTGTCCTCAGTTCCATCCTCTACAAATGGGGACAAAACTATTTCCACCTTTTACTTTGGCATGTTAGCAAACCTTACTCTTAACAAAATGGTCTGTAAATTCTAAAACAACAACAAAAATAACAGTTAAATTATTACTTGTTATTTAATTGCTGTTTCATTCGAGTTGGTCAGTCATTATTCTACTCCCCCAGGTCAGGAAGAACTGCACTTCCTGGGGAGGGGAAGCGCTTGCCATCATGACTTGGGTCGTATGAGGGAACTGGATCCCCAATGTGACCTTGAGGAGTTTCGATTTCCAAAGGGATGGTGTTTTCCTACTACACTACCGTGCATTCTCTTCCACATTAGACTGCAGGTTTCAGGTAAGAGGGCTAGGAGATTAGCTTGAGCACTGAAATAACATTTTGCGTTAGGCTTTCATGCTTTACACATTTGTACTAGGCTTAGAATCATAAGTTTTCCGGAGGGCTGATGTTAAAATCAGCGCCAATTCATCTTCCTTCAAAGGCTGTAGTCACTTCTTCACGCCATAATCCATCATATCTAAGTCTTTCTTGATAAGGTTGGCATATATGCCACATTTCAGTTGAAATCGAAACATATCCCTCAGTGCACATCTAGGACCGCTTTCTCGCTCAAATCTGGAGATATCAGTTTACATCCTGAAGCAAAAGATTTAATGACTCCTATTTGAGCACATTTTTTATTATTGGCCATAAAAGTAAATATCCTCCCTTTAAATGATCTCATTTGCCATTGTTCCAGGGCTAAATCTAGCAAGTGGGTTATTAGTATAGCACGCAGGTTTCAATTTATAGTCAAAGTAGTCTCCACACAGGAAGTAAAAAATGCTCAAGCTTCTATAGTAATTGCTTAGGATAAAAGGACAGAATTCTAAATTACCAGAACACTTGTAAATGGCAAAAATATAAAAGAAATAGGCCACAGTTTCAAGAAAGTGATTGGTGTATAGCATGATCGCACAATAAACTAAGTCCTGCTGCTATTCAACAATAAAACACAGGGCCCAAGCAATTTATCCTTTTAACCTGCAAGCTTCGAAGTGGTTCCTAAAGTACTTTCTGGTGGTTAATTTCTTGCATTCCACTGAACCAAAGATGGCAAAATATCTTAAAACAGGAGTTACTCCTTAATCTAGATTTGCTCTTAAGACAGAGCATTTATTGAGCTGTGTAATCATTTCTACTATCAAATGTGCTATGGAAAGTACAATTTCTCACTATTTTATGCAGTCCTTCAGGAACAAATGCCTTGATCTTTGCATGACTGGAGCAGGTTGCTGACTGTGCTTTCTATGACAGAAACGAAAGGAAAGCAATATACTTACTTTCCTAATTCATCGACTGTGTGCCATAAATTCATACTCAAGTCATAAGATAAGTGCTCAAAGTCAGGACTGTCTAAAAATTTTTAAAGATTTTATTTATGATTTTTAGAGAGAGGAAAGGGAGAAAGGCAGACAGGGAGAGAAGTATCCATGTATGGTTGCCTTTCACCTGCCTCCAGCTACAGACCTGGCTAGAGACCTGGCTTACAACCTGGTTATGTGCCCTGGCTGGGAATTGAACCAGAGACCTTTGGGTTTGCAGGCCAGCACCTTATCCACTGTGCCACCAGCCAGGGCTAACATTTTTCTATCAAAAGAGTTTGCCATGGCTCCCCAAGCTATTGGCATCAGCAAATGACAACAGGGCATGGAAGAGGTGCGCTGGCTAGGTTTGCTACCAGCATGACAATGCCTGAACAGTGATCAGCGTTCTTCTCATTTCAAAGCAGACTTGACTAAACCATAGATGACTGGCAAGAAAATGCTCAGAGGTGAAAGAGAGTTGTTAAATTACCTTAGAAAGGCAACAGTCATACATTTACTTTGCTAATTAGTCTAGAAGTGAAAAAGAATTAAAGTCGAAGTGCCCACGACAGTACTTACTGAGCAGGATGATGATACAAAGCAGGATGGCAATGATGGCCCCTGTGCCGAGCCCTGCACCCACAATTCTGTCCACATCTGTGCAGTCCCCATTGGAGTCGCACTGGCAAACCTTCACGCGCAGGATGGAGGTGTTTGATTTGGGAGGATTACCCGAATCTGTGATTATGATCGGAACTTCGTATATCCCAGCCTCCAGAAACTTTATCTTTAAATTAAGCTGAGCAAAATCACCTATATAAAAAAAAATACAGTCTGATAGTTAATACATAATATGGTGGTAAACACATAATATTAAGTATTACCTAATGGTATATATGGTATATATAAAGGAGGCTACAACTATGCAGCATATATGAAGGCATTTTTGGCTTTAAGGGCTTTACTATCTTATTTAAACTTTAAGTGGCTTTTAAAATATATTTAATGAGGAGATGATAAAGCACCTAAAATTAACTTTTTGTTAAAGGCTTCAAAATCTCTCAACTGCATATATATTCATATAATTAACCTGTTCTTACCATTAAGCCGAGTGATGGTCCAATTTCTCTTAATAGTCACTGGAGACAAAGGGAGATCAAAAGCAAATGGTCCAGCATTTGGATCAATGTCATAATCAAGTGCTGTGATGTTAATTGAACTGGGGTCTGGCGTTTCACAGGTCTCTGCCTCTTGAGGTAATACTTGAGGAGCATTGTCATTAATATCAAGTAAGTAGATCTGCAGTGTTCCTGTTCCACTCATAGGAGGAATTCCTTAAAAGAAAGAAAAACCACAAACCAATGCTGAATTTTTCCTTCAATGAGTCTCAGTGACCATGACATTTTCAAAGCTTCCAGCCTGCTTGCCCTTATCATTGCATAGCCTTGGAACAATCTCATTGCGTGGGCAGATCATTTCAGAACAAGGCCACTTCTTGCTTCCTTTCCAGGATGACCCTGAGCTGCCACTGCTGGTGTGCAGAAGCTGAGCGTGGTGACAATGTGTGCCCCTGTCGGCTGCATTTCTGCACCTTTCCTGCCCTTGCTATTCATTACTCTGGGCTCTGGGCCCACCACGTTCCGCTAGGCAGCATGGGGAGCGAAAGTGATGCTAAGCCTTGTGATCTTGTGGACCAGGCTTCTGATGGAAAACCAAGACAAGTGCATGGGAGAAGACAAGTATGCTTTTAAAACCTAAACACAGCTATGAAGTATTGAAATAGTCTACAGATAAACAAACCTTGTCTTGGGAAGAAACACCGTGGAAAGGGGAAATGATATTTATTGACAAACCAACTACCTCTTGAGAAAATATGAGGTTGCTCTGCTCTTGTAAGGGGAGACTATAAAGAATTTATTTGTAAAAAATTATGTGTTTATTCTTACATGTTTAAACTTCGGTCACCCTCAAAGTACTATCCATTTGATATAAAACACCTATTGAGACTTTTTTCCCCTCTGCTCAAAACAGTTTTTGAACTTGTCAATTTTGATGCCTTTTAGTGTTTCCGCTGATTCTTATTTCACCTCTTCCACATTGGCAAAATGTTTCCTTTTGAGGATTTTTTTTTCATCCAGAGAAATAAGAAATGTTGGGGTTGTGGTGAATAGGGAGGGTAGGGCATGGTGGTCAAAAACTGCTGAACACTCAGTACCATGTGATACGTTCATAAATCACTCATCATGAAATGGGCAAATGTACTGCGAGAATCTTTTAAAAATTACTGAAGCCAAACACAGCCTCTCACAACAACGCCAGCTGGTATCCTGAGACAGATGGGTTCCTAGAATACTCACCTAGCAGGGGAAGCCTGTGCTACAAGGGGCCCACCTTCCAGAAGATAATTCAATTTGCTTGTTTGGTCCCCCCTTGTATACATTATTCCATTGTAAACCTATGATGTAGATTTAAATAGATGAGAAACCCAAGTCTCTATAAACTACACATGGTCACACACTCCTAAGGGGTGGGGTTGCTACCAAAGACTAACATCACTGACCCCCAAATCCATTCTCATTGCAGCATATACTGCTGTCCCTATCATGTCTTGTAATAATTTAGTCTTGTGATTAGGCCTGTGTTATATTAGAAATATTTATAAATATATCTATAGTAAGTCTTCAGTTAACAGCATCTGTTGGTTCTTTGCCTTAAAGAGAAAGGGCATATAGAACAAAACCAATTGTACCATAGGCTAAGTGGTATAAACATCTCCTTAATGTTATAATGAAAAGATGTTGAACAAAATGTAACTTAAAAACCTGCTGTACTATAATAGAAGTATTATATTATTCATCAGCATATATTATTTAATTTTATACTTTATATATGTTATATCATACAACTATAATCACTTTCTGAGGAACACTACATATAGACACATGGTGACCCTCCCAAGAACATGCAACTAGGAAGGAGCACATATACACCCTGAGGAGGGGCCAGAAGCCATCTCCATAGGCCTCTTTGAGGAATACAAATGGTTCCAAGGGCAGAAGGAATTAATGTAAGGCACACAGTGGTAAGATGGAGGCAGAATTCTAATGCCACCATGACTACTATGATACTACAGTTTGAGAAACTTTCACATTTACTATCACATGGAATATTATTTGACTCTCATAACAACTCTATATAATTAGCAAGCAGCAAAAGCAATTTATCAATAGTGAAACCAAGGCACAGCAAATATAAGAGCTTGTCCAACCAGTAAAGAGCAGAATGGGTCTCCAAATCCAGCCCTGGGATTTATGTCCAGTGCATCTGCAAAGCATCACAGTGACACAGATTTAATTGCTTGTATCAAACACCCCTTCGGTGAGAAAATAATCCACCCCGGGTGAATGAAAAAATTGAGTGCAACTCATAACAAACATGCCTACATAATTTTATAGCTCTTTGAATCGCAACATAATGGTGCAAGATATATTATTTTAAGTTCATCTGAGAAGGAAAGCTACTGCTTCCACATGGTGAGAGAGCCTGAGACAGACACTGACGCTATTCTTTGATGTGCAGTGGCAGGAGCTGTTTCTCCCAAGTCTCAACTCAAAATATTTGAACATGAGCCCTCCTATTCCTAAAGACAAGAAAATTATTGCATTGGTTCTATCACCACACAGATTTATGACAGACAATGATCCCACTGAATCTTATACAGGATTCAGGAAGATTTATTGTAACTATTCCCGTCAAAAGTGTTTCATAGGCAACGTTTTTCAAACTGCACATCTCGACCACCCCAGTGAAGCCTACTATCCTGATTCGACACCAATATGCAGAGTCAAACACTCAAAGTATTTTAAAATATGGTTGTGATTCAGTTTTGGATGCAATAACACACAATAAAAATATTTATTTGAGTGGTTAGCTTGGACCAGGCACTATTTTAAAAACTTTATGTGTACAAGTCGTTTTATCTTCTCCAATGCACTATGAGTTAGGCATGCTGGCATCATCCCTATTTGACAGAAAAGGAAAAGGGACAGATTTAAACCTTGCTGCTAATCCCACAGTTGGGAAATGGTTGAGCTGGAGTCTGGACCCAGGGGGCCACATCTTTAAGAGCTTAAGCTCTTAAACACATGTCATACTAAAAGCTAACAAAGCAAAACAAGTCCAACACCAGTTTTACAGAAGTCACTTTTATCTTACACATTAAAAATGTGCTATGAATCTCAACCATTTAGAACCTGGCAAAGACCCAGAAAAAAAAAGTGCTAAACCGAAATGTTCCAATACCAATACACTACAGCTCATCTATTCAATTATCTCAATTAACACAGGGAATTAAGAACTTTCCCAGATCCTGACAGACTATAGGCAGAGAATTATAACGAGGAAAAATGCTAGAGGCAGATAAAACTGATGGCAGCAGAAATAGAAAAGACCATTTCCAGAAACACAGTGTCTGGGCCACTCAACCTGAGGAGATGAGGCATCAGCACGTAGCAGGGCAGAAAACCACACAGGCCTCTAATCGCAACACGAGGCCACTGTGGAGGCTACAGGAACATTATCCAACACACAGAATATGCCATGGAAGCCCTAGCGGAAATGGAAAGTAGAAGTCTGGGCCTGAGAGAAATAAAGGTCAGTTTTCTAGACAATTGGGTTTCATAGGAAACCTCATTTCCTGAAGATGCATGCGGGGGCTTGCCTCACTTTAACAACATACAGGACAATACAGTGACCGCGTTTAATTACCATTGTCAGAAGCCAGGAAGGTAGCATTGTATATGTTGTTTTTCACATTTGGTGATTCTCGGTCCAAAACAGCAATTGTAGTTACTTGCCCATTCACAGGATCTATTTTGAGCCAATTGGCAGGATCAGATAATTTTGTGTATCTATAAAACAAATGTGCAGTTAGTTTAATATTTTTTGACATGAAGCTTAAAAATAAATAAAGTGGATTTTACTGGTTTAGTTCCAAATGCAACCAGCTCATTAACTTAAGAGTTTTGCAGATGATGGTTGGAAATATATCTTTAATGTGGGAGGTTTTTCTGTGACAGTGGCTTTGGGAGGCACATAATGGCTGTATATGAGCAGTTATGCAGGAACACTGGATAGGTGTTTGACAGGAAACACCAGGAACTCAGCCTCTCTACTGTGGGTTCTATTTGATTTGACAGATCTCATTTCAACCTCTTCTCTAGTGCAATGCATGGCAATGGTGCAAATACAACAATATCAATATCCCTTCTAGATAAGCAGTAGCCCTCATGTATAGGCCTGAAGGCAAATTATAAGTTGAATTTTCTATCCTAGAATACTTCTGAAATGTTTACCACTTTATAATGGTGGAGATAAGGTCCCAGTGGGGAGACCTCCATAATGCTATCCCTAGTAGGATCTCCCACAATGGGCCAACACTTAGAGCAATACCTTTCCAGGGAAATCCCACAGTCTGAGTCTGTGTGAAGCTGACTATCTGTATAAGCAGTTCATCAGCTTATACATTTTCAAATGGAGGGGTAAGCTTTTAAAGTTTAGATAACCAATATACAGATTGGAAAAAATGCCTTATGTTTTAAGAGGTAAAAAGTTGTAGGAATTCAATACACCAATTAATTAGCTATTTATCTTTGTTGATTTTAATGTATCGAGAAATGGAGAAGATATGCAGTTATCTGTTAGCAGTTCTAAAAGAAGCTAAATAAAATATGAGTTAATTAAAAAATTAGCAGCAGCAGCAATGAATAAATAGTTCTATGGGGTGTGCTCTGCCAACCATCTACTCCCTCATCAGGAAGGATAAATGCAATTTTGCTGAAGTTGGAAATCTTTACAGATATATTTTACAAGTTCTATAAAATGAAAATAATTAGTTCTATATCTTAGTTTTGGCATGAGTTTTCTTCCTGACGTGTGGAAAGGAGATTGATGTTATAAGCTTCTGAAATTCACCTATTTACTTGCAGTAGACACTTTTCTGTGAGTTTGGTATGAAAACATAGGCTAAATTATTATTAAATATTTAAATAAAAAGGGGAGAAGAAACAAAAAAGCAGATAACATTTTTTTCTTCAAATAAGACCCACGTAGATCCATTCTTATATTTCCAATGTACTCTACTCATTGCTCTATTGGGGAAACTTCATCAAAGAATTAAAAATAATCTTGTAATAAGTAGTTTGGAGTCCAATGGAAATTTCTTACTTACATGATGAATTTTATGCACAGTGTAGAACATAATGTAAATGATAAAAACAATATAAATGGCATTTGATACCTAATATTTTGCTGCATATATCGATCTGGGTCCTGAGCAGTAAACGTTGTTAGCATGCTACCCGCATGAAGGCCTTCTTCTTGGCGAATGGTCTTGGGATTTGGGGTAAAATAAGGGTTTTCATTCACATCAATAACTGTAACGGACACAGTTGCAGTTGACTGAGGAGGGTGCTGAATACCTTTGGCTAATGGCACTTGATTCTCCGCAGCAACAGTAAGGACAAACATCCTATTTGTTTCAAAATCGATTGGCTAGGAAAAGAAAAAGGAAGCCATATTTTTCAGGCAATAGTAATTTCATTCTGCAGTTTATCCTTCTACAAACTCCTTTTCCAAAACATTAACTTTTCATTCACTACGTCATAGATTCTTTTCAAATTTCTGGAAAACAAGCATTAGTATTGTCAGAGATTGTTGAAATGTTTATCACAATTTATATGAGATATTTATACATCTTGGGTATTCAAAGATTTATGTTCACAAAATAATACATATTACTATTGTAAGACTGAATTTAGCCACATCCAAAAAACTTGATTATTCCTAAAAGTACCAAATAAACTGAGATCAAGGGAGAACTTAATGATCTAGGCAGTGCTCATAAATTATAGCACTAAGACTATTTCGATCTTGAAAAGTCTTCTCCAGTTTGTGATGAAGTGGAAAAAGACAAAAAAAAAAAAAGGAAATATAATATTTCATAAAGCTAAACTCATCAAATGAAAAGTTTATTAATAATTTGTTACATAGATTTTAAAGTACCCACACATACACACTTAAAAATGTTTGTTAAGTAGAAGGGATTTTTTTTTTCTTTTTTACTTAGCAAATAAAAACTCTGGTTGTTTTCCAAAATAATTTTGAGTACTGTACTACTCTGTAAAAACCCCAAATCTAAGAATAACACTCTAGTTAAAGGGAATGTACAAATAACCCTTAATGTAAATACTAACTTCCAAAGCTTCATTGAATCCTACTGTCAATAGAAAAGTTACCAGCAGTCAAAAGTGACCAGGCTGGACTTTCACTCTTAACTTCCATTGACCACCTTCTAGTGGAGATGCAGCTAAGTAGCCCTGTGGGGAAGGCCATGAGAAAAGTTCGCGAAAACTCTTACGCTGTCACAGGTTGTCTAAGAAAGATCAAGTGCTAAGGCTGAAGAGAGAGCTACCTTATTAGCACAAACCACAGTTTCTCCACCTAGACCACCTCCAGATCTTCAAACACAGTTTTATTTTTCTTTCACTCTAAAAATTGCTGATTCAACTTCCTTTTCTCAATTATTTTAAATAAGACAGTAATGAAGCCAGAAAGTAAGACAGAACCCATCTGAATGATTTCGTTAGCTAGGTAAAACACCCTGAACACAACATTTACTGGGACTCAGTGCAAGTGCTATGTATGCACAGTTTTAAGAGCTTTAACACATATTAAGTTTATTTAGTCCTCAGAACAATGCTAGGACTTGGTGCTGGTATCGCAAAGAATCTGAGGCCATGGTCACACCACTACCAAGGTCGCTGGGTTACAACGCAGAAGGTCAGGTTCTGGGGCCTGTATTCATGACCACTATGCTATGTTCAGAGATCTCCAACCCACACCTCATGAAGGAAAAGACCATTCCATCTGCACACGTTTAACATTCCTGGCAACTGACAGCTTAGCATGTTAGTAAGGCCAACGTTTGGGTTTTCTCACAAATCGAACGTGTTGGGATAGGAGGCAAGGACGCAAATCTCTTCACTGGGTGGACAAAACAGAAGAGGTTCACTTTAAAGAGTTTTTACATGAGTGCTGTGTGTTTATTACACTTGAAATCAACCTCCGTTTTCCTTCTGGAACTTGAACTTTATTAATTTTTTTACAATTAAAGACCAGCAGACCCAGTTTCTCAATGCCTTGAAAACATTTAAACACAACAATGAAAATTAAAAACCTTTTCACAGTGGGGACCCTCTTCTTGCCTACTCATCCCATTTGACTTTTGTGAGTGCCCTGGTCTGTTCCCTGAGCCAGCACTCTTTACAGTAGTCTGCAGGCATGAGAACAGCCGGTGTGGGGCGGCACTGCCCCCAGCTTTCCACTGGTGGCCCAGAATAGGATGTGATGCGTCACTAATACAACGACACCGCCAGTTAACACTTGTCAAGGGCTGTCTTGTCTTCAGCTTGTTAACACTGTCCGAACTAATTGAAAAACAAATAATGTGAGAATATCGATGCTGGCCTCAACAGGAACAACAGAATAGCAAACATGATGCTTCAAAACACATTCATTCCAGATTTAGACATGCTTGAAAGAAAAAAGTCCTAAGAGTGAATAATAGACCAAGAGGGTAGGGGCCATGTATCGGTGGCCGCAGAGTGGCCATCAGATCAACGGTCCTAGTTCCACTTACTTTGACCACAGTGACTAAACCGTCATTGCTGTTTGGGTCAGTTTGAATGGCAAACCGCCCGGTAGGGTCCCCACCGCTTATTCTGTACACTGCATTCCAGGAGGGTGTGTGGGGCTGATCCTTATCGGTCACAGTTAGATTAGCTACTATGACATCCACCCTGTTTTCAGGGACTTCACCATAGAACTGCAAGAAAGAAAAACCTCAGTCAGAGGAGTGACAGGGACCAGGGAAGGACAGCATGTCTCGATGACCACACCACCCTGACTTTGTTAGCCCATTAAATCTTTATTATCCTCACTAACTGTGAAGATTAGTAATGCAGGTAATCACAGCATTTATGGTCGACTTTAAAAATAATTTAACATTTGCCAGCAATCAATTTTTTTCCAAATTATGTCACAGCTTCATTAATATTAAAATTAGCATCCATTTGTGAGCATCAGGGTGATTAATGGGAGGTGGGAGGAAAGGACTTGTCTGAGGGAAACAATTTTGCACAAGAGATCATAATTATTTGCTGATGAAGTAGTAAAAATCAGTCATGTAATTCATGTACTTGAAAATATTAGAAGTCTTTTGTTATAATAGCACAAAGTTTTCAGGGAACATTTCTTCCAGGCAGTGCATTTTAACAGCTTTATCCGTGGACTTGGCAACTTCAGTGCCTCATTTGAAAACCCTGTTTAAGTGACAGAAAATGCCTGCATCTGTAGCCCTTCAACAGTTAGGTTAAGCAAGTTCCACCTCTACTTAACACATCTGTTATTCACGACTAAACTTCCCAGGAATGGACCACAGACCTCAAGTACACTGGGTGACAGTCTATACTTACTGTCATAGCAATAAACTCTGGAGGGTTGTCATTGACATCTGTCACTGTGATCACAGCCGTTGCTGTGTTTGAAAGGCCATACGTGGGGCTTCCTTCCGTGTCTGTAGCTTGAATTATTAACGTATACTGTTGCACTTTCTACAAAGACATAAGAGATAACCTCAATGAAACTAATTCCTCAAGAAGACATAACAGTGGCTCCATAAATGCCTCTTTATTGCACACGAAGAACACAACATCACTCATTCTGATGAACATTACTTGAGATTTCCCAAGTGGAGTCTACTTCAACTTGCAAAGCACAGGTCTGGTCTTTGCCTAGAGGAAGTTAACTATATATTTGCACCTCTACTCATGAAAATAAATGCAGGGCAAATATGTGAAATTCACAGCTAAGTTAAAGCTTCCATCTGGTTTCAACTTTTCCTTTCCTTCTGAACTTCTCAATGTTTAAGTGCATTGTGACCAAGCAGTCATGTCCACTGGTTTTATTTATTTTAACACATGCTAATTTCTATTCTGGTTAAGATACTAAAGACAATAAAGAATCTTCAGAGGGAGAAGAAAGCATATATAATTAACAAAGTCCATATGTTTTCTTTTTCTTAAGGTAGGATTGCCAAATCAAAATGGAAGCACATCAACAAATGTGACATATACTTAAAAATTACCCTCACTAACAATGTTAAAAGTCTATCTCGCACTCTCCTCACCAAAATGAGGTATTATCTATCTTTTGTTTTTGCCTATCTGAAAAATAAAAAGTGGTATCTCATTTTATTTAGCAACTTGATCCTATGCAAACTCACACTCATTACATATGTTTGTATACTACATTTGTTGGCATATATTCTTATATATGTTCTTTCTATTATAACAGGGTTGATACAATATTTTCTTCTGGTTCCAATTTGTACCTGTTATTCACAACTATGTAGAAGAAATACATTCTTAAGTGAAGTCAAAACCTAATTAAAGGGTTTATGGTTTATATTCTTTGTCCTGGAATGTATTTAATATTTGTATACCTGTCATAACACTTGTTGTATCCAGAGACCTATCATGGACATGGATACATTTAAATGCAGACAATTATTATCAAGGAGGCAATGCTGCTTTCTGATTCCAGGTGAGGTTTTTGGAGGGGAGCCAAATGTAGCTGTCATGTCACTAAGAGAAAATCTGGAGATTGTCTGAGAAGTCTACAGTACTACCTGACAAACTATTGTGTTAGGAAATAACCAAAATGGGTATCTAAAGTCTTTGGAAATCTCTGTGGAAATTAATGCAGAGTGAACAAACAAACAAACAAACAAACAAAAAAACAACAGAGACAGTTTTCCCAAACGTTAAAACATTCTGAATAACAAAACTCATTTCTTCAAACAAAAATAAACTGTCACTGCAAAGTGCAGTTTTCCTGGATTCTAAATATAACTAACATTATGAATGGCCACACTTAAGGGATTTCTAGAGCTTGGACAGAACAGACACAACTTGTAGCTTTTAATTTAGTTGTTAGTGGGACGAGCAAGGATAAAGAAGGGAGTAGGAGGGAAAGCCAAACCTCACACATTCTTTCAACTTGAAGTCTCTGTCTACCCAAATGTCAGTCTCTAGCAGTTTTTTTTTTTTTTTTTGGTTAAAAAAGAAAAGAAAAGAAAAGAAAATACCACACTTTTTACTTAAAAAAAGAGAAACAAAGGATTAGTGCTTGTTGAGCCATTTTAAGTTTTCTTAACCTATAACACCCCACCATCATGCTTAAGTAAGCTAAAATATTTCTCAATGATTTCCTTTCCTAATCAAGAGTGTCATTTCAGGTTAATGCTCTCATGGTTAGTGACAGAATTTTGTAGGACACACAGTTCAACTTCCCAGCTGACAAAAATGAAAATAAGAAAGTTGTTATTAAAATTACATTTGTTAGCTGCTGTTTACAGAAACAGATAAACATTCTCAAAAACATTTTAAAAAATGGAGCCTTAAAAAAGAAGATAAAACACCAGCATATATTATATGGAGACAGAGTTCTTCATTAATGTCTACTCTAAAAAAGATCTCTAAAATTATGTAAGTATATTATATGCAATTATCCATTCAGCTGACATACGACATACTGAGATCAGTAACTAATACTTGAAATTTCTATTGCTTCAAGCTAGTCTTAAAATCTTGAAGTTACAAAAGGACATTGTTATTTCTAAAATATAGTGTCGCTTCAAATAAAGAAGTGACTTGGAAAATAATATAATCTCCATTTTCAAATGCCTGGCAAAATAATCTCACATTCAGCAAAGAAGATGTTTTAGACAACCAAACTGTTTAGAGCTTTTTGCTTAATTTAGGCACTAGGCATCTGGTTCTAAATGACTGACATTTAGATTCCATAAGGATTTGACTTTCCACCCTCCTAGTCCCATATCCCACATCTGAATAAGGAGACTTGTTTTAAAACACTTCCTCAGTTCCTGTTTTAGAAGGCATAAATTCATCCACTTGCTGACAACCCTTCCTCTTTCTTACCTGTTTAAACCATGGCTGTCACCTTTCATCCACTTGAGCATTTCGTATTTTCAAATGCTTATCTCGATTCTACACCATTGCATTTGGAATTTCTCACCACCTAAATTGGTGGTTCTCAACCAGGGTGATTTTGTTCCCTGTCCCCATCCAAGGGACATGATGGGGCAGTTTTGTTTCTCAAAACTAAGAAACAAAGAGGTACTACTGACATCTCATTGGTAGAAAGTCTAGAGGTGCTGCTAAACACCCTTTGATGCATAGGACAGGCCCCTAATGAAGATTTATCTGATCCAAATGTCAACAGTGCCAAGGATCAGACACTCTGGCCTAGAATACCCTTTCCTTAATTCTGAACTGGACAAAGAGAACGCTTAAAAGTCCCCTCAGAGATGACTTCTGAAAGTCCTTCAGGGAGAGCTGTTTGTCGACTCCGGACACACCCCTGTCACTAGTTTTAGTGTATGTGGCTGTCAGCAGTCCATATGTCTGTCCTCTCCTGCTGTATGCACACAGACGCACACCCCTCTCCCAGGGCCCTTGCTTTGCAAGTGTTTATGTCCCTGGCACGCACACAATGCCTCAGAAAGCAAGGCAAGCAATAACTGCTTAATACATTTTTGCAAATTACAGTTGACATACAATATTATATTAGTTTCAGATGTACAATATCATGATTTGACATTTATATACCTTACGAAGTGATCACCATGGTAAGTCTAGCAATTGTCTGACACCATACAAAGTTATTACAATATTGACTCTGTTACTTAATGCTGTGCCTTGCGTCCCTGGATTTACCTATTTCATAACTGGAAGTTTGTACTTCTTTCTCACCCTTCACCTTTTCTGCTCATCTCCCTACCACTTTCTCCTCTGGCAACCATCAGTTTGCTCTCTGTATCTATGAGTCTGTTTCTCTTTTGTTTTGTTTGTTCATTTGTTGCTGGGTTTTTTTTTAAGATTTTATTTTATTATTTTTAGAGAGAGGGGAAGGAAGAGAGGTGGAGAGGGTGAGAGAAATCAACGTATGGTTGCCTTTCACCTGCCTCCAGCTAAGAGCTGGCTGGAGACCTGGCTTGCAACCTGGTTATATGCCCTGGCTGGGAATCGAACCAGCAATTTTTGGGTTCTCAGGCCAGCACCTTATCCACAGTGCCACCAGCCAGGGCTGTTGTTCCTTTTTTAAAGATTCCATATGTAAGTGACATTATACAGTTTTTGTCTTTCTATTCTTATTTCACTTAGCATAATAGTCTTGAGATCCATTCATGTTGTCACAAACGGCAAGATTTAATTCTTTTTTATGATTGCATAACATTTTCATACACGCAGGGTAAGGCAAAGTTAGTTTACAGTTGACCATATGGAAGATACAATAATTAATAACTAATAATACAATAAGCTCTGTGTTTTGTGTACTTACAACTATAAGCCTACTTTTGCTGTACCCTATATACAGCGTATCTTCTTTATCCATTCATCTATTGATGGAAACGTACATTGCTTCCCTACCTTGGCTACTGTAAATAATGTTGTAATGAACTTAAGAGATGCATACATCTTTTTGAATTAGTGTTGTAGATTTCTTCAGAAACTCAGAAGTGGGGTTTCTAGGTCATACGGTAGTTCTATTTTTAATTTTTTGAGAAACCTCCAGGCTGTTTTCCATAGTGGCTGCACCAGTCTACATTCCCACCAACAGTGCCAAAGGTTTCCTTTTTCTTCACACCTTACCAGCACTTGCTATTTGTTGATCTTTTGCTTTGTGAATTTGTGGTTGGATGGATGAACAGATGAGAAATCTTGGGCCTTGCATTACATGATAAAATCATTTCAGGTCTAGAAAATCTTTTTAAAAAAAGATTTTATTAATTTATTTTTAGAGAGAGGGGAAGGAAGAAGAAAGAGAAGGAGAGAAACATTGATGTGGGAGAGAAATACTGATTAGCTGCCTGTTGTACATGCCCTGATCAGGGACCAAATCTGCACCCCAGGCGGTCCCGACTGGCAACATTTCGCTTTACAGGGTGACAGCCAACCAACCAAGCCACACTACTCAGGGCAGGAAAAAACATCTTTTTATTTACATAGCTAGTTATCATTTATTCATTAAAACACATATTGGCAACATAAACTAGCTCAGTTTTCCAAACTACAGTGATTCATGTACCATTTTCCTAGTTCTGCCACTCCTCACACTTCTAGATCATAGTCACTTAATATTTATCTTGACGTTAACTCGCTTTTAAAAATCTTAATTTATTGTAAGAATATCATAAATGGACAACTAGTGTCACTTGCCATATGTATAACTAAAAAAATAAACACGGTACATTCCCTGTACTTTGGCAGTCTTGCCTTGGTGGATAGCACCTATTATCAATCAAAGACTGTGGTCTCTGGTTTCTCTAGAGCTTTCCTTATGTGTATCAATTAAAATTATTATACCTGTGTGTATGACAGTTTTGAAACACGGAACTAGAGCAATATAAGTGAATGAAAAGGTGGGAATATTCAGTCATTCATTTGGCAAACACTTAATGAGTGTCTACTAGATGTTAAGTAATGTAGCATTTACTTGAATAAAATAATAAACAAAGTCATTAGGGATGGAGACATACTATTGCATCATGGAACCAAATATACAATGCAACTGTAGTAGTAATAGGAAGAACTGATTTGAGAAACCTTTAATGGGGCATATGAACTAGTCAGAGACGAGGGAAGGCATGAATGCAGGAGGTAAACTGAGACGAACCTGAGGACTAAATAACAAGGTGGATTCATGGCAGTGTATAGCAAAGGCAAGAAGACCAATGTCTTTGAGGCAGAGGAGAAGGTGGCAGTGTTCACAAGAAACTGCAAATTCATCAGGAATCACAGATTTAGGTTTGCTTTTGAATGCACTGGATTAAGGGATGGACTCTTACGTAATAATGTCCTAAGAACTTAACAAGGAAAGTATGGGTTTGTAAACTTGTTCAAATTCTTAAGTGCTAAGCTCCTAGCTCCCACATTTGTGAAACAGGGCTGATAGTACCACCTACCTTCTACGTCTGCAGTCTAAAATGTTTTTGACTGCTACTTACATGTTGACATTCTTCTAAGGGCTTTAATAATAATAAATAATTAGCATTTGTGATTGGGCACTAACTATGCGCCAGGCACAGAGCTAAGCACTATCTATACTTTATTCCATTTAGTCTTCTCAATAAGGCAGGTAGACTTTTGAAATCTTTATTTCGCAGATGAGAAAAGCAGGGCTTGGGTAGGCAAGGAGGCTTGCCCACTGATGCCCCATCATAAGTAATAGCAGGGACAAGATCTGAATCCAGGTAGGTATCTCTGAGTTCAAAGTCTGGACCATTAATCACCTATCCTGTTGGTGCCTTTCAAGAAAGCCATAATAAATGTGTGGCATGTGCATATCCTAGAGGCAGTAAATAGGCAGAAAGCCACATTTTAAGGAGATGAAGAAGGAGTGGGAGTTGGGCAATAAGTATGAGCTGCCCTTGGAGGAGTCGGTGTCAAAGGAAGGAAAAATATAATATGCGTATTTCTTCAGGGTTCCTGTTCAGGGTAAAATGGAACTGGCTTCTCTGACCCTGGAGGAAGAAAGCAGAAGTAATGTCTCTGTAATACACTCTTTGTACTTGCAGAGGCACACACAGACTAGGGTGGAAGCTCAGGAGAGAGGGTGAGGACTGGGCACCAGAGAGGGAGGACTATCTGGCTACGGAGATAAGAAAAGGATCTTCAGGCAGAGGGAACAACAAGAACAGACGCACATAAAACGTTAGATTTGCAGAAGAAATTGCTTGTGGTTGCAAAAGTGACTGGGCATCCTTTTCTCACAAGTAGGAGGTAAGAAATTCTAGGAGGATGGGTAGGCTAAAGGAGACTTCGGGGCCAAGGTCACTGAGGGGATGGAATGCCACTTAAAGAGTGGTATTCCTGATTTCATGCTACAGGTTGTGGAAAGCCATCTTTCCATAAGGAAAACTCAGCATGTCTAAAGATTATAAGGAAACCTTCAGGGTGTGTGGGGAGGTGCCTATAGAGAAGGGAAGACTAAGGCAACAGAACACAGAACATCCTTCAGGGCAGAACAGTGTTGAGGACGCACGTAAAAGGATTATTGGGCTTGGAAAACAGGAAGTGTAATTCTCTCTTTGCCATGAGAAAAATTATGGTAGGAAGTAAATGTAATAGTGCTCACCCAGTAGATGCTTAAGCTGGATTGATGATGACAATTGGGGGAATCGGTATGTAATATTTATTGAGTACTATACTGCTTTGTTACATAATCCTTACAACCATCCCATGAGGTAGGTCAGATTGTGATCCTTGCTGACAGATGTGGGAGCTGAGGTTTCAGGTTAATACACTGAGGGTCAGATGGTTTGGAATAAGCAGGGTCAGAATTCAAACCTAGTGAAGCAGAGGGGGATTCTTTAGTTGTCAGGAGATAAGATACAAAAAGAAAAGGAGACAATGCTAGAACTAGGCAAGTAATGCAGCAAGACATCAGGTGGAGAGAAAAAAGAAAAAAGAAAGAAAGAACACTAGAAATTTTGGTGGGTGCCGCTTTAGTGGGGGACACCTGAAGGATTCATCTCTTTCTGAATCTGGAGATTAAAGGATGATAAAGAGCCAAATCTTCATATTTCAATGATTAGAAGTTCAGTGACTTAAAGGTGCCATATATCCTGGGAGAATGATGACTGAAATTACTTTTAACAAGAAGAAAACTGTAAATTCTAATAGAAATAAAAGAATCTGAAGCCTGCAGGAGGCCTGAAGTGGAATAATTTATTCCTGGCTTCAGGCAGAATTATCATACACCATCCGAGATAGACACATTTTTATTTTGCTAAATGATGGTTGGAAAATGAAGATTTCCCATAATTTTGCCTCCTAACTCATTGTTGCGTTTAATCATTTTACTGTCAAGAAGTTATTCCTCATACCGTATCTAATCCATGACTCTACAGTTTCAAATCCATTTCCACATTCCTTGGATCAGGGGTAGTGAATAGCTGCTTCCACCCAATGGTAGATTTACTTGCCCATGACTATGATCTGACTCCAGATTTTCATTCTCTACAAAGTCTCTTTGATTTTTAAATGTGGTTGGTCTGCTTTAGGAAAACTAATCAATTCTCTATACTTCTTTCTTGTCATAAAACAGCAGGCTAGATGTGATAGCAACTATTACTGCATGGAAATAAGATGAAGCCACATCTTTGAATCTCACAATGCAAGTTGGAATGAAAGAGAAATACTATAATTGAAAGGTAAGTTACACATGCCTAGTATGTAAGCAAGCTGGCTCTCAGGAAAAATATAAAAAATACATCATATTCTCCTATAAAATATGGCATTCATGCTCAGTTTATTGGCATTTAAGAATAGTACTTCATATAGTAATAGAAAAGGTGAAAAGACAACCATGTTTTGAATGCCACTAAACTAAAAGTATTACTGCAAAAACTAAATTTCAACAACTCTAACACAAAACATTCCCAGAAATAAAAGTCGCTGACATTTAGAAATTAATAGGTGTGATGAAATAAAAACATACATTTAACTCATAAATAAGGCCCTGAGCTCAGTGACAAATAAAATCATGTTAATTGGGTTGTTACTTTATCAAAGTGCTTCTAGCACTATCTAGTGTATATAATTAATTATAATGGTAATGTTTTCTTTGATCAAATTCAAGTGAACTCTTCTAGAATAATAAAGTGCCATAAAAACCAACTCCCAAAATCCTTGTCAATAATATTTATTATGGTAGGTATACCACTTCCTTTTGATGTACGTGACTTGAGGTCTCGTTACTGTAAAGGCTGACTCAGCCAGAATCTACCAAACATGAATCTTGGTAAGTTGGCATTTTGGTAATTAACTCATACAATGCTTAGCAATGGTCAAGAATAACCTTGAGAATTTCTTAAGAAAATGGTAAAGAACAGAATAGAGAAAAGCTGTAAAAGATTCATTCAGTTGAGGTGGCTATTTCAGGAAAGAATGTAATTAGGGCTTGGATTAGAACATAAAGACACTGAAGGTTCAAGATCAAGGAAAAGGTGCAAGAGGCCCCTGGCGGAAGGAATCATGAGGGAAGGCAGAGACGTGTGACAGCTTGGTGGGCTGGGGTCAGTCACAGTGAGAAGACCCCCTGGAATTGACCGAAATACTCATTCTCTCTCAGATTGCGACATTACATCATATTTCACTACCATCAAATTTTATGCCTTTTCAATACACTACTTATGCCAGAAGAGTCTCTCTCCATTTATAACTTGAAAGGCTTGTCAGTAGAATTAATGAAGTTGTTAAGTGTTCAAACCTGTTAAATAAATTCATCTTAGCGTCCTAATAAAGAAAATAATCTCCTCTACACTAAACCAGGCTCACCACAGAGGCTACAAAAAAAGTATTTGTAGCCTCTTTAAATATAAATGTTAATACTTTAAATTTATACATGTATTATTTGGACATGGTTTTAATTCCATTCCTGATAAAATCCAACTATAAGGCCAAACCAAGAATATGCCAGCAAATTTAAAAACTAGATACTACAGGTATTTAATTAACTTACTAATCATCACACTAAATATTATATACATGAACAATGTCAGAGTAGCAATGAATTACTTTGTACGCACATATTATTTAACCAATTCGAAGTTGTGTTGATAATAATGCAACAGATTTCTCAGTGAAAATTAACATGGACTAATATTGCAGATTTATTATTACCTGGAGTTAAACTGTGGGTGATACCATGCACCTTTAAGATTAAAAACAAATTCAAAGAGAGTGTTTGGTTGGCTTACTTCTCTATCAAGTCCAGCTGCGACTGTGATAATATCACCAGTCTCATTGTTGATGGTGAACATGTTGGGCGAAGGAGTGTTTGGAGCCTGTGACAGGATTCTGTACCTCAACATCCCATTTTGGGTATTTGGATCATCATCATCAATAGCAGTGACTGTCATCACATATGTTCCTAGACATAGTATACATAAAAAATGAATGGTCACCCTTCATTTCAGAGTCTCCTAAATAGAAGGCAAGTAATTTACTTCTTCATTCAAGCTCGGTTTCACTTTTTCAAAACAAATATTTAATCACTTAGACTTGATTCAAGACACTAATGATAATAGCACTCACCTTGAAAAACATAGAAAACACAGCTAGTTGCTTAAAAGAAAAATTGTCGAACATTTTATTCATTTAAAATGACTCAATTTTTCCAGACCTGAGATGACAAACTCACTTGATGATTCAAAGAAAGGATTATTTCAGACCTTCATTTATAGAGAATGCAAATTAATAAATAATATAGGCACCCTTAGCAATGTATTTTATGGCCACAGATTCCTTCCCTCCACCACATTTCCCTCTGTTATGCAGTAACATCCGAAATCACATGCTGAGTGTGACTTTCCCCAGTGCCTAAGTCACTTTCTGCAAGTAAGCTGTGTGCATAATGATGAACACTTCATTTACTCAGGTCATAAGGAATCACTCCATGCATTACTGTTTTGGTACATTGCATAGGGGTTTGGCATTGTGGTTCATTATTTCTTAGGAGATAAAAAGAACACTGTTCTTCAATTTATTAGATATTTGGAAAGGAAATCTACAAAGCATTAGGATCAAAAATAAGTTCCTATTAGCTAGACAAACTATAATGTACAAGTAGAAAGAAAAGCAATTATTACTTAACATGGTTTGTTCTGTGGGATACTTGTAAGAGCTGGATTATAAAAAAGTTCTACTTTAGCACCTCTATAGTTGCTGTTCCTTTTATATGTATTTTTGCCCCACAATTAACTAAGGTGTGGCTTCATTACTCAAATTGCTTTGCAGAGCTTGAGCATCTAAAGAAGACACCCTTATGGTTTATATGTCATCCTTATACACTTGTTTATTCAACTGTGTGTATTTGCCTGCTTGCATGTTTCTCCCCTATTAGAAGTTAAGTTCTAACAGGGCAGGGACTAGGCCAAAATAGTGCCTAACACGAAGCACATGGTCTATAAACATCTGTTGAGTAACTGAATTATTAAAGCAAAATGATATGGTTCAAAATCTTGGACCAAGCCCTGGCAGATGGCACAGTGGATAAGGCACCAGCCTGTGAACCCAAAGGTTGCTGGTTCGATTCCCAGCCAGGGCACATAACCAGGTTGCAAGCCAGGTCTCTAGCCAGGTCTCTAGCCAGGTCCATAGCTAGAGGCAGGTGAAAGGCAACCATACATTGATGTCTCTCTCCCTCTCTGCCTCTCTCTCTTGCTCTCTCTCTGAAAATAATAAATAAAATCTTAAAAGACCAAAAAGAATCTTGGACCAAAATACTGACTGCAATGCAATTTAACTCAAGATTCATCATATGCTCAAACTTGGCCTAGAAGGGTGTTCTCAAAGTTATAAAACCGGGAAATGCTCTCATGAAATATCTCTACTTCTCACGATCACTGTAAAGCCTTTCATGTATGGTAGATGTTATGGAAATTCATGGTAAAATGCATAATAAATACATCTTTAATGGTTTATTTCTGACCATTTTTTTTGTGAAGCAGTACATGTAATAATATTAGAAATAACAGAGGATAAAAAGAAAATAATTTTAAAAGCAAAAAACCTTCCTAGGCAAAAGGAAACAAGCCCAATGTTGATTATCTTGAGAATACATGTATAAGATTTGTGTTTTAATAAGGACATGTTTAACATGCTTGGGTTTTATAGTCTTTTAAAATAATGAAGCCTAGCCTGAAAATGTGACTGAGATGGAACCCCAGACACCTGAGCTTCCCGCACAGCCCGTCCTCCCACTCCAGCTGCCCCCACCCCACCTGCACTTCTTTCCTGAGGATGCAGACAAGTGTATTTAGGCCAAGAAAAAAATACCAGTATAAAGCATATTTGGTTATATTTATAAATTGTCTTACACATATGGGAGCTGCATAATTGGTATAGATGGCAAAGGTAACAATTTTAAATGCTGAGGATTTAAAAAAAAATTTTTTTTTTTTAAACCCCAATAGCTATGCTATTGGGTTTTAAATAAATCTCTCTAAACAACAAAACTTCTCTGGAAGGCTGGCAAAACATTTCCTCTTACCATCTCGACACTGACGTATTTTCTTGTCCACTAGTTTTTCACATGAAGTAGGCCTTTCTAGGCTTGCTATGCGACTGTGACTGAAGATCACAGTATTTTCAGCACAAGAATCTAAAATTGTAGTCAAACGTCACGTCACAGTAGTGGGAGGCTTTTGGCAACTGCTGTTTGCAGGCTGGGTCACTCCATGACACTAGTTTAAAATCAAGGGCTGCGAGATATTTTCCAGTCATTCTGAAAGTAAGTATCTGATGTGGTCATAGGGTGGACAGCGATTGCAGCTGTCGCAGTGAAGCCCTCCTTGCTTTGGGTTTTACCTCGCCCTCTGGGCCCAGGAACACCAACTATCTTTTAGCCTCTCCAACTGCATTTTAGATGCCACTACAACTCATAGGACACAATCTGTTCTTTATGAACAGTTGTCCCTGTTCTCACTTTCCAGGTGCCCCTGCTCTGTCAACCCTAACGGATTCGATAGTATAGCATCAGATACTAGAGGCTTGTTTTTGAAAGGTAGGAAAATTCATAGGGGGTAGTAGAATGATATTTTTCTGTTTTCTCTCTTCAATCAGTTTTTCCCTAAGTTGCCTCCCTTTCTCCCTCAAAGCATTAGGAATGAAAGAAAATGACACTAAAAGGCTCACACCACATCTCTTTTTCCCGATTATATAGCACTGCATGTCCTGCAGTCACCTCCAAACAATTATCCTCAAACTTACCAGGCTTCGATCCCTCAGGAACTGTTCCATTCCAAACCTGGTGTAAGAACTCGGGCCTGTTATCATTCATATCGATTACATTGATGACAATGTCAATGGGGTTCTCCACTTGATTTCCATTAATATCCACTGCATGTGCTCTCAACTGTAAACATAGTTAGAAGACAAAACTATTTAACAGATTTACATCTTGAGCGAGTGCATAAAATAGACAATCACCATGCTATCAAAAACAGCAGAGATTTTGTTTTTCTGAGAAGCAGAAAAACAAAAGCTACTCTTCCCACTGAAATTTAAGTTAGTCAAACTCCACATAGAGTAGATTAAAAGTAGCAAAAAGCCCGCAATGACTATCTGCTAGGGATTGTGCTGGAAGTTTTAAGGATTTTAAGTTATTTAATACAAATAAAAAGGATTGAGGTGGAAGTGACCAGCATTTGAAAGTAAAAAAATAAATAAATAAAATAAAAAAATCAAGCTTCAAAAGGGCTAAGTAACTTTGCTCTATTGACAGAGCCTATATTCAAAGCCAGTTCTATTTAGCTCCCCAATCCTTTCACTAAATCAGTGCATATGATTCAAGGTAATTAAAAATGTGATACTGACACAGAGTAGTCATATAGGTCAAGGGAACAGAAGAAAACTCAGAAGGAATTAAGTGTGTACAGGAAATTGTGGCATTGCAGTTTTTTAAAAAATTGTAAACAGTACTCATAAACATGAAAACGTAAACGTGAAAAGTACATCAATACATGAAACAGTTGTTCATCTCCCAAGTACAAGTTCTCAGTTTTGTAGGTATTCTAGAAATTTTATCTTTTTTATACTTTTTGAACAAATATAATCACTCAGCTATTGTTGGCAGAATACCTTCAAAATCTTTTCATCGGCACAGAGAGTTCACTTTTATTCTTTTCACTAGCTATGTAGTTTGGACTGTTTCTTTTTAATGGGAATGTTTCCATGATTCTCCTGTTAAGTGTGATGCTGGCAGCTGGTTTCTGTTGGATATGCTTTATCAAGTTAAAGGAGCGTGGATGTACCCTTTCTTATTTATTTATTTTTAAAGGTTTTATTTATTATTCTTAGAGAGAGGGGAAAGGAGGGAGGAAGGAGAGAAATATCAATGCATGGTTGCCTTTTGCATGCCTCCCGCTGGGGACCTGGCTGGAGACCAGGCTTGCAACCCACTCAACTGTGCCCTGACTGGGAATGGAACCAGTGACCCTTGGGTTTGCAGGCTGGTGCTCAATCCACTAAGCCACACCAGCCAGGGCTTATTTAAAGGTTATTTAACACATGAAACAATTTAAACTTTATCAGTACCTTTTTAAGACATATAGAAATAGTCTTCTATCCCCCTTGACTTACTTAATATATTAGACTAATGGACTCTTAATACTGAACCATCCTTGTAGTTCTACAATTAATTAATTCTATTGCATTATGAACACTGCTTTTACGTACAAGAAGTGAGGATCTGGAGCAAGAATTTACTCCAAAGTTGTCTGAAAACTATTTCCTGAGTCTTAACTACACCATTAGGTAGTGACAATTCATACAGAAGGAGAAATTCAGAATTTTTTGTATTGATCTTACTTATATTCATAAATTAGACTGTTCTAACTAGAGACTGGTCTATTGGGTGCTAGCATTACCAAGTTTCCCTATGATGTTTTTGGTGACAGGTTTGAAAGTTTTACTTTTTTCTTTACATTATAGAATATAAAATGCATTAGAATTACATAGCCCTTGGGGAATCTTACTCTAGCATATATCAATATTGCAATTATGACCAAAGTTTCAAAAATATTTAAAATTTCTACAAGAGCAAAAATCTAACAAATAAGTTAATGGGCAAAATTAGAATCTAAAAACAAATGCATAAAATAAGCAATAAAAAGTTTTAATTACTATGTGTACATGGTGCATCAGTGGGAATGCTAATTCAGTACATGGGACAGCTGGTTAGCCACAAAGGAAAAACTCCACAGAAATTTGGGTGCAAAAAGAAATTCCCACATTACAATGGGGAGATTAGCATCTTGGGGTTGGAAAGGCTTTTATCACCATCTCTAAAACCAGAGTGCATAGTAACATTTAAAAATGTATTTTACTATGGAAAAACATAAGTTACAGTAGTGTAGAAAGTATTGACAAAGATTAAAAACAAACAACAAAAGGGAGACACTATGAAAATCATTCACTTATGTCCCTAATAGATAAAAGCTTCTCAATAATAGTAAGAGAAAAATCCAAAAGAAAATTTCACCTAAGAAGAGGGAATTCACTTTGGGTCGTCAAATTATACAATTTAACACTTCAAAATAAATATTTTACAAAAAATATTGGCAATGAATAATGCTTGGAATTATTCATAGAGTAGAAAAACATTATTTCCTATATAGTGGCAAGTAGTGAAACAAAACCATTCTAAGAACAAATATATGTATATAATTTTAATTTTAAAAATGTATTCCAGGAACATGATGAAAACATATACAGACAGATGTTATCATATATCCTTTCAAAATAAATTCAAAAACCAAATCACTCAAATATCCACCAATAGGTGGTTAAAATTATGTTACATTCACTCAATAGAATGATTTGGAGCAATCCAAACTTATGATTTAAATTAGTAATTTTTACTGACATGGAAAGATGTTGAATCTTATGATTTCAAAATGGCAAAAGAATATATTTATGAATTTACCCATAGCAAAACACCTTACACCAAAGTGTTAAAAAGGTTAGTTTTATGTACTAGGATTACAAATCATTTTTACTTAATTATTAATACAGGACTTTTTGAAGTTTTATTTTTATATTTTTTGGAAAGTTTCTGCAATGAACATATATTTTGCCAAAAGAAAATGGTACTTCCATCAAAAGTTTTAGTTATTCATGTTGAATTTAAAGACAATCAATTTACATTTCTATACTGAATTCATGGAAAAAAAAAAACCTGTTAAGATGGATGTAATATAACAACAACAAAAAAAAAACTGTTAAAATTTATTCCAGGAAAATGTGCAAGTATAACTAGAAAAAAAATGATAAAAGAAACAAGCAAGCATCCTGGAATCGATTATTTTAATATTAGGTAATTTTTACATTTTAAAACATAATACAACATTATTTTTAAGTTGGAAAAGTCAGTTTCAAATATATACAGGGCGGGGCAAAAGTAGGTTTACAGTTGTGAATATGTGAAACAATTTATTCCTGTTATTTATTTATTTAAAAAAAGATTTTATTATCCTTAGAGATGGGGGAAGGGAGAGAGGCAGAGAGGGAGAGAGACATTAAAGTATGGTTGCCTTTCACCTGCCTTCAGCTAGGGACCTGGCTGGAGACCTGGATTGCAACCTTAGTCTTATTATTTATTATTATGTTATTTTCCACATAAACTATAAACCTACTCTTGCCTCACTCTGTATATATTTAAAAATATAAACATGCAATTATATACAAAGTTGTTATAACTCAGTACAAAATAAATATGGAAATAATAACAAAAATTAATGTAAGAAATATATTAATAACTAGTGTATCTAAGAAAAGATTGCTCCTGCTGACTGATGACCCCAAGTGATAGCAGAGCTCTGAGGAAAAGGGAGATCGAAATCTCTAGTAGGAATTTGAGAATGCCAGTCTTTCTGGAGGAAATGCTGCCAATAAAAAATGAAACAACAATGTGCTAGCCATATTCTCAGTTTCTATTTCATGGTAATAATAACAGCAGCCAGAACAGATAAAATGGCAAATGGCAAATATAGACATCTATTAATAAGAAACTTTTAAAATTATAGACTATACATTCAATGGAATACCATACAGCTATTAAAAATGTGATCACGACATCATTTACAAGTGACAGTTTTGACCTCCTACAAGTAAACTTGATTTTACATGTTCTCAGCCTTAGATCTGAAAGCAAGTATCAACCAGTAAAAACGATAATGCAATTTTAAGCAATTTTACTTGCTTTTTCAGTACCATTTTTTTTTTTACCATGAACATTCATCAATTCTATAAAACCAGTCCAATTATTAAAATAAATTGAAAAGGCTACAAGTACATTTCACATGTTAAGACTCTCAGAAGCAAAGCCTTAAGATTGACATGAGAAGCAAAAGTTAAACTCTGCCCACGTTGAAAAGACTGTTAATACACAAATATCAACAGTGGAAATCTTACATGAAACCGGGCTATCTGCTCACGATCCAGAGGCTTGGTCACTGACAGCTGACCTGAGATGGGGTTGATAATGAAGATACCAGTTGGAGGCTGGTCAGCTCCTGGCCCCGTCACACTGTAGCGCAGTGAAAGATTTTTATCTCTATCCGACCTGATCTGAAGGTCAAGAAGACAATCACAGTCAGGGAGAGGCTAAACGAGCTCATTATCTGCCACACCTCATGCCCTTTCTCAGCTACAGACTTGCGCCATCTCCTCCCAGCAAAACACTGAAATGACCCCAGCCCTGTTCCTTGTCCTTGTTTCTTGGTGATAGGCGTCAAAAAGAGATGTCACATTTCACCAGAAAGAACCGCTGTGGGGCGGGGCGGGGTGGGGGAGAGTGTTAACATCAAAAAGAACATGTACTGGAAGCAGTGCAAGAAGTCAAAATTAAGAAGTGTCAGTTTTTAAACAGTAATGAAGTCTATTTTGGAGACTTACAGGTTAGAATATTAACCAAATAATAGTTCTTCAATTTAATGAGAAGACATTGTTTACCTTGCTGCATCAGTTAGGTTATGAAATAACCGTTTACAAGGGTGGAATAGCTTCACTTGGGAACTCTAAGGTTAAGGTTGAGCCTGGAAAACAGACCCTGCCCCTGCACGGTACCGACAGTACTCACGGCAACCAAAATGCTCCGTGTCATTTTCAGGTGGAACTTAGTATTGCAAATTCCTTATCAGTAACAATTCATACAAGGAATGATTTTTAAAAATATTTTTATACTCTCAAACATTATACCCAGGGACTCACTTCCTTTTCCTCCAAATACCACAGTTCCTAGGGAAAATAAGTTTATAGATGGCAATCATAGGTTCAGGCAACGAAAAGGGAAGAAGAAGGATCGTACAGAGAAAGGGCCAGTAGAACAATAGTGCTGGACATGATAACAAAAGATATTTATTAGGTAAAAAGTATAATAGATAAATATACCTAATCCCAAAATAGAATGTGGGTTATTATTTTCAAAATTAAGGCAAATTTATTTTTTCTCCTTCTCCATTAAAGGAGAAAAATAGAATGCATATACAACACAAGCAATGACTTATTAAAAATACAGCTTTCAGTAAGGGTGTACTGAAATGCTAAATGAATCATCTAAAGAAACATTTATTTTCTAATAAAATGGCAATACAATGACTTTTTCTTATTTCCCTTTTGTAATAAAAAAAAATGGGTTGCTAATTTGGCTAAACACACAGAAACATCTGTAATTATTTTTCCTCTGATTTTGATGATGTGTATTTAGAGTCAGTAAGAAAACTGACTTTTCACATTTGAAAGCCTATATTTTTGCACAGCCCCAGGGATTCCGTTAATGGTATTAAGAGGTCATTTTTTTTTCTTTTAAAAACTCTCCAATGCACTTAGTGCTGGCATTTTTATCAATGATTGCTCCTTTATTTTTATCTTGGCCCAAAAACTATCTATAACAGGCAAAGACCATCATGGAGAGCACAGGTTTCAGAGAGAGAAGTCAAGGTATGTGTGTTTTATGGCTAAAAGCATGGTATGGGTGCGAATGCAGGTTGGAGTTAGGGCTCTGTCTTTGCACACTGAACAAACTTTACCATCCATGGAGTATAGGAGTACAGAGAGCTCAATAAAATGAGATAATAAAAAAAATGAGAAGAGGCTTACAACACATTTCACCTATGCAAAAATGTATTTCTTACTACTTATGTGTCATAAAGTGCACGTGGTGTAAAATAATAGATAAAAACATTTCTAAAGTACACTGGACACACCACACAGACCGTGAAAGCTGTGCCACCTTACCCTGACAAGCTCTTGAGGAAAAGGTCCTCTGGAGTTTTCTGGCAAGTTGATTGGAGGGATAACCCAGTCTCTCTTCTGCCTTTGCAGGTGACCATTGTGCTTAGTCAATTGTCTTGGGAACACTATCTCTTCAATTTGTTGTGATCCCTTTCCATTAAAATACAAGAAGACAGTTCTGAATACTAGGAGAAACATTTTCTGAAAGTATAGCATTATCAATGGATACCTGAAAGCGTAGAAATCACAGTTTATTATGAGCAAGAAAATAAGTCCGGAGGTCCTTTGCTTGCCCCCTATTGAAATAATAGAAAACATCATAAAAATGTTGAGTTATACTATTCATTGAAAAACTGAATTCCAAACCATTTATTATGTCGCACAGCTGTGTAAACTATTTTCAGTTTCTATAAACCATGTTAGATAGTAGTTAATATTGAGCAAAATTTAATCAGACCCTTTTATATATTTCTCATTAGTTTAAACCACAGTTCAGGTAATGTGCTACTGTACATTAAATTTAGATCTTGATGTGCTAAAATATAATTTGAATTCCAAGGGAAGTTTAATACATACTGCTAAGGAATGTCTCAAATATTTATGACCCTATTAAATCCCACAGAATTAATGCTGTAATTATTCTAAACCTATGTCAGCCATGATGGATGCTGTAGATGACCCACTTTGCACATGGGGTATTAATCTCTGCTGGATGTCAACATTTTCTTCTGTTTCTCCTTATATCTGTAGACATTTCAGCCATTAGCCCTTGCTGCTTGAAAATATCCAAGCTAGTTTGCTGGAACACATTGAATTATCAACAACAAAAGCAACTTTTCACTCTGTTACCAGTTTCTCACCCTACATTACCCAAGTGACATGATTCCCCTTAACGGTTCACAGTTTAACCAACTGCATTCCACACAATGAAAGCCCAGCACCAGCATAAAAGAAACGTGATATATTTTCCTGCAATCTATTTATTAATATCTAATTATGGTGTGTAAGCTGTATTTACAATTAAATACCAGAAATGAATGTGCATATTCTTACCTCTCACAATACACTATATATATACAAAATGTAATAGTTATAGTTCATAAAATCAAAATCTTCAGAATATGAGTACAGAGTTCCCTTATCTTAGTTTCAAATGAACTCAAAGAAGTAGAATATTCAAATAAGTAATGGTATAATAACTTTACTGAAGAAGTTATTGCATCTTATTTAAAATTCTTAATATGGTCACTTATACAAAATAAGTGCTCAATACATTTGTGTTGAATTGAATCAAACTGTACTCTGTTGGAAATGTATCTTATTTATTTTATCTTGGCATATAGCAGCTTCTACTGAGAGAGTGTATCATTCCTAAAAGTCATATTGGTAGTATAAATAATTCATACTCCCCATCTGATTATTAAGGGATAAGACAAAAACCCAATACCCCTTGCCAGAAATGATATCCTGTTACTAATGTAAATCCGAACTTCCCATCTAATAATAAATTTGGTGAAATCTTGCAAAGGACTATTTATTTTTGTGGTTATATTTAACAGCTTGTAAAGCTTCTAAGAAATTTCAAACAGCTACTTCTAATTTCAGTTATCAATCTCCAAATGTAAATGCATCTTTCAAATACAATTTCAGGTGGCTTGCTATACCTTTGGTCCAAGTCTCTTCTAAGATTAAAAACACAACAAAATACTCTTGAAGTGACTGAAGTTAATAAAAATTCAAATATTTGGGCATGCACAAACACGATGTGAAGCAAAATGCAATATTTAGTTCAAACTGCATAAATCTCATTTCAAACATGCGGATACTCGACCTTCATTGGAAGCCCAGGCAAGGCTGGCTTGAGGTTCAGCTTCACCACCACTTGCCACTTTTCCCGTGTTTCCTTGTCTTGGGCGAAGATCAGGAATTTGGTGTGTTCGGAGGAAAGAGGGAAGCTTCTCACAGCATACACCATGCCATCTTCATCGACCTTAAAATCTGCTGGCTCGCTGCTTTCGTACTGTACTTTTCTTTTTCCATTGCAGTTGCTGAACTTCACTGTGAAAGATAATACATACAGAAGTTTAGCTGTGCTCCAACAGCAGAAACATAACTAGTATCTAAATCTACAGCCTGCTTAGGTTAAAGTGTAAAATATAGTATCATGTAAAACGTTTACTTTTTGTATCATTAAAGGGATTTTCATTGTAGAGAATATCCAACAGTGGTTCCTTCTCTTCTCTCTTTTTTTTTTTTTTTTTAAGATTTTATTAATTATTCTCAGAGAGAGGGGAAGGGAGAGAGGGAGAGAGACATCAGTGTATGGTTGCCTTTCACCTGCCTCCAGCCACGGACCTGGCTGGAGACCTGGCTTGCAACCTGGTTATGTGCCCTGGCTGGGAATTGAACCAGCGACCTTTGGGTTCGCAGGCCGGTGCCTTATCCACGGTGCTACCAGCCAGGGCTCGATGGTGGTTCTGAGTTGATCCTCAGCATCTTCTCGGTGCAAAGTTTTGTCCTTCACCCCTCCCCTGGATCCAAGGCCCTCGTAAGCATCTACTTTTCTCCCTATGCCTCTCACCAATGTTGCCTACCACTCCCTAACAAAGTCCTACTCATCCTCAGATCCTGGATCAAACATCACTGAGGGCAGAATGAGTCCCCTGAGTTTTCAGTTTGCACGTAGCAATCTGAACTCTACTGTCAGTTTTGTAGCCATGCCTGTCACTCACCAGGAGAGGTGATCCTGAGCAATTTTTCTTAGCTATCATGTATACCCTGAAACAGTCTTAATACCTAATTTTGAATCAATTATTAAAGGAAGACAGCAATAGCATTTCTTAATGTTGAATGCCAACTATGCTCTAGCATTACAAAGCTATGGCATGAAAAGTAAATAATTTGCAATTTCTAGTCCTCATGATGCTTATAAACGGTTCTACGAAGCATTGACAACTGTATACGTTTTCAAACAAATAAAGGTGTATATCAACATAAATTTTAACTAAAAGTCACTATGTCTTAAGACTAGAAAAGTCAATCAGCTTATGTCTCATCAGATAACAAAAATTAAACCACATACTTATAAATGTAGACATATTTAAGCCAAAATAAAATTATGAAACAATAAAAGATTCTTTAAAGATCATTTTTTTATATCCTTAATTATTCTCTTTGAAGAAGAATTCCATGGGAATAGCATAAAAGAATCAAAGAAATGAAATTTTTTTCAGTTCTGTAAACATGTGATATGTTCTGACTACAATTCCATAGGATACATTTTGGAGTGCATTAACGGGTACACATTACAAAATGTAATCAGGTACATTTTTTGCCTTTTAAAAATCTAGGTAAATTTATTAATATTCCAATCCCACGTACAAACTGATGACAGTTCTTTTGTTTTCTTTAATATAAATTTACTGAGTTGTGCACAAGGCCACAGACAAATAACAGGCACGTTTATTTCCCTCAGTAACAATAAAATCCTTGATAATATTAATAAAATACTGAATTGGATATATTATTTTTTTCATGCAATTCTACATATACCACTCTTCATCTTTCAAACATTTAAAAATAAAAGTATCTCATGCCAAATTATGTTAAACCAACATATTTGTCTTCGGAAGAGAAGTATCTCAAGAGATACTTAATTACCCCATCTTATATGATATGTGATTTAAAAGTGAAAAATGGGAATCCTTTCTGTAGAACAATGCCATCTACTGCTTATCTGTTATTAAAGACAACAAAATGAGAAGAAAAACTGGTGAAATCCTGCTGAGAAATCAAAATAAAAACTTTAATCATCTTTTGTATGACAAAAGGTATACATAAAACTTAAGAATATATAATCTGGATCAGAAATATTACACTTGTCTGCATTTTATGTTCATTTTTACCACTCTAGCATTAATCCTCATTGATTTGCACCTGGATTACTGGGTCTGCTACCTAGGCCGTCTTCTCTCGGTTCCAGGTTATTGCCTACCCACTCCTAAATGAAAATTCTACAGCGGTTTTCTGCCTGCTTAAAATTTTTAACTATTGTAAATAAACTCTCTTAAGTAGTATACATGCTCTCTTAATTTTTGTTCACTCGGTCTCTTTGGTTTAACTTACATCATAGTCTAACACATATCCTGCCCAGTAAGACAGATCTCTTAGGCATTTCCCACCTCACTGGTGGTCCACATCCAACATGAATCACCCCTCCAGGACAGCCCCCCGCCCCTCCGGTTATCCAGGCTGCAGCTCCAGAGCCAGGCCACAGCCCAGGGGAAGTCAACTGGGATGTCCAGATTCAGGAGACAGCAGTCTATGCCCTCATCTGAAAAGGTTCTAAATGATTCATTTTAATTTTGATTTGTTTTGATGCTTCTTGTCCATGGAAACCCATTAGCACTTTACTTTCATTATAATGACTATAATAAATAATGTCTACAATGACTGGAACTCTCTGTAAGCAGACTGTATACTCATGTTGGCTTCCTGACGGTGAGCCTTGGGTTGCTTCTTTTGTTTCCTACAACACTCAGCAGTGATGGGTCCAGTATTAATGTCTGTTAAATATCCAGGTATCAACTGTATAGATTAATACCGTACAGCTTGAAAAAAAAAACCAAAACTGGAAAACAGTTGGGAAACTTGGGAGTATGCACAGCCTGCTATAGCCAACACTCAGCAACCACAACAATAACAACATGCCCGGACTTCAAATAGTTTGGCTTTGTATTAGGTTGTTGGTAGTGAAAGAAAGCCAACTAGTACTTCTGGGATGCCAGGCATCAAACTAGGCACTTAAGACTAGTTTACATACCTTAACCTCAACAATAACCTCCTGAATTGAGTATGGTTATTTCTATCCCCATAGAAAGCTCAGAGAACCACCTATGCTCTTTGGTTGTCTGGTTTCTAGTCTTATTTCCCCTACAAAGCATACTGGAATCTAAATTTAATGTCTCACTTACGTTTCTTAAGTTAGGGAGACCTAAACCCTTAATATACAATAAAGAAATGGCAAAGAGGCTTGGTACATGCTTGTGAAGAGAACAATGCCACGTTAGATCTTTGAAGGCACCAAAGTAAATAGCATCTTCAAAAGGAATTCTTAAATTGGTGCTACTTTAAATATCCTTCAGAGGCAGGTAGGTGGAGCCTCTTAGGTTGGTGTGACTAGTCTGCAAGCAGAAGAGGTCACTTTTCTTTTGCTGTTAGTTATTCTGTGAAGTTGGTCCTCAACTACCTAAGTGGATTCAGGTGTCAGAATGCAGCTGGGATGAAAAAGAGGCAGCTTTTGAAGAATGCATGTAGCAAAATATCGCTACATGGGATATCTGAAATTTTACTGCCTATGTTTTCTGCTAGGGCATTTATGATATCATGGCTAACATTTAAGTCTTTTACACATTTTGAATTTATTCTGGTGTACGGTGTATGTTGGTAGTCTAGTTCAGGGTTGTTGTTTTTTTTTGCATGTACCACTCCATTTCTCCCAACACCATTTACTGAAGAGACTGTTTTTACTCCATTGTAAGCTTGTATCCCCTTTGTCAAATATTTTTTATATATTTTATTGATCATGCTATCACAGTTTTTTCATTTCCCCTGTCCACCTGGTACCTCCCCATTACCTTCAAGCCCTTAGTTCATGCCCATGGGTCATGCATATAAATTCTTTGGCTACTTCATGTCCTACACTTATTTTTGACATCCTCCATCTATTCTGAACCCACTAATTTGTACTTCTTAATCCTTGTGCCTTGTCCCCTATTCCCCACTTTCCCTTCCCAGCTGATAACCCTTCAAATGATTTCCATATCTATGATTCTTTTTCTCTCTTTTTTTAAAAGATTTTATTCATTATTTTTAGAAAGAATGGCAGAGAGGGAAGAAGAAAGGGAGAGAAGCATCAATGTATGGGTGCCTTTCATCTGCCTCCAGCTACAGACCTGGCTGGAGACCTGGCTTGCAAACTGGTTATGTACCCTGGCTGGGGATCAAAGCAGTGACCTTTGGGTTCGCAGACTAGTGCCTATCCACTGAGCCACCAGCCAGGGCTCTTTTTCTTTTTGATGGTTTGCTGAGTTTATTTTTTTTTAGATTCAATTGTTGATAGTTTTGAATTTATTGCCATTTTAATGTTCATAGTTTTGATCTTCTTAAGTCCTTTCAACATTAGTATAAAATGGCTTGGTGATGAAGAGTTCCTTTAGCTTTACCTTGTCTGGGGACTGACCACCTTATCTGCCTCTTGATTCTAAACGATAGCTTTGCTAGATAATCGAGTTTGTAGGTCCTTATTTTTCATCACTTTGAATACTTCTTGCTCATCCTTTCCAGCCTGCAAAGTTTCTTTTGAGGAATCAGCTCACAGTCCTATGGACATTCCCCTGTAGAATTAACTACTTTTCTCTTGCTGCTTTTAAGCTTCTCTTTATCTTTAACCTTTAGTATTTTAATTATAATGTATCTTGATGTGGTCCTCTTTGTGTTCATCTTGTTTGGAACTGTCTGCGTTTCTTGGACTTATATGTCAATTTTCTTCAGCAAATTAGGGAAGTTTTCCTTCATTCTTTTTCAATTTCTTGCTCTTTTTATTCTCCTTCTGGCACCCATATGATTTTAATATTGATACATGTGAACTTGACCAGAGGCTTCTTAGCCTATCCTCATATATTGTTTAAACTCTTTTTCTTCTTACTGTTCTGATGGAATGTTTTTGTCCCTTATGTTATAAATCATTCATTTGATTCTTGGTTTCATCCACTCCACTGTTGATGCCCATAATTTTTTTCTTTCGTTCACTTACTGTAACTTTCATTTCTGCCTGGTCTTCTTTATGTTGCCGAAGTACCCAATGAATTCCTTGAACATCTTAATAACCAGTGTTTTGAACTCTGAAGCTGATAGTTTACATGTCTCCACTTCATTTAGTTTTTTCTGGTGCTTTGTTGTGTTCCTTCATTTGTGCCCTATTTCTCCTCATGTGGAAGCCTCCATGTGTTTGCTTCTGTGCATTAGGTAGAGCTGCTTTGACTCCGTGTTGTAGTAGTGTGGTCTATTGTAGAAATGTATCTTTAAGTTGGATGGGGTAAATAAAGCCTTAGGTAATTGCCACCCCCGCAAACCAGATTAATGGGGTCTCCGATATGGTGTTTCTGCTCTGGGGCTCTGTGTGGGGGAGGGCTCAGAAAAGAGAATACAGCTGCTGACTGGCCTCTGAGGTTCTGTCCCAGAGGAAATTGTACCTCGGCAGTTGCCCTGATGCCAGATACTTCAATTCTCCCCATATTCTCCCACCGGTGCCACTCCCTCCAGCTGCTGCCCTGGTGCTGGAGCCCAGAGGGAGTGAGTCTATGTAAGTTCTAAGTCTGTCTCCGTTCCTGTAAGATGAGACCCCTGAGAATCCCACAGTTTCTTCTTCTCTCCCAACCCCCACTGGTTTTTACAGACAGAAGTTAGGGTATGGATCTTGCTGGCACTGGAACCCTGGGCTGGGTGGTCTGGTGTGGAGCTGGGATCCCTCGTTCCAGAGGCATCCCTCCTGATTTTCATCCACCACACGTAGGTGTAGGACAGCCCATTCGGAGTCTCTACTCTTCCCACCCATCTGGATGAGTGTGACATTTTTCATTCCTTGGTTGTCAGACTTCCACACAGCTCGATTTTTTTGATGATTCTGGGTGACAGTTATTTTATACTTTAGTTATACTTTTTGCTATGGTTGTGTAAGGAGGTGAGCCATGTTTACCTATGCTTCCATCTTGACCAGAAGTCCCCTTTGTCAAATATTAACTGACCATAGAGACATGGTTTTATTTCTGGGCTCTCTATTCTGTTGCATTGATCTATGTGTGTTCTCATGCCAGTACCAGACTATTTTGATGACAGAGGTTTTGTGGTATATTTCGTTATCTTTAATATGTTTTTTAAGAAAATGTGATTATACACTTGAATACTTCCTTAGCAGTGAAACTATTCTGTACTATATTCAGTGGCTACATGACATTATCCATTTGTCAAAATTGATGAAACTGCACAACAAGAAGAGTGAAACCTAGGGTAAACCATGGGCTTTAGTTAATAACATATCAATATTGGTTGTAACATATGTGCCTCACTAATGGAAGATATTCATGCCAGTATCCCCCACTTTTTGAAAGTCTGGGCTATCCCACTTGGCCTTTATGCAAGATCCAGATTAGTACCTGTTTTTGCCAACCAAATGAAATGTGAAATGAATTCTCCCCTTTATGAAAAAGGCAAAAACCAAAAATACCGGTCAGAGTTTTTTTTTTTTTTTTTTTTTGTTTGGGGCAGTGATCAGTCATGGGACAGCAATCACTCCAAAGAGTGACAATGGATCTACCAAGCTCCTTTCCTGGGAACTATATTCAGCATCAAACACCATAGCTTTGAACTGTGTATGTGAATAACTCTGTTTTGTGTCAATTTATTTTGTGCATCCGTTAGCAAGATGTGTCACCCTAGCGTAAAAGAATTCTTGAAGGTGCTACTTAGCATAAAACTGGACATAACTGTTTCAACTGAAGTGAGTAAAATAAAGACAGCATGCCAGAAGCACTGAATTGGCCTGCATCCACCATTTGTACTAGTTACAAGCAGGAAGAGAATCTTGAAGGTACCCAAAGATACTATTGGTTCTGCGAGTAGCAAAGTGATTTCATTTAGTTGGCATCCAGTAATGGATAAAATGGGAAGAGTACATTGCTTGAGTGGACAGGTGGGTGTACAAAACTTTGGTATTACATCATTCCTGTTTTTACTATATGCTAGCATTATTTTAGGTTTTATATGTTATTTGGTCATCAGCTGGTAGGCTAATTTGGTGTGGGTCATAAAGGTCATAATACTTTATCAGGTACTTATAATAAAGTTGAAATTCTATTATTTTAAAAATAATCAAGACACCTAATTTGAAATATTCTCCTGATAGAACAATTTTCCCTACATTAAAAAATTAATTTTGCCTAAGTGCTCAGGTAAATCAAAATAGAAACTCTAGATTTTTATATAACATAACATAAAAGAAAATAAACTTCTTTAGACAACTAAAAAAACAGGCTTGATCCACTGGATTATTCAAATTTAAGACTACATTTGAGTAAATGTTCTTAGCTAAAATCATCGTTAATGTTAAACAAGACATTTATTATTAGACCCATTACATACTTTATATAATATAATATGTAGGTACTACGTTAACATGATTAATACAAATTAGACATCAGGAAAATAATTATTTTAAAGTACGTTTTACTGTTAAAGCAATACATCAAATTAATGTTAACCATAAGACCATAATATCCTTATAAAATATTAACAGGAAACCACGGATCTTACATATTAAGTGTATTAGCAGTTGATAGCACTACATAACCATATAAATAAAAAGGTGCAAATATTGACATACGGTTTATAATTTTTGCTCCAGTAAAACGTCATATTATATTTAGAAACACTGTAAAATATTTTTGCATCTATATATGCCTTTAACTTTTAAATTATTTTCCCACATTAATTGATATTTATGAAGCACGTTGGGAAAACAAATAGTTTTACAGTGTTAATAGTTGTTTTCTTACTTATTAACGAATTAGATATCTATTAATTAAGAAATGGGAGGGAGGAAGACTAGGAAGAGGTGTCTCAACAGTACTTTTTCAAAGTGTTTTTATTTAAAAGATGCCAATGAAGAATGGTCACTAAGTGGCAAGTTTGTTCATAAATCTGAAAAATCTGCTTAGATATTCGTTTGTCAACCCAGGCCCATTCTGATTTTAAATTTGAGGAATAATTTATCTTGGAAAAATTTGGTAGCCATTCCATGGTTTATTAATCCTTTTCACACATGCCCAATGTGACACACTATAGATAGACTGGGACTCTACATATGGACATTAATGAAAAAAGTCATTGCATTTTCTTTATGGCATATAATTATGATGAAAGATGAAATACAAAGTTTTAGGAAACATAACAACTATTGAATGTACATAAAAATGCTAAAACATGGCAAAAGCCTAAGTTCCAACCCATGGATAAATGGATCAAGAAAAGGGACTATTATTTATCCATAAAAAGGAATGAAATCTGACCATCTGTGACAACATAATGAACCTTGGGGACATTATGCTAGTGAAAGAAGTCAAAGGAAGACAGACAAATACCATATATCACTTACATGTGGAATGAAAACCAAACCAAACCAACCAATCAAACAAATGAACAAAAACCTTGAGTTCAGACATAGAGAGCAGAATTGTGGTTGAGGGGTTGTGGGAATGGGTGAAGAGAGTTAAAAGGTACACACTTTAAGTTGTGAAACAATTAAGTCAAGGGCTGTAAAGTACAATGTTGTGACAAGTTAATGATACTGTATTGCACATTTGAAGTTGATAAAGAGAATAGATCTTAAAAGTTCTCATCACAAGAAAAAATTCTAACTATATATGGTGAAGGATGATAACTAAACACTTTGGTGATCATTTCACAATTACGCTGACCATTCAACAACATGATTTTGAATTGTGCAAGTCCTATTATACATGGATTTTTTTCAATAAATATATAGTCAACACTCCCTGTGATCTGGTTTTATAAAAATCACAGATTCAATCAATTGTGAATAGGGAGGGCTGACAGTAGGCACTGTTCTATGTTATTTCCTATAAGGGACATGAGCACTGGGCATTCTGGCATCTGTGAGAGGCCCCAGGACCAATCTCTCACAAAAGGGTGAATAGTTAAGTTTTTGGGAAACCAAATTATACACAGATTTCCTATGGCATGGTGAGGTGACTGTTGGCATGCCTAACCCCTACTTTGTTCAAATATTGAATCATTACATTGCACACCTAAAACTAATACAGTATATATCAAATGTCAATTTAAAAAAGTGACTATAAAGTTAAAGAGCTTATTTTCATGAAATAAGTTTTCGATAACAAGTTTACTGACTGGGATATCAAATTCTTGATAATAATCCTCAATGAAAACTGTAATTCACAAAAGGTGGTGGTTAAAATGGTAGGAGGGAATTCATCCCTCTTCCTCCAATTGGCAGAAGGTTCTTTCCTGGTGTAAACTATGGGGGACACATTTATTAAATTTCATGACCCATTTTTTGCATTGACAAATATTGTTAGAGTTACTTGTTAAAATGTAAATATGTTAAGTTTTTCAAATTAAATATTTTAAAATATTAAAACTTCAAGCATAGGCAGGTATTGCTTTAATAGTCTTAGTTTTCTGCAAGATTAAAAATGTAACGTCAAGCCCTGGCTGGTAGCACAGTGGATAAGGTGCCGGCCTGGGAACCCAAAGGTCCCAGGTTCGATTCCCCAGCCAGGGCACATAACAAGGTTGCAAACCAGGTCTCCAGCCAGGTCTGTGGCTGGAGGCAAGTGAAACGCAACCATACATTGATGTCTCTCTTCCTCTGTGCCTCTCTCCCTTCCCCTCTTTCTAAAAATAATGAAATAAAATGTTTAAAAAATATATATATAACATCAACTAATTATAACAAGTGAATCATTTTTCCCCTTTTTCCAAGTTTACATGTTTAATTCAAATCCATAAACTGAATGAGTATGTTCAGTATTTTTTACATGATCTTGGTAGTTTTAAGTTAATTTGAGTGATCCAAAATTTCAGTTAAGTAAGCTATTTTTTCCAAGTTAATAACTCTCCTCCAACAAATCTGCAATGAACAACATTTGAACACACAATGCACTTTGTTATATATCAGCAAATATAGTTGTTTAATTCCTTATTTAAGCATTAAGCTGTAGCCATTTATTTTCATAATACCAATTTAGGTGGGATTTCATTCTATGATCCATTTTTATATACAAGAGCTTCCATTTGAGTAAAACATACAAACAAGCAGGGCTCTCAGATTAAATTCTTGATGTTTTTATCTTCGTAACATTTACAGCCTTAATACCTGCATGCCATTCAGGCCAGAGCAAACAGCTTCATGCTGTGTTTGCCAACATCCTATTTTACAGTATTTGTCCCTCTATATACATAATTTACAAATGTTCATTTTGTGGCTACATTTTTTGTTTTTGCAGGAAAAAAGCTCTTCAGGGACCATTGATATTAACTAATATATTAATTCCTTAAAGTCATCGACATGCAATGCTAACTTTTTTGATTTACTAATCTTTTTGATTAGTGCCGTCACTATGACGTGTGATATGCCATCATTCCCTCTCCTGAGCGTATTATTCCAAAGCAGTTCCTTTTCTATTTCTTCTACTTCATTGGTTCCCTGTATACCATTAATGATATATGCTGGTGAAATATAGATGGCATGAGACATTTTGGCTTAAAGCGTTGAATGTGTAATCTTATAAGTGGCTTTTAGAACTTGATCATATAATGCTCTACCGAATCTCATAAAGCAATTTTTTCACTTCCTGCTTAAGAAAGAAAGTCCAAAATTTCTCATGCCTCAAATGGTTGCATAGGGTCTGGTACCCACACAATCTGTCCTGCATGTAGCTTCGTTTGATCCCACTTGAAATTAAATAACAACTTTAAACCAAGTATAAGAATAGCTATAAGGACACATAAATTCCAATTTGATGTAGTCATTATTATATGATATAATTAGGATTTTAAACATTTGAGGAGATTCTTGTAACTTTTAAGTCTTTCCAATGTTCATTCAACAGATTGCAGGCATCTATAACTTCAGATAACCTATTTGTAAATAATATATATGTAATTTGTAAGTAATAATATAATATATAACTATTTGCAGTTATATAATATACAAATATATATATATGTGTATATATATATATATATATATATATATATATATTTAAAGTCATTTGCATTTTAAAATGCTTTAAAGCATATAAAGACCTTGAAGTTATTCATATAAATACAAACTAGAATATTGAAAGGGACTGGCAAGAAGTATTCAAAGTGATGGAAAGCAAGGACCTACAATCAAGATTACTCTATCCAGCAAAGTGATTATTTAAAGTGGAAGGGCAGATAAAGTGCTTCCCAGACAAGGTCAAGCTAAAGGAGTTCATCATCACCAAGCCATTATTATATGAAATGTTAAAGGGACTTATTTAAGAAAAGGAGAATCAAACTTATGAACATTAAAAAGATAATAAACTCACAACTATCAACAACAGAACCTAAAAAATAAAAACAAAAACAAAAACAAACTAAGCAAACAACCAAAATAGTACCAGAATCATAGGTATGAAGATCATTGAGAGGGTTATCAGTTGGGAGGGGGAAGAGGGTGAAACGGGGATATGGTACAGGGATTAGGAAACATAACTGATGGGTACAACATAGAGAGAAGTTAAGAATAGAGGAAAGGGTGAAATCAGAAAACTTACATACACCACCCATGGACATGAACTAAGGTGGGAGGACGCTGGGAGGGAATGGAGGTCTTGGGTGGAAGGGAGCAAAGAGAAAAGAATTTGGGACAACTGTAACAGAATCATCAATAAACTATACTTAAAAATTATTATCTTCCATAAATAATAACACTAATTTTAATGCTAAAATCCAACAGGAAAAAAGCAAAAGAAGAATGTGGAAATGAAAAAATGATGGGGGAAAGAAGTAATAAACAATTGAGAACATTAAAAAAAATTAATGATTTTTTGGTACCTATCAAAAACATAAAACTATTTACACATATCTTCTACTTTGGAATTAAAGAGTGCAAACCGTGAGCAAAAAGATACAACCCAATTAAATTAAAATAATAATAAAATGTGTATGTTGCACAAAATATTCACTTAGGATCAACACATTGATATAAAAGGAATGGTCAGATGGGGGAATTCAGTAGGAAAGGGGACCTTTTTGGTACTCTCTCTGAGGGTGAGTTCTTAGTCAAGAACTTCTAGGGAGATACTACATGGAAACTCGCATCTAGACAAATCTTACTTGGCAAATTAGAAAATAATAAAAACTTTTAGGAAGTTTTTCAGGAAAGCCAAAATGCATTCAAATATAATTTTAAGTGCTGTGAGTTAATTATTAAACTACTTCATTATAAAATCGCCTGCACATTTTTAGCACTATAAAAAGTTAAATCATGCGCATCTGCACCACACAGTACTCCATTTGTGGAGTTCTGGTTGGAAAACACCGACCTAGTTTGCCACACTGCTGAAATATTAAGGTGCAGGAAGGCGTTACTAATAATCACCAATGTTTGCAGTTTCTCCAGCCCTTCCTAGACATTCAGAAAGATGCCACTTCTCTTCTCCCCTGATCTTAGGTATGATTACATGGTTTGTTTTGGCCAATAACATCTGGGGACTAAAGTGACACATACCACTTAGTCTCAGGAGCATTTAAAAGTTGATACCCTCTTTCTCTGCAGTGGCAATTAGGAAGGAGCATGTTAAATGGAAGAAATACAAGATGGAAAACTCATGGGATGAGTGAGCCACCCCACGGAGGGTTTCCCCAGAGAGTCCCCTGTTCCCACAATGGACTCTGCAAGAAGGAGAAATGGAAGCTTTTGTGTCGGCACAGGATGGTAGCTTTCAGTGCAGTACACCCTAGCCTATCATTCCTGAAAAGGCCTCAACTTCAGTGACCTAAAACCCTTTTTCAATGCAGTAGAGTTACGATAAAGTACCTATGAAATCAAATAAACCTGAATCAAAGTTACTGTGGATTAAATTCATAAAACAAAAATACTTCTTATTTTTAGGAGTTTTCGTATTTCTGCACCCAAAGGAAAAGGTTGTATTATATTGTTCTCCGAAATGCTATGAAATCTATTACAGAATCTGTTATTTCATTTCTTTTCCCAGGGAAAGCCATGTAGTATTTGACTAACATCTGTATACAAGTTGCCAAAATTAAAATAAAGGAATAAAAATCTGTGATATTAATCTTTGATATGAAATTAAAAATAAAAACAAGCAGAAGAGATAATATAAAAGAATGACTAACATCAAACATGAAATTTAGATTTCCAATAGTCCAATAATGTTATGCATACACTTTCATATATATACTGTTGAAAAAGTAGTGAGATTATTGCATTTTCTCTTGTGTGCATTTTTGTAACTCAAAAAAATTTTAAGTTGTTCTTTGCTTCATTGATATTCTTCCTCCAGGCATCTCTATGCCGTGAAAGTCAATGAAAACTCGTTCTTTACACAGAATATAGCTAATAATGTACAAAATCATCAGTGCTCAGTAAGAATTCTTCTCTGCAGAATGTGTTCATTAACAAATTACACTGAAATATCACTACCTCTAATTAAATTACTCTGACAGAGCACAGGTTGTATAGAAACTCTTTTTCACAACAGTATGGTTATTATTCTCTGAAAGTTGATGCAATTTAGTTTGCCTTATATTTCAGGGTACTTACCTCAATAAAGAAAGAATCCTAATTCACGATTTTTGTGACATGTTAATTTTTTTAATTGAAAAGTTTTTATAATAAACTTAACTGAAAACAGAAATTCTTGTCAATTGTTTTTAAAATAACACAAGAAAAGAAAAAGATAACTAATCTCTAAATATTCAACAACGTAGCCTAAAAATGTGTCACAGAGACCAGGAAGAATAAATGTCTCCTGAGAATACTCAACTTAGTAAGACACTGGCACACCAGGGTGAAAAAGGTTGTTCTGTGTTTCATAAAACTTGAATAAAAGAGGTATATGGAATATAATGCTCATTAAGCATATCAGCTGTACTGGTATAACATGTTATCACATTAACTAAAATAAAATTCCATTGAACTATTCACCTATTATATCCAAAACCATTTGCTGATAGTAAAGTTACAAAACAAACAGGGTAAGATTTAATCCTAAACCTGTAAAAACAATTTAAGAAATATTTGTTCCTTTCCACACTATTAGGAGAAAAGTATCATGGTCATAGACAGAGAAATAATGTATACAAAATAGCATTTGAAATCTTTCCATAATAATATATAATTCATAGTTTAAAAGCTGAATTCCCAATTATTACTCCTTTTTTTCCCTCAAAGATATATTGGCTCACTAGCCACTAGAAAGTGGTTCATGAATAGTAAAATTGGACTTTCTACAGAAGGCAAATTATAAAAATTTAGCCAAAGCAATGCCAACCCCCACAATATTATATGCATTACTTCTAAAGGCTGTCTGTATTTTCTGAACATTAGCAACATGATGTGTATTAAGCATTTAATATATGCAGAATTCCATAAAAATTTCATCAGTGTCATTATTTCATAAAGCCAGTTAAGTTATTCAAAGCAATTACATAAATTTCATTAAGTTACCAATGAAATTTAAGTAGTAAAAACAATGAACAAACTCTAACATAAGTTCAATTAATGCATTATTACTTGGGAAATACCACCATATAACCTGGAAAAAAATGGTCTCTTAGTCCATCTTCTTATTGTCTCAGGAAACCATTTTTCAACTTTTTAAAGAATTATTGTATAAACCCTACAAAAATGTTCAAGTAGAATGAATGCATTTTTAAGTTGTTCAAGTAAAATGAACAACTTAAGAAGATAGTATATCTTAGATCCAGTTTGACCCACTCTGATTTACCACATGTAGTCAGTCACATGGAAAACAGGGCAATTTATCTGTGACAAAAAGTTTAAAAATGGGCTAAGATTTTAATGCATTAAGCTAACAGTAATAGAGCTATTTAAAGATTATAGTATTAGATTTTATTCAAATACATAAATACTTAAGTTGAATAATACTCTTTTAAGATTTCACTTATATTTAGAAATATCTTATGCTTACTAAATTATTAGTGTCCAGAATTGCAGTAATTTCAAAATGCTGTCGTTGGTGTAAAATAAACGAAGAAATAAAACAGGAAATCCTCTTCAAAAGTGTGCCCTCCCTCTATGACATCTTGAAAAGAACAGCTCCCCTCGAGAACACGCCAGCTCAGCAATTTGAAAGCTGGGAAAGAAACTACTTCAATGAGCAATAACATGCTTTATGTTCATTAATGGGTTGACATTTTCTCTTGAAATGATTACACTTCTATTTCACCATTCCCGTTAATTATATCAAAGTGAACGGGATTAATTGTAACATTTGGCCATCTTCTGTATGCTGCTCACCATGTTGTTTAGCTGAAAATATCACAGGTACCTGAATGTTCTGCCTGGGAACTATGACATCATCCCTCCCCTCCCCCAGCCACCAAGCACTCACAGCCCAGCTCTTTAGGTATACTTAAGAAGAGTCAAGGTATCTTTAAATTTTACAGAGATAAAGATTTTGCATTTAATTTACCCATATAAATACATGAGCCTGTATTAAAGGATTTTTATTACGTTAACCAGAATAACGTCTAAAAGCCCCTGCAAATAGTACTGTTTAAGAATAATATATTAAAAAACCCTATTTAAAAAAATTAACTTAGTGTGGAATTTTCACTTCTAGAGGCATAAACATAAAAATAAAAAACCGAGGTGCCAATAATTGGAACAATAATAGAAAAAAACACACACCTAAATGGGAATTATTAAAGTCCTATTTAATGTGATTTTTTTTCACCTAAAAATACATTTAAAAAAAAAAAAAGGAACATAAGAACCAAAACCAAAACAAACAAACAAAAAAATACCAGACAGAAACTATAGATATTAAGGGACTTGCAGATAGCATGGCATGGCACAATGGGTCCATGGTTTTGAAGCATTACTGCGCTTCCAATACACAGCAGTAGTAATCAAGTCGAGCAAGTTAAAACAAAACAGGACAAAATCTAGGCAGGCTCAAAAATAAGATGAGTAGCCAGAAACAGACTTAAAGTAAAAGTTGTCACCTGGCTAGGAAGCAAGCAAAGGCAACCAGAAGTCCAGTTTGCAAAGTAAAGGGGCCTGAAGTGACAGGAGGTAGGGTACAGCATTCCTGGTGCCACCTGGTACCACGGGATGGGGCTGGGACTGAGGCTGGGACTGAGGCTGGCACTGCGTCTGTACAAGGCAGGATGAGAGATGAAAACCAAAATCCCACTTATGAGGAGTTCAAAATACCCAAATCATTATGCATCAAAAAATTAAATACTGAGAACAGTTGACAAAATCAGCAATCAGAACCTAAAAGACTCCGACTTAAATTAATTCCAGGGAACATTCTTCTGGGTCTCCCGACCCCACCAGTCACTCCTCCAGCTCTGTGAGATGATTCAAGGTTCAGTCCAGGACCTCCACTTTCCTACATTCTCACACGAGGTGATTTCAACCAGCTCAAAGGTTTCAAAAATTACAGCATAAAGGTAAATATTGGATACATACGTATTAATCTTGATCACTCCCCTGAGATCTAGATTTCTACACCAAATGCTTACTTGCGGCCTCCACTTGGACATCCAGCAGACAGCTCGCACTGAACAGGTCCCAAAGCTAACACTTGATTCACTCCTGCCTCCAGACGGCAAACTCCATGGTAAACAGTCTCAGGCCAAATGCTCAGACTGCAAGTCTAGGAGTTGATCTTGACTTCTGTCTTACTCCAAATGTAATCAATTTGCAAGTCCTGTCAGCTCTACTTTCAAAATATGGCTGTTTCTCATCACCTCTACTGCCACCATCTAACCACCAGCCATTATCTGTACTAAATCACATCTAGAGACTCTAAGTGGCCTATCATTTCCACTCTTCATGGCACCTGTAGCAGCCTTTTAAAAACATAAATTAGATCCTGCTAAACAAAATCCTTAACAGGGAACAAAATCCTTAACAAACACCCTTGGCCCTGCAACCTCTTATTTTCCTTGCTTCTTCTCCTAGCCCACAGGGCTGCTGCATTCACACAGGCTGGCTGTCCTGTGATTCCTCCAACAAGCCAAATTAATCCCGACCACAGGGCCTTTTCTGTATATTGAAAATATTACCCAAAGCAGGATGGAGGAGAAGAAAGAATAAAATACGAGAGGAAGCAAAAAAACAAACAAACAAACAAACAAAAAAACAACCACCACCACCACCAACAACAGCAAAACCTTACAATACCAGCAACAGATTCAATCAACTCTCCGAATGAAAGATTATTAGGATTACTTTGGTTTTTTATAGGCTTTAGGGCTCATGAAGGTTACCTTTCCTTAATTTTAAAAAATTTCTTCTTCTTTTCTTTAGTGGTCACTGGTATTCAATGGGTAATTGGAGTTGACTTTTTTTCAGCCAAATCAGATAACTGAATAAAATGAACTTGAGACCCTCTTTGTACTGATTAGCTAGTTTGACTAGAAATGAGTGATATAAATCATAAAATGTATGCCTGTGTGTGGGGGGTAGAGCAAGCTGTGCATCTGAATAAGAGGCACAACATGACCTACGCCCCACCCCCCACAGCAAACAGAAGTGTTTTGACGTTTGCAATATAGTAATTGGTGCAATGACCATAAATGTGACCATGGCTGGAATGCCACTGAGCAACCGCTGTCTGTACTCCACTGTCTCACAAAGCTCCTCAAACATCCCTGGAATTTAAAAACTTGCAGAAGGAATGAACAAAATCCAAGCAGATCCTCAGCTGTAATGGGCAAGGCCAACACCACCACAGTGTTGAGCCTTTTCATTCATGTACACAAGCTGGGAACTAGTAAGAATTAAAGAAACTTGTGAGGTCAGTATTTCAGTCACCAATTATAACCCAGTTTCAATGAGAATGTGGGTAGGATGACTCTTAATACAAGGAGACAAAGGAAAAGGTGGATATTGCAACCACTGTCTCAGATCCAACAGCAAAAGTCAGTATCACTAACTTGTTTTCTATCTATTTGTGAATCCATCTATCTATGTATAAAAATTTAGGGTTTAGTACTATGCTCTGAACATAATAACTAATCAAATATACTATTATTATGGCTATTTCCAAGCCAGGAGTTCAGATTTCAAAATATCTGATATAATACCTCATTTGGATGTCACCTATGATGATCCAAATACTTCCATGTACATTTTTGTTGTTCATACATTAGTTTCTCACTTTTGCACATTAAAAAAAGACCCTAAAGACCACATTGAGAATGGTGGCATTGACAACTGAAGTTCTTGGGGTCATCTCAAGGAGCATCCATTATATTTTAGGACCAAGGGAAATTGCCATTTTTGGTCGAATTAACAACTAATCAAATGATTCCTAGTCCACCATTTAAGGTGCACACAGAGATGAACACGGTCAGGTTCATCACCTGACCCCTAGGAGTTTACATATGGAAGGAAAAGCCTTCAATAATTAAGAGTAAAGTAATAATAATATATAACAATATAGGCAAAACCAAAGATCTTGACAATTATGGTTGAAAGATGGAAAGAAACCACTGAAAACGTAATGGAAATGGCAGCTGGCTTTCTATCTGAGCACAGAAGGACAAGTAGGGCTCCAATAGACTGGATGGGGAGAGGTGAAAGTCAGGGGCTTCAGGAATAATGGGACACGAAGCCTGCCTGTGACAGCGCCTTAACAGAGTGTCAGTGTTTAGACCGGTGCCTGGATCAGCACAATTGTCCTTGCTCAATGCCTGTGTTAAGGACGAATAGCTGGGAAGGATTTTTTCCAAGGCAAATTTGTTTGGCTAGATGTTTTTAGGATGTATTATCTTTGTGGAGGAGGGATTTTTATGGACCAAAGTCTCTGACTGAGAAAAGCAGTCTTCGGTTAGGCTGAAATCCATGAGGCTAAAAGAAGAAATGTCAACATAGGCACAAACTAAAAATCTAATTACTGATGCCCATGAATTGGCTCGCAGAACTTTGGGGCAATGTGTGTGTGACATGCATGTCTGACAGTGGGATTAAGTGCTAAAATGTAAATGCTATTGCAGTTTCTAGAAAAAGGCTTAGCATTTCCCTCTTCTTCTAAGCCCCTGGGTTATACCTATTAATATGAGAAAGACCATTAGTGGCACTTTTTAAACACAGGAATTATTCAAAAATACACAATATAATATGCAAGATGTGATTATAAAGAAATGGGGCTGATTCCACAAATTACATAGAAAAATCAGATTCATTATATAACAAGCACGCCTTGTACAAATTGCAGTCCAACCAACAGGGGCACTAAATATGCACTTTAATTTGGAGTACAGTACAGAGTAACTTCACCATCTAATGAGATGAATTATTAATAAAGTTAAAGGATACTAAGTAAAAAACCTGCTTTCTATAAAGGCCAACTCTAATCTCATGTATTTTGTAAGTAATCTTCAATAAAACAGTATAAACTATAATTTTATACGCAATTGCACCACACTTTCAAAGAGTCCACAAGAGCGTTCTTTTTACTTTAAACAGGAAGAAATGGCATTGGTAATGAGATTTTTCTCTTTTTTCTTGTTTGGTAAAAAGTTAAAGTCAAGTATAAAAAGCAGTGGACTATAGCCAATAAACTCAGTTTGGTTTGTGGGTCCCCTGCATGGAACCATTCTCTCCACAGATCTGAACCTTCATTCCTTCAGCTGGCACATGAGAGACTGTCCCTGGATGACAGCTAATAACTTTTACAGCACTAGCAATAGGTACACGGTCCTCTAAATTCAACATCCAAACAGGCCCTTGAGTGAGTGTTGCTGCTGTCGCTTGTACTCCAGTATTTTTGCTTTGTCTTTGTTTTTCTTGCTGTTGAGCAGGTTGTAAGTAAAATACAACAGCTTCTCTGGGACATAAAGCAAAGGAGAACTCCTATAAGAATAAAGCTTGTGATGGATTTTTCTCTAGTTTTTAAAAAGCAATAAATCCCAGGCCAAGTTAAAACCCAAACATCATGTTCCGTGTAATTGTATATGAAAGTGCAGCGATAACCACAATGAGAAAAGTTACTGCAGTTATTCAACAGTCACTCTTCAATAGAGGAACAAATTACATTGGCATTAATTAATTATAATGTATAACCTAGGTGCTTCTCTTTTTTTCTCATCAAAAGAGCAAAAGTAGCTCAAGTTACTCTGTTTGAAACATAACTCCTCCTAGAATAGACCAATCATCATCTTTCCATAAAACAGATTTCAGTAAGTCATTTCATCACTCAGTGTCACAATGAGTGTAAATTCTTGAAGATCCAACAACACTACTAGTATTTCAAGTTTCAAATTCTGTGCGTTGTCCCCTTTAAAAATAATGAATGTCAATTAAAACCTCAAAATTCTTTAGAACACAGTTCTTTAGAACAGTTCTTTGGAACTACTTAGAGATACAAAACAGGGGTGACTTTGGAAAATAAAATATGTGTTGAAGACAGCTAAGGATACAATCCATGATTTCTATTATTTTACAATTTTGATGGGATAAACGCTCTTCAAGAAAGATAAACTAAGACCTACAAAATCCCTTGGGGGATATATGACAAGAAAATTAATATGATTCTACCTTCAGTTTATGATGGGTTTAAGTCAATGTTTACATGCCATGTTTTATTTTTAAAGTTTCTTATAAAATAATCTCAGTATTTGGTATAAACCAGAAATTCTCTATTCAATTCTTGTTATAATAACTATACATAAGCATTCTACTGCGAGTTTTGGTTTTTAATACATAGTATTGTTTTTCTCAGGCTCAAAGTCATTTTTCTAAATATTCTATTTTATATGTACATACTACCTTTGGATAATTCTTTCATGGATTACAGTTCAGAATTTAAAACAAGCAACTTTTTTGAATATCTTATTGGTTTCCTAGGCAGTGTCAAATCCCTTGACGTTTGGCAAATTTTTACAATATTAATGAGGTTAACCTTCATTTTTCAAACTTGAAGTTACTTTATGTTACCATAGACCCCTTAATTAAAGATGATTCATAGTCAAGGAATTTTAAACATGACTTCACTTTTGGGAAAGTCTTCTAAGTCCAAAGTAGCTACTCCTACCTCCAAAATAACAAGAAGTATGTGACACTTTCTTAATCTTAAACACTTTAGGACAACTACATAAATACTAATTATTCTTAACAGAAATTAGATTTACAAAAATATAGATATCTGAACTTAAATGAAAGGGACATTAATAATGTTTTTCACTTTGTAAGATTCCCTTTCATAGCTGCATGATATTCTGCCTTTTTCTTTATTCCATGCCTGAATGTATATGGCTTAGCACAAGATAGCAACTAGAGAGGAACTGAAAATATAAAAGGGAATTGGGCAAGTATTCTACCATCAAGTAAGTCTCATCTAAATTTCCCTAGCAAATTATATGAAGTAAGGTAGAGATCTACATAGTGGGAATTAAGGAAATTGGGCCAAGAAATTAAAAAGCTGAAGTTGACACTTCAGAACATGATTAAATAGAGTATTACAGGAAGTATAAAGTAGGCTACCAAACACATTTTCTTCGTAAAATTTTAATTTACCTGCAGTTTGTAGGAAAAATGTTTACCATATAAAGAAAGGGCCAAATTCACCTTGTTGCCAAGTATAGACAGCTGGATTTGAAAATGTATACCTGGTTCTGAAATACAAATGTTCAATCCTCTAAATCTGCATCTCTAAAGAAGGCAATGGAGAAGTACAGCTTTAAAACATGACTTCCTTAAACAACCACCCTTTCCCCCATAAAATGTTTTTGTACAGTTTTGTGATTGTCTCAGCTTGATTTTAGAATAGAAATTCATAGGATCACTGACTTCTCTGTTTAAAGTATAAAAATATGCTTTGTATATAAGCCTTCTCATTTTATGCTCCTTTGTTTTCCAATTTAACTAAATCACTGTCAGAGGGAATGAATAGGCAATTTCTGTTACCTGAAAGGAAAACATACGGTTCTGCTTGGTTCTTTGATTTCTCAGTAAAGATACACACATAGCTCTTTAATAAAAACATGCCATCGAGATTCCATTTCCCATAATTCCTTTTGCCTGGTGAACAAAGTCATAATAGGTATGTTGGAATGAAAACAGGGATAAAGTTCTTTCAGACTAACAGAAATGCTTATGCAGCTTTTTATAACTGGAATACTGACCATCAGCAAAACAGAGATTGGGTGACTCAGACAGAGCCCCTATTACATCTGATTCACTGATCCCTTTCAAATTCTTGCCCCCAACCTCTGAGCTACACAAAACCTTCCTAAGCTCTACAGGTCCTTTTGTCTGTTAGGAAAACAAAATAACGCAGGAGAATAAATTCTCTGGGGATAAAAGAGCATTTCATTTTGAACAAGCATCTCCCTTTTGGTTATTGTAAGATGCATGGCCTTTCTTTTTTTTTTTTTTTCTTTAGCTAATAACTATTCATCACCTGCTATTCAGTCATCTCTTAAGGTAAAACATCTGTAGCTCTCCTAGCTTTCCCTAAAGTAAAGTAACTTGGATGAAAAGTCAATAATAAATTTGCCATTTGCACTTGAAGTCCTTATAAGATAATTAATATTGGTGAGGAGTCATTGGTTTTATACCCTAGATTGGGTATGAATCTGAAATTAAATCTCAAAAGGAATGGGTCTGTGAGAATACTTGTTAAAATACAAAATTTCATAATTAAAGGAACACACTCTGTGAAAGGAGAGATGCTAAGTTATAAACCATGCCTGAAAATAATTTTGCTAATGGATAGTTACAAAATTCCTGAAGGGTGCTTTTTCTCTCAGATTTAACTAAATCTGAGGGGGGAAAAAAGCTGCATAAGCATTTCTGTTAGTCTGAAAGAACTTTATCCCTGTTTTCACTCCGACATACCTATTAGGGCTTTGTTCACCAGGCAAAAGGAATTATGGAAAATGGAATCTCGATGGCATGTTTTTATTAAAGAGCTATGTGTGTATCTTTACTGAGAAATCAAAGAACTAAGCATTAAACACATTTAGGCACTAAACACATCGAAAAACTTCATGGGGTTTCAGATAGGTTTTCTATACCAAGGAAGAGCCACTTTTAACAATGGCTTGCCAGATATGTTGTCTTTTTCTTGAACATCCCCCTTTCAACAATTAACTTCCTAGTTTATACCACATGCTACAAAGTTTAGTATGGCCTAAGGTCGTCATGGGAACCAGTGAGCAAGTCAGAGAAACACTCAGGGCAAGCTGGACTTTGAAGAATTTTGAGGTGAAAATAGAAAGTGAGCATTCTAGAAGCGATAGGAATACCGGATCAGAAGAAACAAGGCAGACGATATGCCAAACCAAAACCAAAACAGAAACAAAAACAAAAAGCAACTTAAAGCCAGCCATTGCTTAAAATACAGTTTATATGGGATACAGTGGAGAATACATCCAGAAATTTACTAAGGACACACTGCAGAGGATTTGCAAAAACCTGGGAGGGAGACAGATGCTGATGGTCTGGGGGCAGGGGAAGTGAAGGCAGTGTTTTGGGACCAGCGACCTAAAAATGTATAGTCTGGATTATGAATGAAAACCCCAAAACCGGAAAAGCACTGAAGACATCAGTGTTTGAGACAAAACTAAACGGAGGTCCTGAACCAGAGGAATGGCAACAGGGAGTTGAAAAGAAGAAATTTATATCCAACCAGGTGGTAAAGAAAGAATCCAGGGTACCTGATAACTCGTCAGATGTGAGGAATGGCTACAAAAGGAAAGGAAGGAGTCAAAAAGAATTTCAACGTTCTGAGTCTGAATGGGAGAGAGATGAATGCAAATGGCTTAAGTTTGAAGGAGGAAATAGTTTTATGACAGAGCGCTTTTTGAGAGCTGCTGACTTAGTTTAGCAGTACAAAACTATATGAATTGCACATCTCCTGATTGCCTGACATGGGGCTAGGTGTATAAGATTGATAAATTACCAAACAGACCTTACCTGGAGGAGTGCCTAGCCCGATTATAGAGATAGACACACAAATCATTTGCCTAATTGAAGTCACAGAAATGAGGTGAAATCTTTCAGGGAGGAAGGCATGCCTAATCTAAAATTTTCCTGCTGAGATTATCTTGTTTAGTTGACTTATTGGCAGAAAACATCTGATAGCCATCTTGTACACAGGCATCCTTCCCAAAAGATATGAAAGATACACTGTCAGCCCTCGTCTTATTTTCTTTCCTCATTAAATTTATTAGTCTCTTTACTTATGGACCTTTGGTAATTTTTTTTTTTTTCTTTACAGCACATTCTAATTTGCTAGAACCCTTTCCAAATGTAAAACTTACAAAACAAAAATCCTTAAACTCAAACGCTGGTGCAAATTATTGCCAAGAAAGCAACTGCAGGCCTACTGAATGCAAAGTACTTTTCAGCTTTTGTAACTCCTATGCGGACTTGGCAGTTTTTTGTGAGCTTTGCAATCTTTGGAAATATTAATGATCATTGAACAAAGAACATCCCATCTTTGGTATTGAACACAGGGAAGTAGCCTCTATGAGTCATCCTTCAAGCTTCTGGTCTTCTGGTTAATGCTCTACCAGATCTATGCATTGGGTGTAATGTCACTAAGGGTCTCTCCATTTCCCTCCTTACCATAGCCACTGAGGATTGCCTCTGGTAAGCGCTTAAGCTCTGCCACCTGGCATCTGCGTAAATCCACACTTCGGACACACGATGCATGGGATACCAGTGTTTGAGGCTGGGGCATACTGACACATTGGCAGACACATCAGTGCTCTCTACTTGGCTGCCTATTTCCAGGGCTCCTTCCAAACTGCCCTTGGATTTAGGAAACCGGGTGTTGATATTCCAGTGCCTTCACAGTCATGATCTTATTTGACCCTGACAATTTAGTCAGTCTCAGTAGGCTGCAACTCCTATTTCCATTTTATAAATTAATTAATTATGGCTCAGGGAGATTGAGCAACCTGCCTGAGATCTCACAATTGTCAAAGAGAACAAGCTGCCATTGTAGAGACCGAATGAACTACAAATAATGATAGGTTTCTAGCTCACATTTAGTTTATGACTTGTTATAATTACCTATGGTCTGCTCTACCAGGGCTAAGTCAGGATTTCAATCTGTATCATGTGGTGTTTTTTGGGTCAAGTTCTACTTATTACTAATCTGTAAGGGCACTTTTTCTCCAATTCTACTGGTCATGGGGATAAGCAATTCCACAAAATTTAGTTTTGTGTGACTATGAAACAGATTTTACAGTGAAACTATAAACACAAAAAAAGCAAAGTTAGGCCTTGACTGGCGGCACAGTGGATAAGGTGCTGGCCTGCGAACCCAAAGGTTGCTCGTTCAATTCCCAGCCAGGGCACATAACCAGGTTGCAAACCAGGTCTCCAGTCAGGTCTGTGGCTGGAGGCAGGTGAAAGGCAACCACACATTGATGTTTCTCTCCCTTTCTTCCTCCCTCCCTGCCCTTCTCTCCACAAATAATAAAATACTTTTTAAAAAAGCAAACTTAAGATCAGTCAACATTTATGGTTCAAAAACAGGAGAGTATCCAGCAACCAACAATGAATCCATGTCTTCTAAAATATATCTGGTGATAATGCACACTTTAATATTGGCGACAACTGATAGGCAATGCACACAACAGAAGGGAATCTCTTTTTGACTAACTGAACGCAAGTAAAAGTTGAAAATAGTTTTTATTATGCTAATATCTTAAAATGCTGCCACTGAGGAATAAATAGATAGCTGTTTTCTCTCTCTGTTGGAGCCAATGAGGCTTATTGAAAGTTGAGTGAGCATTTGTGCACAGGGCCTTGGAGTTAAGTATCCACGCAAGTGTGCGACATGCTGTGGTCCTTTCCAGTTGCTTAGTTTTATAGCTGAGATACTGCTCTGTAGCAAAGGGACGAAACCCAGCTTTATTGTCTGATCAAGATAACAGATCCAATTAACCTTTTTTCCAAACACCTTACCTACCCTTTCTTCTCCTTATAAAAAGGATGGCTTGACATGAAATATGATGATGGTTTTTAAAGCCAGTTCAATTCTCAGTTAGGGCACATGCCTGGGTTGCAAGCCAGGTCCCCAGCTGGGGGCGTCTGAGAGGCAACCACATATTGATGTTTCTTGCCTTCTTTCCTCATTCCCTTATCCTCTATCCGAAAAAAAAATTTAAATGTGAACAATAAAATGGCAATAAATATATTTATCTATTGATATTTCTCTCTCTCCCCCTCCCTTCTTCTCTCTCTAAAAATAATAGAAAAAAAGAATACAGCACTTTACCAGTTATAAAACTGCCTTCACATAAACAGAAGGCAAATCATGATCTCTGATATGGCAATGCTCCAAAGATGGTATGCATTAGGGCACAGTTCACCACATCAGCAAAATAACTCACGTTCATGTAGCTAAAATTCTGTGATGAAAAGATCATGTTAATTTTCTTAGGTCCACATGCTGATATCAACAGTGTTCCTACAAAGCACACTCAACACAAAATCTCTTACTTTTACCACCTGTTAACAAAAGTGTCAAGAACAAAAATTATCCACAACCTCCAGAGGCTCACAGTATGGTGAAAGAGCAAAAAATACCAAGAATTCTAAGTTTACTGTTCTTATATCAAAAGATCTTTGGCCCACTGATTCAAGTGATTATGCCAGACACAAAACATAGTCCTAAGAGTTGCTCTTAGGACTAATCAACTCTTTTTTTGAGGTAGACCAAAAAGAGTCACAGGGAGATAAAGTACCAGGTCCAAGGTCACATAGTGGTGGAACTAGTATTTGAACACAGCTGTGTGATTCCAAAGCCTTTCAGTTACTGGAGAGAAGCCCATAGTGAACACAAGTCAAGAGTAAATATGTGAGCCACAAATTAATATCTTTATGAATAAAAGTATCTTTCTCTTAGGAACTATATTAGATTACGCATTTATAAAATAATAAAATCTTAGTATTTTTTTCATTCTTGAAACTATCTCTTATAACTGACATGTTTATATAAGTGGTTTTCTGAAATGAAAACATCTGTCCATTCTACTTAAAATAAGGTATCCGTAGGCACTGGGGAGTCATAAATAGTTTTAAATTTTCTAAAAAAAAAAAAGAGAGAGAGAATTCATTTAATTTCTCACTGGAATCATATATCAAGTTTCAGATGACATAAGAACATGGATTTCTAATGACTACTTTCTACTTTACTCAAAGCCTGAATCAGACCCCCAGACTCACCAGGCCATGAGAAAAAATGGACAGTCAGCAGGAGTCTGTGTGTTTTGAAGGGATAAGTGTCCATGACAACAGGAAAAAATGCCACAGCTCAAGCAATACTGTTAGCAGGCCCAAAGAAATTAAGAATAGAATTAGTCTGGAGATCAAGCTACCTCTTTCCGTTCCTTCTCACAGATGAATCATTCTTAGAGAATTAAGAAGCATTACAAAAGCATGGGCCTGTCTCCATGTCACTTTTGTATCTGTTGCTGCCTTGATAGAGCATTTGTGTGCCAAGTGCTACCTGACTGGCACTTACTACAATCCTACACTTCATTCTCTTGCAATTCATAATCAACCTACGAAGTTCCCAATAACAGTAACAATGAATAAAATAAAAATATAAATTTATTTTCTAAAATAAACATAAAAGTATGCCATTCCATAACAATGTTTCCAATGACTGTAATAATTTTGCCTTGACTTCACTTAAATATAATTTTCAGCTTCATTGAGGGACACTGTGATGACCTGGTATACTTATACATTGTGAAAAGTTTCCCCCCTTCGTTAATTAACACATCTATCACCTTATACGTACATATAATTTTTGTGAGAATATTTAAGTTCTACTGTCTTTGTAAATTTCAATTATGTAATACAAAGTTATCAAGTATAGTCACCATGTTATACATGAAATTTTAAGACTTTATTCATCTTACAGCTGAAAGTTCGTTTTAAAAATATAATTTATTGATGAAAGAAATTGCTTCCCACCAAGACATAATATTCATTTTTAGTTTCCCCTAATGTGTATTATGCCCTTTGCAGTTAGAACTAAGAAATAGCTGTATACTAGCAGGGCAATCACCACCATAAAAACAAAATATATGAAAGCTGTAGCGGGTATATTTCAAATACTAAACTGCTAATAAGCACTTTTATTAACAATATATGTGCTTTCACATTTTATTAATAGATTTTAAGTCTGCTTTACTGTATGTGTGAAGGAAACACAATTTTGAACATTAGAACAATTGATTTCTCTTTATTCATAGGTAAGCTTTTTTTGCTTTTATAATACCCACTAATGTAGCACTAGAATTCCTGAAATGATGCTGTATTACTTTTGCCTGAACAGTGTGCCAAGCTAGACATTCTCTGGTAATGCCATCATTAGCCTGCCTCAGATGATACCTAAGGTGACCTTTTTGATACTTAAATCCACTCTTTATAGAATGGTACGATAGTTGGGGTAGCTACATTGATGGCCTGACATTACACTCCTAAAGCACTTACAAATCTTAGACTTTAAAAAAGTCTAGTGTCTTTCATGTTGAAACAAGGAGGCAATCACCTCACTTTAACCTAATAAATTAATTCTTTCACTCAATAATTACTTATTGAGCACCTACCAGGTGTCAGGCACTGCTATGGACCCCAGGATACAGCAGTAAATACACACAGACACACACACACCCTATGTTAAGAACAATTAAGGAAACATTTGCATTGATTAACCAAGTTATTACAGAAAATTAAAGTTCTGAAAGTGCCATTTAACCTTTCCTTGTGGAATCTATGAAATAAAGGAATTTTTATCATTTTTCCAAACAAAAAAGGGTAATACAGAGTAATGGGAATAGTAACTTCCAGCAGGAAACTAGAACTGACATGGAATGGAAGAAGGAATAGAGCTCCTTCCTACTGAGGAGATAAATGTTAGGGATTCAGCAAAAAGGAAAAAGCACTCATGGCCCTGGACAACAGAGTAGTGATTGCAGGGGCTGGGTGGGGGTGGGGTGAAGTGGGGCAGATTGAGGGGGTAAGGGGTAATGCTAATGGAAAAAATACATAAAAATAAAATAAAGCCCTGGCTGGTGGCACAGTGGATAGGGCGCTGGCCTGTGAACCCAGGGGTCAGTCACTGGTTCTATTCCCAGCCAAGGTGCATAGCCAAGTTGCAAGCCAGGTCTCCAGCTGTGTCCGTGGCAGGTGAGAGGCAACCACGCATTGATGTCTCTCTCCCTCTTCTGCCTCTTTCCCATCCTCTCTCTTTGAAAAATAATAAATAAAATCTTTAAAATAAAATGAAAATAAAAAGTGGATGTGTATCTGAAAAGCAAGTTTGATTAGGAGAAAGTGGCAGAGATTTGTGATATAGTTTCTAAGAGCATTTCAACAAGTTTCTTACTGGTGCACGGTACTGAGTTTTCAAAGTCATGGCAAACTTTATAGCTATTCTTCCTGCAATATATATCCCACCTGCACTATTCCTGTAATAATCTTTAAAAATATCACTATTATGCCAAGTTAACAAATAAAGATAAAGGAAATGACTGGACAACCGACCAGAAGGAGCTGGAGAAGCTGTGTTTTACAGGGGTTAGCACTGAAGGCCCGGCCCTGGCCGGGCCCCGCATCTTTCTTAGCCTCTTGGGGTTTTGACCATAGACATAAAAATATAGGGACCAGCTGATAGTGTGTTAATTTTGTGCTGTGCCTTGGAAGGAACATCCCACAAACTGCTTCTGCTTGTTGCCTTCTTATTTTGTTTCTCTGAGATTCTCTCTGGTATTCTTCTAATAAACCACCCTTTTTTCTTAAGTTCGTTTCCATTCCTCCCATCCAAAAGAACATGAAATCATATCTTTTCCCACTGGTCCTATTGTGTATGCTTCATTTGAAGTCATTTCCTTTTTCCTAATCACCCTGTTAAAACTTTGAATGTTTCCTACTGCCAATAAGATAATAATCAAATCTACTAACATTCCAACATTTACTCTATGACATTCCAGATCAAGTAAACACACAGAAACTGTCACCACTACTGTACTTTGGTTCCCATTCATCCTAAGACAGTACTGAAGATGATAATGGAAAAGACAGTGAACATTATTTTAATGACATGTTTAGCTTCGAATGCTAGACCTGCCATTTATGAGATGTGGTAGCTTGTATCAGCTTCCTTGCCTCTACAAGCCTGAGTTACTCTTTAGTAAAGTAAAGGTAATAACATCTTGTTACTAGAGTTATATTAAAAAGACTATGTATATAAAGTCACCTGGCACAGGCCCTAGCATATATTTAGAATGCATTCAATAAATGAGACCCATTTTTATTTCATTATCTCTGACCCAAAATTCTTTCTTCAATGCAGAACCACAGATTTCAGTGTTTAAAGGACCTTTCCATGTGGAAACACCTCAAATTCAAATTCAATCGTCCAAATCTTTGCAAAAGGAAAATGAACACCTACATTCCTCCCAACCAAGGTTGTCCCACACCCCTTGTACCTTAAAGAATGATATCACCACCCACCAGACACCCAGCCACAAGCATGATAATCTCAGGCTCCTTTCCTCACCCAACTGGTCTCCCTCCTTGCCCTGCACACTTTACTTTCTCAGCATCTCTGGGACCCATCCTCTTGGTTCTCCCTGGCACCCAGACCCTCTGCACCTGTCACCAGGCCACCAGCAATGGCTTGCTAGTGGATATATTATGCTTTCATTATGCACACCAAATTTACCCTCCCAACAGCTAATGAAGGAGTCTTTCTAAAACTCAAAGCTGGTCAAGGTCAAATCTATGATTAACTCTCCACTGATTAGAAAATAAAGGCATACTCTTTGGGCTGTTACACATATCCTTGATAATGCAGCCATGGCCTGAAGTCATTTTTCTCATTGGGCCTTGTTAGTGAACTCCACTCCACTCCACTCATACCCACTTGCAGGCTCTGCAACACATGAGTCAGTTTCAGGCTTCTTGCCTTGTTTCTGCTGGTGCCTCTGGGTGGACCGCATCTTGGCAAGCGACTGCCTCTTTTGAGGGTCACTTCCTTTATGAAACCCTGGCAGATATACGCCTCTCCCAACTGTGCTCCAACTACAGCCCTTAAAAACTTGTATCACTTCTAGCACTCAGACTTGTGCATATTTTTCCAAACTGAAGTGCAGAGCTACGCCTGATTCCTTTAGGGACTCTGGTTCTCAGCTCAGGCCTGGCGCAAAACGAGCCCTTAATAAATGCTTGCTGAATGAAAGAAGGTACACACAGAAACAGTTGAGGGAATTTAATTGAATTTCAAGAATGCAAAGCAGAATTCAGCGCATATTTTGGAGTCTGTAGACGTTCAGTGTCTCACAAGACCCACAACAATACAGAATATGAAAACTGTTCCATAATGATTTCTACTAATTAAGAAAGCATTCCATCATAGCTATTCAGATTACCCCCTATTTAAGGTAATCAAGAATGTGATAAAGCTGACATATTGTTCCAAAAGGGGTTTGTTCAGTCAAGCATTCATTTTGTAAAGTGGCTATTGCCTATTAAACAACATTCTGCGAGCTAATTTAAATACAATGCATTACCGAGTACCAACAGATTACTAATGTTTAGTAATCTGAGACCACCTCCCACATTATTAGGAAATTTAGGAAACTTTAATAAATTTGCACATAACTTCCTTAATAGGTAAATGGAATGTTTAGGAAAAAATCTGGAAGATAAAAATGCACTGGTAAATCTGTTCCACAGAAAATTATTTCTATAAAAAGTGTTAATAGCTATGCCATATTAAAACATAAGAATATGTGCAAAGATAAGATAAAAAACAAAACCATATTTTTACCATAAAAATGATTCAGGTGGGAAAGGCATATAAACATAACTCATAAGGTAGAGGAAAATCTTACATTACTGAATCAAATTAGGTTGTAATATAAGACTCAGCACTGAGAAAATGCTTTGGAAATTTACAGAAAGCACCCTAGATAACAAATCTGCTCTGAAAAACTGTCACAGACTAGATCAAATTGATGTGATTTAATCCATCAATTTTCAACCTAGTCAATAAAAAAAACTAAAGGAAATGAATAAACATTCTGATAAACTTTTAGATGTATTACCCATTCCGATGTGTAATAAAGTTTTTAAAATAAGGTTAAAAAATTTTGTGTAGGCTTTATGATGTACTGTACTCGGAGTGAAACTTACAATTTTGCATTAAGATCTCACTTCTGTTGAATGGAGTAATGGATGAGAATGGAAGGAGCCATGACTTACTTATTAATTCCTCCTTTTAAAGCAGCCTTAGCAATATCATCTCTGTAAAATGTAGCGGAGGGTTAGCAAAGACCATGAATTTCAGGAACCATGCATTACTGGGATGTGCTAGAAACCCAATGACTGCATTTGTTGTGACTCCCAGAGGGATTCCTTTCCACCTCAAATCTTCTGTGGCCTTGGGATCTGCCAGGCTCCCGGCAGTTCGCAAACAAATTACCATCACTTCCATAGCAAGCAGATTCCTAGCTGCAGAAGAGGTTACACAAAAGCACTAAGAGATTTAAATAGCTAGAAACTTGCTAGAAGCCAAGAAATGATATACTGAGAAAAGTTAGAGATCTATCATAGAAAGCCTTGGTTTTCTACATTCATGGCTGAGCAGAAAACCCTATCAAAATATTCTTCATTTTACAACTCAAGATGTCTTCAGACGAGAGGGTAAGATTGGCCTGCCAAGCATTCAGCCAGTAAGTTGCAGTATTTATGGTTATCCTTTCAAAATAAAGGAAATACTTACCTTTTGAAGTTGAGCTGGATTTTGGTTCAGTAAGTATCAGGAAACAAAACAAAACATTCCCAGCCAGGGCACATAACCAGGTTTCAAGCCTGGTCTCCAGCCAGGTCCGTAGCTGCAGGCAGGTGAAAGGCAACCATACATTGATGTCCCTCTCCCTCTCTGCCTCTTTCCCTTCCCCTCCCTCTAAAAAATAATAAATAAAATCTTTAAAACAACAACAACAAAATAAAACAAAAACAAGTTTTCATCTGATTATTCATTTCTTACTGTAAAACATTTTAACTGACCTAAACAGAACATTACTATCTGAAGAATAAAACCTTGGTAAGTTTGAATTGTGATATATATTATCTTTATTTAGTGTTTAATGCTAAAAGACAGGGGGATGGAAGGGAGAGAAAGTAAAATTTCTCATTAAATTTTTGCCTGATATATCTGCTTTTCCCTTGAAATTATGGACAGAGGTTTTATGATGTTAAAAGTGTACAGAAAAACAACCCCGCAAAAAATGTACTTCGCACAGCGATAACTAATGATTTGGGTCGTTATTAAGAATAACTGTACTTGATATGTAATGTGCGCCAAGTGCCCCCAAAGCATACAAAGTAGGTACCTAGAGACCGATATTAAGTTTTCTGGCATTTCTTCAGCACTACAATGTTATTCATCACTGTTTCCCGGTCTCCATGAAGGTGGTTCTGTTTAATAAATCGAAATTTCTGCTAAGACAAAACAGCAGAGCGTGAAATAGCAGCCTGCCACCAAACATTGGGAGTTTGATTTTCATCAATGGCAGCTGAAACAGCCTTCTCCTCCCACTTCCATATGGAAAAAAGGAGAAAAAAAAAAGAAGAAGAAACAAAAGATTAAAAAAAAAAAAACAAAAAACAGTATCTGCAGGCAAGCAGGCAGACAACCTTGCCAGTCTACCTTCTGTCTCCAGCATACCACCCCCAGGAACCACAACCTCCTTTCTAGGCTTGACTTCATGCCGGGAACCTAGCTGGTACTCCTACTTCTTGTGGATTTGAAAGAATACACAGTGGCGTGTATTTTTAAAAAAGATTCTGCTGGTGTGGTAGCATGTATTGGAAAAGTTTTCAACCGGAGGGCTTCTGATTGATTTGTTTGGGGTCATGTGGAGGAAAAAGGAACAGCTTGAAAAAATGAGAATTTAAAAGTGATGAGTGACAAATCCTACCAGCAAGGTGAATGCTATTTGAAAGCTGCCTCTGTGATGACTCCACAAAAACCGGCTGTGGGCACTGCAGTACCTGCGCCGAAACAACAGTCCCTAGGGTCTATACCATGTCACTGCTTACAATGCTAACCACGCTCCTGAAACGCTGCCTTCTGTGAGAGAGGAACTCTCCGCACAGAGATGACAGGACGGGACAGGTACGCGCTGTGGTACTGAAGGGATGTGAGATAGAATAATGCCAGTTGATAAAATCGGTAGAAAACATCTTCCACTAGACCAGATTATTTCTTTTTTCTTTTCTTTCTTTCTTTCTTTTTTTTTTTTTTTTTGCTTAAATATATTTTATTTATTTTGCTATTACAGTTGTCCCAATTTTCCCCCTTTTGCCCCATTATGGGGTACTGGGTGGAGACTAATTATTAATGATATCAGAGAAGCACCAATGTGCTTTCAACTTTGAACATGCATTCATTTGTCAGGCACAGTGTGCGACTTAAGTATCCAAATGAAAGACTGGATTATTCATCACTGAATAATATCCATAAGTCAGCATGCACGTTAAATGTCATAAAACAAGCAACCAACCACAATGAAAAAGCTTTTTCAACCATGTCGGGCAGACCTGGTCACTGCTTTCAGAAATTTTCACTATAATTTAACCTGCATGCAAATAATAATAATAATAATAATAATAACTTAATAGTTTGAATTGTTATACAGCAAACATTCACTAGCTTCTTCCTCCACCTATGGGCAGAATATACTTTCTTAGACCATAGATGTTGAGCTTGGAAATGCGTCTTCCTTTGGCCACCGGGACGTTATGTTAGTAGGTGTGACACAAATGTCTTCTCAGAGGGTGCTATTCCTCTGCAAAGGAATGTGTTCCAGGTACCCACTGAGTTCAAGCGGATAAATGAAATGTGGTACAGATCGAAACTCAGCCTGTACCAAGCCCAGCCTGGATCAGCTGAGCCCTACCTAACCCATAAATGCATGAGCAAGAATTATGAGTTTTGGAGTGGTTAGTAATACGGCATCATTTTGGCAATAGCCAACTGAGATAATGGTAATAATGGTATAATTAGTACATCACCATAAATAGTGCCTCGATAAGGACTATGCATATGAAATAAATGGTACAGGGTGAAATGAAAACACAGATTTCATATTACTGATAGAATACAGTGCAGTTTTGAGCCGTTGTAAAAATTGGACCTTCTAGGCCCTGGCTGGTAACACAGTGGGTAAGGCGCCAGCCTGCGAACCCAAAGGTCGCAGGTTCGATTTCCCAGCCAGGGCACATAACCAGGTTGCAAACCAGGTCTCCAGTCAGGTCTGTGGCTGGAGTCAGGTAAAAGGCAACCATACATTGATATCTCTCTCCCTCTCTGCCTCTCTCCCTTCCCCTCTTTCTAGAAATAATGAAATAAAATCTTAAAAAAAAAAAAAAAAAAATTGGACCTTCTTAAGTTTACTTCCTCCAAGCTTTCTACACCCACATAAACTGCGGCCATTTATTAACTACTATGCCTCAGTGTCTCAGGCACCTAAAGCAGTCACTTTCTATTCATTTGATTCTTAAAACACTTCCAGTAATGTAACTTTATCCTCCCTACTGATAAGGAAATCAAGACTCACAGAGGTTAAGTAACAGACCACAGGGCTAGCAGGCTGCAGCTCTAGGTTTCAAGTAGGTGCTTCCTTAAATACTTACCATATTTCAGTAACATTTTTTTTCTATTTAAAAGAAGGAGCAAGCTGACTCCATAGAGGAGATATAATGTCTTTTTCACTTTTGTTGCTCTGTAGGGACTCATTTGGCACTGCAACCGCTCTCTCATTCCCACCCCCAGATGGTCTACTTGACAAGGAGAGGCCTCTGGGGGTGCCTGAAAGCTCTCCTCTTACAAAGGAGAAGTGCAGCCTGGAAAATTGCTAGGATAGCCATAAGGTTTAGCTCAATGGGATACTTAAAAAAAAGTTTATTTATTTCTCATCCATAATCGTTAAGTTAGGTCAGTCTTGATAAGGACGGCACAAAGGAAAAATCGGAATTGGTTCAAATACAACATGTCTCCCTAACCAGGTGTATCCCTAATTAACGCTGAAAACACTTCCTCCTCTCAAATAATTTTCCTTTCCCAATTCTAAATCTCAAGCGCATTATTTAAAAAGTAGATAATTATGAACATTTTGCTATAAACGCTTTTCTGGAAGTAGCTTTAAAAAGATACTGATGAAGAGATTATGTCCTTCTAAGCATTATATTAAATTATTATTAGTATTTCTGTTGCTGATATAATCTTTTATCAGATTTCCTAATACATTAAGGTAGGCAGGCTAACTCTATTTAATGGTAGTGGAAACTAAAGAAGAGTTAACTGAGAGCAAAGGTCTTTCAAAATTTAAGATGGGGGAAAATGAGATAGTATGAGTAAGAGTAACAATGACCTTGGGAAGAGTCCAAATGCACTGAAAAATAACCCCTGCAAAATAATAGGATGATCTTATCTCTACAGTCAGTAATATCAGACTTGCAGCTAAAAACGTCAGCTCATCCTACAAAATGCAATCTATAAGGAAAAAGAAGGGATTTGCATATAAGATAACAGATTTTATGTCAGAATCATTTTAATGCCTACCAAGAGCACTTGACTTTTAAAAGTTAAGATATCTAGTGCCAAACATTCTTAGTAAGAACCAAATAATTTAATCCTCTGCTCAAAAATGCTTCCTACTAACCGCAGAATTGGCCTTCTCTTGATACAAGACTCTTTATAAGTTTCCAGCACACATAACGTAAGGCCTGTTAGAAATGGCTCCGTGTTTACAGGGAATCAAACTATATACGAATTAACCTCCAGAATGTGGTAAATACTACTGTTAGTCATTTTCCTATGACATCACTATGTCATAGGCATTCATTTTTACTAGGACTGATTGTAAAATATACAACAAAAGAATAATAATAAACTCCTCCTGATCATCCAGATAGGACAATTATCAGAATTTGCTACATGTGTTTCATCTGTCCCTTGTGTTTTTAACTGCTTAAGTATTTGAAAGAAAACCCTGATAATCTCATTATTGGTATGCGTTTTCAAAATTGTGAACATTTTCTTAGAGAACAACAATGCCGTTAGAGCCCCAATACAATGAATGGTAACTGTTTGGCATGATGGAATAACTGGTCTGTAAGGTTCAAAGCAAGTTACTTTTTCTGTCATGTTTCACAAGAAAAATTATTTCTACTTGTCAATACTATTTTCCCAAAAAGGAAAAATGAAGAAATGAAAAAGTACTTAAATGAGTCAAAATTTCAATTTTCAATTTATTACATATAGAAAGTATCTTGTGTAAGAGAGGGATAATTAAGAGAAGACATGGTACCAATTTGTACATCAAACTTGTAATTAAAGAGATAAGATCATTATTTGAAGTTTAGTTGATAAGTGGGCTGTAACAACAGCACATGAAAAAATTAAAGTTAAACTTTTCAGTGTTCATTAACATTAAAAACCATACAGAAGTGAACTCGGAAGGACCTCCTTTCTTCAGTTAATTTCAACAAAAAACTTAACATCAAATTTAATGGTTTGTTTCTCTATAAAGTCTGACCTCATACTTGTTCGGAAAAGTAAAGAAATTTCAAAGACGGTAGAGAAATGTTTTAAAGTTATTAAATAATGCTCTAATTTCAGTGTTGCCAATGCATCACGCTCCCCCTGCCCCAACCCCCGCCAAAAAAAGAAAAAAAAATCTATAAAAATATAAAGAGAATAGCATAAGAACAAAGTAGAACCTGTTGGAGGACTGAAAGTGACAATATGCCATGATAAACTTGACCAGATTTCTCTGGGTGCTAGGCTGACTCAAAGTCAACAGTTGTTTGAAACTAGCTGATTTGTTTGTTTTTTAGTATAAAAAATTAATCTACCCTGACTGGTGTGGCTCAGAGGATTGAATGCTGGACTGTGAACCAAAAGGTCGCCAGTTAAGAGTTCCAGTCGGGGCACTTGCCTGGGTTGCAGGCCAGGTCCCTGGCTGGGAGTGGTTGAAGAGGCAACCAAATGATGTTTCGCACACTGATGTTTCTCTCCCTTTCTTTAAAAAAGAAAAATAAATAAATAAAAGAATTAAAAAAACACCACTAATCTGTCTTCTTTAGATCAATAAAAAATTATATTCTGTGTGTTACAGGGTAAAATTTGTCACCTCCAATTCATATGTTGAAAGTCTAACCCTCAGTACACATTTGGAAATAAGGTCTTTAAAGAGGCAATTAAGGTAAATGAAGTCATATGCGTAGGCCTGAATCCAGTAAGACCCATGTCTGTAAGGAGAGGAAATTTGGACACAGACATGCACTTAGAGGAGGGACCATGTGAGGATTCAGTAAGACGGTGACCATCTGCAAGGCAAGGAGAGAGGCCTCAGCAGAAACTAAACCAGCCAACCCCTTTATCTTGGACTTCCACTCTCAGAAACTGAGAAAACTCAAGTGTATGTTGCTTAAGCCTCCCATTCTATGACATTTTTATGACAGTCCTAGCAAATACTATGTAATGCTCAAACCTCTAAAAATTAGTCACTGGCTTCATTCATAATAAGGCAAATTAGTATGACCTTAATTTTTTAATCTTCCATGTTAAATCTGTAATCAAATTTCCTTATCACATATATACATGCACCTGTGCATTTCATATGTTTTATACATGTATGAGTATGTATATTATAAACCTACACACATGTATACATCTGTGTGAATTAGATTCCAGTAAGATTAGCTGAAAGATTTCCTTCAATTTACAGGTTTTCATCTTCCTTTTCCTTTCCTTTTTTTTTTGCTGCTGTTGAAGAAACCACATCATTTGTGCTACAGTATTCCCCACAACCTAGATTTTGCTGATTGTAGTACTATAATGTTATATAATATAATCCTCTGTTCTTTATTTCTTATAAGTTGGCAGATCTAAAAGCTTAAGCAGATCCAGGCTTCTTACTTTTTAAGGGGAATGAGGCAAACCAGATGAGGCTGTATATTCCTATCAGGAGTACATAACAGGTTTTCTTTCTTTTAGTTATTAGTTATCATTGCCTAGATCCACTACTATTTTAATAAGAGGTGCAAATTGTAATGATAGATTTGCATTATTCTTTCTTCACTAATTAGCTGCAAAACATGTATAGAAAGGAACTTCCTTTCACCACCTACTCATACATAGGGTTACTATGAAACAGAATCATAGAAGTTATCAGCAGGGAGGCCGGAGGGAAAAAAGGGGCAAGGATCAAGAAACTAAACTGTTAGGTACAAAATAGACAGGCAGGTGTTAAGAATAGCAAAGGAAGTGGAGAAGCCCAAGAACCTATATGCATGACCCATGGATATGAACTAAGGGGACTGAGGGGATTGCTGGAGGGAAGGGAGGTACCAGAGGAAGGAGAACAAAGGGAAAAAAATTGGACAATTGTAATAGCATAATCAATAAAATATACCCACAAAAAAGGATAAATACTTTATTATCCTTTATTCAATAATTTTCAAAACCATGACCAAATGGGCTGGCTTTTTCCCCCAACTACAGTTATTACCGTATCAATGCCCATGCTGATCCAGCTTGCCACACCTTCAAATAAGACAAGTAATTGTTGACATGTTACTATGTGGTGGGGCAACATGACAGCCATAGACATGGCATCAGCCATTTTTTCAAAGAGACCTGGTTCCTTCAGGTCGATATGAACCCCAGGGGTGCTCATTGCTACTAGATGGTCACTGTTTTCAAGCATTTCAAAAGATAAATGGAAAAAAATCAGTGTTTTTAAAAATAAATTAATTTTGATGCTTCTCATTGAAATTTAGGGTGCTGGAATTTTTGGTCAGTCCCTCTACCTTCTTTCTCTCCAAAACATGGTTACTCACTTGCTTACTGCGTGATACACAAACACATAATAGCTTCCTAAACTACCACTACAACTAAATAAGAATGTGAGGAAGTTTCAAAGTTCTTTTGTCTCTATTGTTAGTTCTCAGAGTGGATGGCACTGAGGATGTACAGTCAAACTTCCGCGTCTTAGTATTATCTGAAATGATTCTTTTCTGTGTGACTTGTTATACCAACTAGATGTACAATAAGGTTTATTTTATCTTTAATGGTTGTCTTCCTTTTACTGTTCTTGCTTTATACTTACGTAAAATATGGGCATGTTTTTAGAGTTAAATCCATAAAACACCCCCTTAAATAAAAAGCATTTAATTATCCTTTCTTCTGCTGTGCTGTTTTCACTTAGCCTTTTATCCAAGAGCTCGCTCTCCAAAGTAGATTATTGATAACCCTCATTTCTTTTTAAGGTTGCATAGTACTTCTTTAGACATCTACTGTAATCTAGTCAACCGGTCCCCAACTCAAGTCATTTGGTTTGTTCTTGTCTTTAAACGTTAGGAACAATTTGAAGTGGACCAGCCTTGGCTTTGTGTGTGTGTGTGTGTGTGCTGTGTGTGTGTGTGTGTGTGTGTGATAAACTTCCGAGATATTATTTTTCTACCCATTTCTTTCTTTTTAAAACATAAAAAATGGCTAAAATTATGTCAAAAGGACAAGTATATAAGGCAGTAAGGTAGATAACTAGCAACTAGTCATGCACTTGTTCACAAATGAAAGGACCTATCAACTTTTCTAACACAAAATATACAACTTACTCAACTAATTGACCACTTTATAATCCAACATACTCAAGTCAACAACAGAATCTCAGTTTTGTGAGATTCTTTACAATGGCTGAAAACTGTTACAATTTATAGGCTTGTTTTTAACTATAAGCCTATTTTTAAAACAGCTCCTAAGCTGTAGATTGAGTACTCCATATCATGCAACTGAGCTAATAACGCAAATATTCACCACATTAGCATGACTCAGGTAGGTGCATAAATAAACACTTCACAAAGTTTAATGGTATAATATTAAGCAATGATATGAAACAACACAGCTTGTTAAATCCATGTTTCATAAAAGCCTTAAAGGCTCCCAAATTGTTAAAACTACAATCTAATAAAAAAAAAAAAAAAAGAAGCAGTAATTTATAAATCAGCTTCTTGAATGTTAAATTAAAGGAGCAGTGTATGGCCTTCTTAAAAAAAAAAAAAAAAGGCTTATAAAAGCATATAGCTTTGTGAAATTCTATTCATTTCATTAAAACATATTTGAAAAAAATCACATCCCAAAAATTATTCTAGGGTGCCAGCAACATTTATACTACTTTTCTTATATTTTAAAACTTAACCATTTGATTAAACATGTCATTACTATTAAAGTTATTATTTGGTGATTAAAATTAAAAAAGGTGGGTACGGAAGTCAACAACCGACAACTTAGGAGGAAGTATATGGCAGATGAACATCACATTATTTGAGGGGAAGGGAGGGAAAAGTGTTTTTCATCTGGAGCAAAGAAAAATGAGGACTCCTAGCAAATCATTTATGATGGCACACACCCACAGCCAGAGCAGATCTCTCTAACCCATTGTCCTGACCACGAAAGCATCATTAACACATCCTAATAAATTTTTTTTTCACAGGGGCTCTTTTCTCATCTACATGCAAAACTAAATGTCAGCAGGAGGCCAATAGCTTCAGGAAGCCATAAAGTGAAGCCTGAACCCAGTAATGATCTTCAGCAGGGTGTCTACCGAGACAAATCTACTTGGCTAGGACGGATCTGACAGCATAACTGTGTATATGTAAAACTTTACACCCTTTCAGCGACACATCCCTGGGGTTGGTAGACAAAAGTATCCTCTTTCATGCTTCAAAAAGTATAAACAGGCTATTCTACATTTTCTTCCTAAAGGAGCTTCATATTGTTATTGGTATCCTTTTAAATTTGACAATCCTCAAAATTCACTAGGGGCATAGTCTACTGCACATAACCAGCCCCGACTTATTCTATCATTGAGATTGACTTTGGCAAAGGAAAATGTAATATACTATTTATTGCCTGCCTGAGAGGGGTTAACAGCCAAAACAAGTTAAACTATACGTTGTCCCTCATTTGTTTCTCTAGACACGTCTAGATGAGAAACATCTGGAAATTTCTTACAGTTATGAATTCCTCAAAGCGGGGGTAGAGGTGGAGGGAGATTTTTCTCTTTCCTCTCTCAAAAGAAACCCCAACTCTAAACATGGTGTTTGTATGGAAGAGAGCCCTGGAAATCAGGGCAGTTTTCTCTACCCATTTCACAGCCTCCCTAAACTATTCATTTTTCCATGAAGCGCCAGTCAGACAATATGGGGATATGCCAGAGTGTGGTGAAAAAGGAAACCGAAGGGTGCCAAAATTCGAAGGATGGATAGATGGATAGAAAAGAACACTACTAGACTAAAATATAGAGACAGTGATGAACATAACTGGCTACCTGCCCCAGCTCTGAGGTGGTTCCAAGAAAAGGAAAAATGAATGTGGTAACCAAACCAGAAGTATTCAGAAGCCTAAAGCCATATTCAAGAACAGTAGAAAATATAAAATAAAGTGAAAATTGCTTAAAAGGAGAAAATTAATCACCTAAATTACACTAGAGCTTCCAGGGATTTGGATGTCTTTCTCCTGAGATCTCTTCAGGCAATGTTTCCAGATCACAGCCTGGCTTTTCCTCCCCTACTAGGATGCTCTGAAATAATACCCAACGAATCCCGTCGCCCAGGGCGTGAAAGTGAGGGGCCTTGACTTTTTAGCTTCCTTAGCTTCATGGTAATCCTTGTCTCTCCTGTTTCCCACTCCCTCAACTTGCCCTGTCCAACACCCTTAAGTTTTCAGGTTTGTTCCTTCCCAGCAGCTGCCTACCATAAGATGTCTCACATCCATCAACATCACAAAGGCGTTGTACTACAATTCAGATGCTACGCTCAGTGGGTACTGAAACCTGTCAATTACGGTGATCACCTCAGTAGGTAGCACTTCACTTACTCCTTAGTCCCACTTATAGGGGGAACTCTTGGGAGCTGAACCAGAAAATCGGTGAGCAAGGGATTTATCTCCTGTGGACACCTCACTGTTCAGAAAGGTGACAAGATCAAGTCAAGATCTAAGCCTGGGTCCCACCTCTATTAGGCTTCACAATTGCATCTCTATACAACATAACACCCGTACATCAGGATGCAGGTTCATTACGGTATATCCAAACAAAACTTTCATTACAAGATAGGTCTTACTGAAAAAGGAACTTGAGTTATATGTTAAGAAAAATCCATTCCAGAGCAAGTGTGATAGAGGAATCTTTCAAAGAACTGCTATTTTCAACTATAAATGCTTCTATCTCCTAATATGGAGAGGGATTACTGGGTTACATTCTCAGACACTGGCTCAAGTGCTAAGAATGCTGGCTAAACTGATAATTCAGACATTGTCCACCTCCAGGGAAATCCATGGTCACTCGCTATAGAATTGGTTCTTTGTTTTCCCAAGGCACTCACATTAAAAGGAATATTACATCAACCTCTTCACCATGGCCTGTTCCTCAACATCATCATCACACCACCTTCATCATCATCATCACCTTGTCGAATCATCCAATATGAAATTCTGCAGAAGACTGTAGGCAAGGAGGTCTTAGAAAGACCTCAGTAGTTCCCTGAGTAATGAGGTGATTAATGACCCAGAAAAGCAGGATAACCACCAGCATTTATTTCTTGTAAGCAATGACTGACTTAAATGCTAGGGGTTGGAAGAACATCGCAGAATTAAATTTCAGTCTATAATTCACTGAGATAAGTAGTAAATCTGAGAAAGAAGGTGTTCTCTGGCTTCCCAGCTAAAGTGGGAGTGAGGTGGGGTTGATAGAGCTGAGGATACTTCCCCACACACTCTCCCTGTTTCTTCATCAAATATTTGAGCGCTTGCTCTGTTTCAGGATTTGAACATCAATTTCTGCCACAACTCTCTGTTAATAACCATTTGAAAAGTACTTAATCACTGTCTTTAGAATAATTACTTTTAAATTCAAAATATTTACCTGAAAAGCTATAAGTCAACTGGATTGAGCTGGATGGCAGATTTCAACTGCACAGAAAAAGAAAAGACTTAGCCAAAGCTGCCACTTACTAAATGTAAAATAATTTTTATCTTCAAACCTAATTGCCTATAAACTTCAAAAATGCAGCTATTTCATAAAGAGAACACCAATTTTGCATCATGAAGGTAAAACTTGGGTTTCTAATCAGAGTATTTTTAGATTTTAAGGTTGCCTGCCACCTTTCAAGAAGGAGTTCGAACAAAGGCTCTTATGTTTAATGCAGCAACAATTTTCAGAATAATTCTTGATAGCAATGCATGGAATTGTATTGACAACCCCTTTTTCCAAATAGACCTCTTTCACTTTTCAAAGGCAAAACTCCCCCTTTTTTTTTACTGACTATCAAATAGACAAGCATGTAATTAAAACCATTTTACTAATTCTCTTTTTAGTTCAGGTGCCACTAAAAATCTGGTACTACTCCACTGTTTGAATAATGATTTCCATTATAGTGTAGCTGAAGCTGAATTATACAAAGGGTAAGTGTTACCACTGAATCAGGCAGGTGGAAGAAAATTTAACCTGTAAGTTACAAAAATGTTGATTGTCAGAATCTGAAATCCACAACATGAGCACATTTAGCATTCAGAAAAATGCTTGCAGCAGTTATACATATATGCTCCTTCAATATGCAAGTGCTGGCAAATTCCATAAAATATAAAAGCCAAAAGTAAATTTCAAGTAACAGCTGAAATAAAATCCCTAAAATAAGTACATAATAGAAATTTAGTTTTCACCTTGGCTCTTTCTCCTCAGAAACTAAAACTGTAAAATCTGTAGGGGAAAACAAACTCTACAAATGTACTAACAAATACATTCCATTAATTGCTATATTTCCTGGTAATGGTAAAAATCAAAATTTTATTTTTAATAATTCACAGAATCTGAAACCAAATAGTTGCATACACATAATGATGATACAATGTATATTTCTGTGTTTGATTTTGTTTTGTTTTGTTTTTACTTGTGACACTAATTTTTAACACCTTTGTTAAGATATAATTCTATGCACAACTCACCCATTCAAAAATTACAATTCAATGGGCTTCAGTATATTCACAGAGTTGCACATTCAATACCACAATCAATTTTAGAACAACGTTTTTACCCTTCATAAACCCCGCATCTCTTAGCCATCACACCTCCTTTACAACCTCATCCCAGCTCTCCTCACCCAGCCATAGCCATCTGCTAATCTACTTCCTGTCTATGTTTGACATTTCATGTAAGTGAATCCATATAACACAGGTCCTTTGGGACTATCTTCTTTCATGTAGCATGTTTTCAAAGGTCATCCGTGCTGAGGAATATACCAATACTTCATTTATTTTTATGATGGAATAATATTGTATTAGACAAATATACCACATTTTATGTATGAGTATGCATTCCTCAGTTAATGGACACTTGGGTTGTTACTTGCAAGTTAATTTTTAAATAGTATTTCTTACCTAATTTTACTTTATTTTTTTAATTTAAATAATTTTTTAGTTATAATTGGCATTCAACATTATTTTATATTAATTTCAGGTGCACAACATACATTCATAGAATTTATCAAGTGACTCCTCTCCATAAATCCAGCACCCACCTGGCACCATACACAGCCATGAAATTATTGTCTGTATCCGCTGCACTGCACCTTACTTCCCCATGACTGTTCATAACTACCAATTTGTATTTCTTATTCCCTTCACCTTTTATACCCAGCCACCAACACCCCCTCCCGTCCGATAGCCAGAAGTTTGTTCTCTGTATTTATGAGTCTGTCTAGTTCGTTTGTTCATTTACTTTGTTCTTTAGGTTCCACATATAGTAAAATCATAGGGTATTTTCTTCCTCTGACTTATTTTGTTTAGCATAATACCTTCTAGATACACCCATATTGTTGCAAATGGTAAGATTTCATTCTTTTCTATAGCTTAATCATGTAGTATATCACAGCTTTTCTATCTGACTGTCTATGATGGACCCTTAGGTTATGTCCATAGCATATTATAAATAAAGCTGCAATGAACACCAGGGTGAATATGTCTTTTCAAATTAGTGTTTTGGATTTCTTCAAATAAATATTCAGAAGTGAAACTGCTGAGTCACGAGTTAGTTCTATATGTTTTTAATTTTTGAGGAAACTTCACAGTGTTTTCCATAATGGCTGCACCAATCTGTGTTCCCACCAGTAGTGCAAAAGGGTTCCATTTTTCCACATCATTGCCAACACTTGTCGTTTGTTGATTTGTTTGGTGATAGCTATTCTGATAGGAGTGAGGTGGTATTTCACTGTGTTTTTCATTTGCATTTCTCTGATGATTGGTGACATTGAGTATCTATTCATATGCCTATCAACCATATGTATGTCTCTTCTGGAGAAATGCCTAATCAAGTCCTCTTCCCACTTTTTAATTGGTTTATTTTGGGCGGGGGGTCAAGCAGTATGAGTTCTTTATAAATTTTGCAATGCATCAATGGCAAATATTGTCTCCTTGTCTTTTCATTTTGTTGATGGATTCCTTTGCTGTGCAAATGCTTTTTAGTTTGATGTAGTCCCAATTTATTTATTTTTTCTTTTGTTTCCCTTGTCAGAAGAGATATACCAGGAAAAAAATTTACTAAGAATAATAAAAGAGGTTTACTACCTCTGTTTTCTTCTAGAAATTTTATGGTTTAGGGTCTTATATTTAAGTCTTTAATCCATTTTGAGTTTATTGATGTGTATAGTGTAAAATGATGGTCTAGTTTCATTTATTTTTTTGCATGTATCTATCCAGTTTTTGCAACACCATTTATTGAATAAATTGTTTTTACTCCAGTTATTTTGGCCATACGTTAATTGACTGTACTGCACCCTGCACCTTGTTCCACCGATCTACCTATATGTCTGCTTTTATGTCAGTACCATGCCATTTTGAGTGGTATAGCCTTGTAGCATAGTTTGACATCAGGTAGCCTGATACCTCCAGCAGTGTTTGTTTGTTTGTTTGTTTTTAATATCAAAATTGTAGTTGCTATTCAGGGTTTTTTGTAGTTCCATATAAATTTTGTAATTATTTGTTCTAGTTATGTGAAAAATGCCATTGGTATTTTGATAGGGATAGTATTAAATATATAGATTGCTTTGAGTAGTATGGACACTTTAAAGATGTAAATTCTTCCTATCCATGAGCATAGCATATGCTTCCATTTATTTGTGTCTTCTTCAATTTCCTTCCACAATGTCTTATAATTTTCTGAATATAGGTTTTTTACCTCCTTGGTTAAATTTATTCTTAGGTATTTTAATTTATTTTATATATTTTATACAACTGTAAATGGGATTGTCTTCTTTCTGGGAACTCAGTTCACTATTGTTGTATAAAGAAAATGCAACCAATTTCTGAATATTAATTTTTTTATCCTGCAAATTGACTAAATTCATTTATCAATTCTAAGAGTTTTTGGTGGAATCATTAGGGCTTCTATACATAAATGTCATCTATAAATAAAGACAATTTTACCTCTTTCCAATTTAGAACTTTTATTTTATTGTTTCTTGTCTGATTATTCATTATGCTACAATGAATAAAAGTGGTGAAAGCAGACATTCTTATCTTATTCCTAATCTTAAGGGAAACAACTTAGCTTTTCCTCATTGAATATGATATTGCCTGTGGGTTTGTCTATATGGTTTTTATTATGTTGAGGTATGTTTCCTATATTCCCACCTTGTTGAGAGTTTTCATCAGAAATGTATGTTGGATTTGCTCAAATGCTTTTCCTGCATCTATTTGTACTATCACATGATTTGTATCTTTTATTATGTTTATGTAGTGTCTCATGTTAATTGATTTGCAGATCTTGAACCAACCTTGCATCCCAGGAATAAATCCCATGGTGTATAGGATCTTTTTAATGTATAGCTTAATCATGGTGTATGGTCTTTTAAATGTATTGCTGGATTCAATCTGCTAATGCTAAGATTTTGTTGAGGATTTCTGCATCTATTTTCATCAGGGATATTGGTCTATAATTTTCTTTTTTTTGTAACGTCTTTGTCAGGCTTTGGAACAGGGTAACATTTACCTTTATTCTGGACTAAAGATAGTCATCCTATCAAGCTCTATAAAGCATACCCTCTCCAAAAAAAAATTTTTTTTCTTACTGTTCAAAATTATGGTCAAAAGTACTAAATATTCCTTGGAATCCAGTGGTACTACTAATCTTAAGCAAGGCCCACCACCTTATAAGGACCTCTATTTTCTCATTTATGAAATAATGAATTATATTTATGGTGAAATAAAGATTATTTCTGAGTTTCATGTTTTAAGAATCTAGATACCAATACTCAAAATGCAATGGAAAGAATTTTCAAAAGAAAAAACAGCTGATTAGAATCCAAAGTATAATCTAGTGACAGCTGTCTAAAGCCATCCCACATGTGGGGAGATAGAGTAATAAATGTCCACTGCTGACTGGTGTGGTTCACTTGGTTGGGCATCAACCTGAACACAGAAAAGTCAGTAGTTTAATTGCCCATTGTGGGCCAGGTCCCGAGTTGGGAGTGTAGGAGAGGCACCCTATGGATATTTCTCTTGCACATGCATGTTTCTCTCCTTCCTTTCTTCTATCGAAAATAAATAAATAAATAAATAAATATCTTTTAAAAACTTTCTGATTCACTTGTCCTCCTTCCCTCCCATCTCAGCCAATGATTTAATTGGCTGCATCAACTGGAAATAAGGCAAAGGAGCCCTGTGGTATAGTCCAGAGGGGTCAGCCTTGGGGGTCACACAGTAGGTCTACAGGTGCAGGAAAAGAGAAACCTGGTCCTCAAGCATTTCAAATTTTAAAAATTAATTGTAAAAGAGGAAATAAAAATATCAGAGTTGCTTAAGTTATGAACATCATCAGCATGCAAAATGTTTGTTTGTAAATACAAAAAAAAAAAAAAAAAAAAATGTTCCAAAGTGTCCAAATGATAAGCAGTTGGCAGTATGCATTTCTGGAGATCCAAGCATGTGAAATTAACAAATGTGCACACTCAAACACTCAAATATCACTATCAAGAGCACTTTGAACACTTTGAGAAGGAACACACAGATAAATGTTTCAAACCAGCACAAACTTTTTGCCAAATTAAAATAAACTGAATTTGCTCATATAGCGAATAATGTAGACACTCAGTATTAAAAATTGAAGTGTTAACAGCATAACCCAAATAGGTAAGATTATGACACCTAATGTTCAAACATGAAAATAATAACATTAGTTACTATCAATCAGGACTAGCAGCTTTAAGACTAAACTCAGCCTTAAGAAGGTGACAAGAAATGCCCTCCAGCTAAAGAAATGCAGTGGCTAAGAACTAACTCATCATGGTGAACAAGATCCCATGCTACTCCATTAACCAGTGACTAATTTGGCAAAACCGATAGGCACTATGTTAGTAAAGAGCTATTCAACCTGCAACCTATTTGAGCAACTTAGATTAAATAAGAAAATGACAAATGATTTCTCTGCCACATAATAAACCATTTTTATTCTTTCTGTCTCTCTTGGTATTTTTGGAGAAAACAACATGGCACTATCACATATTACACAAGGGGCATATTCCTAGATTCTCCCTGAATTCCAAAATTAAGACCGACTAATGATTGAAGATACTTACTGTATGCAGCAGAACCATCATGAAAATTCATTCAGTTCAATCATTTTGAAATTATAGTAATCTGGACACATTTTTTTTTTTTTATGTGAGAGGATGCGTATTATTTCATAATTTATACAAAAAATTATATGTATCTATTACAGTATTTTCAGCTTCAGAAATTAATAACACTGTGATGCTAACCTTTGCTTGTCTTGTTAATTTGGAACTTGATATCTTCAATATTTTTTGAGAGAAAAATCTGTAAAGTTCTTTGTGATTATTCTTTAAGTGGAAAATTATCCACTTTATTCTGAATCTCTAATATTACTCCCCTCTCTATGTTGAATTTCATTCTTCCCACAGGAGCTCCCCTCCTCCTCATTTGGTCCTCTTTTTATAATAGTAGACCTCTCCCATTTTTTTCATTCCAAGAGCCAAGTGTCCAGAACCATGACACTCAAGTGACAACCACCTCACTTTAATGCCACTTTCCAGGGCACCTTTATCCTTTCCAAGATGGATTATTTCATGCACTCCTCTCCAAAATCTTGGACTAAAAGACAAACTTTGATAGCTTACCCAGATTATCAGTGCCCAGTCCCTAGGCTCTCACAAGATTATCTGACATCTGTATTATAGCATACACAGAAGGGAGGAGCTGTCTGCTGCCAGAAATGCAGGCATCACAATGTTCATGTGCAGGTGGCATCACCACCATAATAAGCCTGAGCTCTTTCAGCGCTGACTGTCCCACTAACCTGGACGCATATCTAGGAATTAGTTGTCTGGTTCTCCATCCCAACTTGACCAGCGTTAATGGTCCTGTTTCTCTGGGAACTCTATACAATTGTATACAAGCAACCCCCCCCCCCCACCCACGAAGGGAATCTGAAAAATCAGAGGCTTACCTTCAAGATATCCTGCGCACTGACAGCCACAAGAAGCCCAATAGGCAGGGGAAGGTCAGGTGAATAAGGAACAAGGCAACAAATCAGATGGCCCACCCAACCTGCACAGAATTAGAGATGGGGGACAATCTGGGTGTGGTTTAAAGACGTATCCTGGAGTCAGGAAGAAACTCCACAGGCAAATATTACACACAGTATACTATATATCCTTTTCTGTATAAGGCACCTTGCCGAAAGTTGCAAAGGAAGTATAGTATTTACAGCTACTGCTCTGCTCTCTTACAAGCCCAACTACAACTACCACCTTTGTAATTAAAAAAGTGCATTCATAGTTATTTTCGTCGAGTCATTTTACACCCCAATAGGGAGGTATATTTATCATATTTAATTGCTAAGGCTGAGAAGAGTGGAGCAACTTGTGAAGGTCCTTCCAGAGTGGAGTGGAGCCAAGATCGGCACAGGGACTTCACTGACTCCAAGCCCAGTGAACATTCCATTGAGCAGCAAGGGACACCAATCAACCAGCCCCAGAAAAGCCACGTTCAGAACGCAGACGGCACAATGTCGAGCCAAGACATCTGAGAAGACTATGTCATTATAAAGTTGGACCAAGCACTAGATCAAAAGATCTCTGCAAAATAAAAACTGCTACACAATTCTGGATGCTCGCAGGAGCCCTGTGGAATACCTAGAATGAGTTGAGCCCTGAGAAATGCAGTACGCCTGGTCTCAGGTCTCACAGAGCTCAGAGCCTACCTCACTAGACACAACAGAGTGTAAACAAGTAATTAAACATCAGAAGACAAACGCTTTACCAGAGACAGCACAGGTAGAGAGGTGAGATATCAGGAAATGGTAAAAAGCACGCCATACCGCTAATGATGAGCAATCCATTAGTGGTACGATTTGAATTAAATTACAACTAGACTTTACTTATTTATTATTCATGAGGCATTCTGTTTTTCAATTATTTCTTTTCTCTTTCACATTAGCCCACCCGTTTTAAAGCCTCAAGCATTAATTTGATTTCCCGCCAATAATTTGACGATGATTTGCGTCTTGGTTATGTCTGCAGGGATGGTCCTCTGATGATTTGGAAAGAAAATGATGTGTGTCTCCTCCCTTTTCAGACAAGTGGCCTTAGGGATTTTATTCATTGTGGGGGCAGAGCCTTGGCTTTTCTGACCCATTGAGGAAACAGGAAGACCGAAAGCCAGAACTAAACAAATCTGTCAAACTCATTTTCTTTCATGGTTTCCTGCCAATTTTTGCTACCTCCCGTCGCCCCTCCCTCTCTCCTTCTTTTCTCTTACTTTTAAGAGAAAGAATGTGGAAAAAATATATCTGCCATTCCTAAAGGGACACACTAAAAGTGCGAGTGAGCAAAAATGCAGGTGTGCGGACTGAAAAGGGTTCCTCTCTGCTCCTGGGAGAATGAAGTAGGAAGTGGAAGGAGGCTCGCGTGCTGGAGTCCAGGGGACAGGGAACCCAGATGGGAGGGGCAGCTGTCGGGAACAGTCACTCCATCATCTAGCTTCACAATACAGCACTTTCCAAGAACAGCAGGACTTTGACCTGCCCCTCCTCCCCCGTCTCTTATCTTCCCATTAGCCCTGAAGCAGGGAAAGAATTAAACCTTTTTTTTTTTAATTGCTAAATAATTAACAAACCACTGGCATTCTGACAAGACGGCATGCATTTTCTTAATCGGTAACCAACCGACCCAAGTCATTTTGTGCATAAGCTACTTAAGGGAACTCTTGTCACTTAAATATTCCAGGTGAGCCCGTGTCTACTGTCCATTTCCTTGAAGTTGCTTGAATAATGCTTTCTCGTCACTTTCTTCCTCCTTCCAGCCTACAATTTGGCTCCTTCTTGTCGAAAACAGGGATTACACCCGAGGGTGGTACTCATGGTGTCTATAGTAGTTCCACTAGTATCAGGAAAATGACTAGTTTGTGAACCTTTTTTCCATCATGCAATTCTTTTTCTAAGATGCTGGAAATTCAATAGACACTAAGGATAAGGATATCACTATTGATAAGGCCACCAATGACTGCTTAACCACAACAGTCAATGACTCTGTGGAGTGTTTGTCTTAAAAGAAGGAACAGCATTTGATACTGTGAATCCCTCATTTCCTCTGCCTTGAACCCATGTCCCATAACTTAGCTCCCTTGGTCAACCTTCTCAACTGTTCCTCTCCCAATTTTTTTTTTTTTTTTTTTTAATGATTTTATTCATTATTCTTAGAGAGAAGGGCAGGGAGGGAGGAAGAAAAGGGGAGAAACATCAATATATTGTTGCCTTTCACCTGCTTCCAGCTACAGACCTGGCTGGAGACCTAGCTTGCAACCTGGTTATGTGCTCTGGCTGCGACCTTTGGGTTCTCAGGCCGGCACCTATCCACTGAGCCACCAGCCAGGGCTCTCGCTCCCACTTTTTGTACCTTTTTCTTCCAGTCTCTTTCTTTCATCTCTCCCATAAGTGTGGGTGTGCCCCTGGCTGATTCTCCTTTTAATGATATGAAGAGCCCTTAGGCTTGTCCAAGCTAATGACCCACCTGTCCCCAACACTAGCTTTATGTGAACGTCATACCCAATGCATTCCACCGTCCCCAGCATCTGCATTCATGTGTCTCTCTCTCCTTTTTGATGTCCCATCCCCACCTGACAAAGGCCTGCTCAACTTTGAGGACTCTACCTGGCAAGGTCTCTCTGTGATCACCACAATTTGGGATCATGTCCTTGCTAGTTGTCTGTCTGACCCACCAGTTCCACCAACTTGGAGACTCTGCCCCTTTAGTTAACAATCATATTCTTTCAGGTAACCAATAAAGAGTTCAGAGTGATAAAACCTACAAGAATATTATATCCAAATGATAGAGATGAAAAACAAAATGAACCAGCAATTTTTTCTGAAACTTTAACATATAGCACAATGAGACTTTCTCAACTTTAGGATGCATTTACTATTATAATGCATCATCCTTCAAACAAAAGTAATATATTAAAAGACCTTAAATAATTGTTCATACCCAAAGCAAATAATCTCTTCTCTGGGCAGAGTAATATTGGAACATATGAGTAGTATCATAGATTCAAAAGGAAAATCCATCGACATTTAAAAGCATATGAATCTGAGTTGGATTTGTGGGTTACACATATGCTATGTATGTGTCTACCTATATACACATACACATATGCTCACATATACACATTCACCTAGAGTTCGTATAACTATCTGAGCTCTCATATATTAATTGTCAATAATCTCATACATTATATAAATGGCAACACAGAAGTTTTTTTCAAAAAGTCATTTTATAGATGCATATAAGCCAGAGGGCACTTTAAGAATATCAATGAAAATCATTATGCCCGTAATTTGGATTACATTTCCTTTAGTACTCTAGTGTAAACAAATCTTCTCCCAAATAGCCCTATTAGTAAATGAAATATTTATGTCGATAAATTTGCCACAAAAATTGCTGACCAAAAATGTTCTTAATGCAGAGAACCTCATTTCACAAGGCATTTATTTCATATCCTTTGTCAAGAGTCACATATAACAGAATCCCTTCCAAAGCTTAACAGGCCTGTTTTCTAATAACATTTTTTAAGTTTTTATCTTTAAAAAAATTAATGTAAATTGAAGCACTCATAGTTGTTGTTTTTCTCTGAAAAACATAAATCAAGGTCCTGAAGCTCTAGGAGAAACACTATTTTAAATTCTGCTTTTAAAACTGCCCTTTACACCCTGGCTGGTAGTGCAGTGGATAAGGTGCTGGCCTGCAAACCCAAAGGTCACTGGTTCAATTCCCAGCCAGGGCACATAACCAGGTTGCAAGCCAGGTCTCCAGCCAGGTCCGTGGCTGGAGGCAGGTGAAAGGCAACCATACATTGATGTTTCTGTCCCTCTCTGCCTCTCTCCCTTCCTCTCTCTCTGGAAATAATAAATAAAATCTTTAAAAAAAAAAATCTGCCCTTTACAATGAGACTTTAAATGTTTATGTCTTTTAAGGTGGGGAGTAACTTAAGCCTCCTTAGTTTATTAAAGGCAGATGATAGTATCACTCTGTTGAGATTTTTGTAAAGATTATTATATATAGGAAGCATTGGGCTGGTACTTAATGCACTGAAAGGTACACTATGCATATTTATAGAATCATTTTATAGAAAGAAAGAAGGCTACTTGTAGGGGTATCATTAGCTCTGGTATTCTTTTTGAACCTATGTTCAAAATTAGTTTGAGCCCTGGCTGGTGTGGCTCAGTGGACTGGCGCTGGACTATGAACCCAAAGGTTGCTGGTTAGATTCCCAGTCAGGGCACATAACCAGTTGGCAAGCCGGGTTGCAAGACAGGTCTCCAGCTGGAGGCAGGTGAAAGGCAACCATACATGGATGCTTTTCTCCTTTTTTTCCTCCCTCTCTGCCCTTTTCTCTAAAATATTGAATAAAATCTTTTAAAAAAAATTAGTTTGATTCTCTACTAGTGATGTGACCTTGGGAACCATTTACTTAATATGTCCAAGTTTCAGCATCCTTATCTACTAAAGAAAAATAACAAGACTACCTAGATACTGCGGGGTTCCTCAAGATTCGATTAGACAGTGCACCTAAATAGCCTAGCATAGCATCTAGCTATTAATTATCTTATTATTTCCACTGTATTAATTTACTTAGTATGTTAGATGAGGGGAAGGGAGGAAGATATGGCCAAGAAATTCTGGGAAACTACAAATTCTCTATAGTGATTAAAAAATTAAATTTTGGGTTTATTCTCATGATAATCTTGAAGTTAAGTACTTGGTGCCCATTTGTTGTCCACATGTACAAAAAAGGTACAACACAGTCATGAAAAGGTAGACTTAACACATTGATGACCAGCAATTTTATAATAAAAGCTAATGCAAGTTCAAGCATGAGTTAATTAGTTACTGGTCAACCACATCTGGGTTTGAAAACCTGTTTTTTTATGACTGGTCAACTATGTGTTAATATGAAGAAGATACTGCCTTGTCAAGCCAAGGTCTAAAAAGGCCATAGTATACTGTATAAAGTTTTAAAATTGTTTAAATAAAGAAAGCAATGAGAAAAGAAAGCTGTCCTATGACACATGAAAACATAAGCATAATACAGACATGTGACAAAGGTCCCTAGCCTAGCAGACACACTTTGCACAACATTAATTTCAACAAAACATCGTCATTTATACCAACTTTAATTTCTTTTTAGTTTTTGAATATATGTTTAAAGTTTCTTTGATATTATATTTATGAGATAGGCATTATAAGAAAGGTTTCACATTTTGCACAATTATAACAGTATACACTTTAAATCTTCACTGAAAAGAAAGTCTTTTTATTTCTCAGGTTTGAGAATCCTGTTCTTAGGGAATGCATTGATTAGTTCATCAGATCTCTCAAAAAATTATACCCAAACATCTTTGCCAATCTCTGAGAAATGAAAGAGCAAAGGCTTATGAAAATTGAATGAGATAATGCATAAGAAGAACTCTATGTAGTATCCTTCTCTTGCCATTACTAAAGGTTGGCCATTATCACTACCATCATTATTGTAATTACAAGTCATCATCATCTATAGAAGTGTCCATTCATCTTCCACTTTGGGAATGAATCTGTGTGCTATTTGCATCAGATGGCCCTATTGGTAAAAAATGTAAATTTTAATCTTTCCTATTTTAGATAATTAGTTTTCTGGTACAATGGCCACATTGCTGTTTTACATATGTTAAAATTGGTTTAAAAATATGAATAATAGCATACCATGCTGCTTGTTTATAACAGCAGAAGTCATACTCTTTGGAATGAATAGTAAATGAATTACATCAGAGACTTACAGAATCTTCAAATTGAATAAGATGAAAACTTGTAAAGGAAGATCATCAAACCAGAAATTAAAACAAGATTTAAAGAAGTCCTTTAATAAAGGCACTTGCCAGTATAAGAACATCCAAAAACTCTTGCTATGTTAGACTAAAGCATTCTACAGGGCTATCTGAAAATCTGGAAAGGGCATTCCTTTTTAACTTCCCCTAAAAAGCAACAGAAAAATAAAAGAAATTGCAAACATTTGTCCTGTTCCCAAAGAAAAGGAACAGCGGTTATCACTAACATTCATTCTTCCCTGTAAAATGGAAGCTTTGCAAAATTCTAGACACTAAATCAAAGCAGTGGCCTGTGCAAGCAAGGAAGTGCTTGGTTATCAAGTACAAGTGTGATTAGCTTGTGTTCAGAGAACACCAAAGTTGGGGATAAACTTTGCACAAGGCGTCATCAATGCCACACCATATATTCTTGCTACTTGAAAACTGTCCTGGTACATTGGATATATGACACCCCTTTTGTATTTCCATTTGACATGGAAGCAGAGTTCTAATGAAATCTTGGAATGTACTTTCCGAGATCCATTTGGTGCCTTGGAACTTTTCAGACTAACTAAAAAGAATTCTTCAGAGCTAAAAAGATTTCCCAGATTAGGCAGTTAAGCTCCTAGTCTTGGGCACGCATGACACTTATTTAACTCATACAAGAGAATAGAGATGCTCACACATAAATGAAGATGGAGTTTCATGAATAAATTTGATTCATTAATGTCTTGATAAAAAAGGGATAGCAGGATTTCAACGATGGGGAAAAGTAGAATTTGGGGAAAGGAACCAACTAAAGACAGCTTCGGGCAGTCGAGGCCGTTGGTGGTGGCTAACTGGGATACTGGGATAAGGGAGAGGACTGATGCTATCTCAGGCTCCAAGACAAAGTACCTCCTAATTTTATTATCTGCCTGCCTCATCTTCTGAACCTCACCTCTCTCATATCTAATACCCCAGCTACGTTAAATCCCCCTTCCTGACAATGTGGTTCTTTCAAGCACTCAGGCATCTTTTTGCCTGAAATAACCTTTCTCTAGCTGAAAAGGTCCTATTTATTTTTCAAGGCCCTATGAAAACATTTCCACATACCAAAAGCTGTCTATGCCCTGCCCCCCAGTTTAATCTCTGTCTTTTAGGTAACCAAAGCACACTGCTCACTCTTCCCTCATGAACATGCTTATTTCACACTGGGTTGAGCAATCTAATCTGTGATAGCTGTGAATGGGACTTTTATACATCATTCCTCCCCTTGTTAATCAGAGGGGAGAACCCACCTGGAAGCATAATTATTCACTTACCTGATTTTACCAATGGACTTTCAGTTCCTTAAACAGATAGGAATGTTTTATATTTATTTTTGCATATGGCAGCTTAGCAAGTGCTCTAACAAATTTTTAAAAAACAAACAACTAAAAGTCTAACATTTAGCTATCTAAAATTTCTATGCTTAGGATAATTTCTCCAAATAAAGCTGTATTATTTTTATACTTGCTCTAGATTATAAAAAACCCTTTCTAAGCATTCATTCAATTTAATTTATTCATTAGTTCTTAAAATATGGCAATCAGCCCTGGCTGGTAGCACAGTGGATAAGGTGCCGGCCTGCGAACCCAAAGGTCGCTGGTTCAATTCCCCAGCCAGGGCACATAATCAGGTTGCAAACCAGGTCTCCAGCCAGATCCATGGCTGAAGGCAGGTGAAAGGCAACCATACATCGATGTTTCTCTGTTTCTCTCCCTCTCTGCCTCTCTCCCTTCCTCTCTTTCTGGAAATAATAAATAAATAAATAATATAAAAAAAAATATGGCAATCAATCCAGAAAACAATATTATTCAATAGAGGCCAGTAGAAGGTTTATGTTATTTTCAGTCTTGTGTAGCTCTGATCCTGTCTGTATACAATCAAAGTACATAATCAGCTATATTTGGTTTTCTCCAATAATTAGACTCCACAGCTGTGTATTTTTTCTGCTTTTTAAGACTGATAACTTTAAATTCCATAATCCCAATGAATTTTTTTCCTTTTCCTTTGTAGGATCAATTTACTTATGAAAGAATAGAAGAAAATAAAGAATGATGTTCTGGGCAGTAATTCAAAATGGTAAAGATTCCCAATTCCAGTCTGGCTATCAAGTCAGAGGCAAGCTGACATGTCCTTGAGAAGGACAGAGCTGTCAAGCAGAACACTGTCCTGAGGCCAGAGCCCACATTGTTAAGGCAATGAAAATGCCCTGTGACAGAAACCTTTTTTTTTTTTTTAAATTAAAGGTTTTATTCATTATTTTTAGAGAGAAGGGCAGGGAAGGAGGAAGAAAGGGAGAGAGACATCCGTGTATGGTTGCCTTTCACCTGCCTCCAGCTACAGACCTGGCTGGAGACCTGGCTTGCAACCGGGTTATGTGCCCTGGCTGGGAATTGAACCAGCGACCTTTGGGTCTGCAGGCCGGTGCCTTATCCACTGAGCTACCAGCCAGGGCTGAGAAATCTTGATTCTAAAGATAGAGTGGGTAGACTTTTTAAACAGTAATTTTTTTTTCCAAGAAATATGTCATGTGATCATAGGGATTTAACTGATATTTAAAAATTGGAGCATTGATTTATAAGTACTAAAAATAAAATTTTAGCACAGGGAAACATGAGGTCAGAAAAAAATACCTTCAGACATCTAACACATAACTGAAATTCTCTAGAATGACATCCCTGAGTGTGATCCAGGGACCTTGAGGAACTTCCACTGATTAATGATAGATTTCTTAGAAAGAGGACACAAAAGAAAGGAAAAAAAAAATATTCTGGTAATTAATTTACCAGAAGGTGAGGGAAAGACAAGACCCTGAGGGCAAGTTATAAATTAAAGAGACGCTTGCTCTACAGCCAAAGAGAAATTAGCAAGGAACATGGAAGGTCACTACCTGAAATCTAACACAAGCCCAGGGGCCTCTCAGGAATATTCCAAAAGCCACAAATAACACCAAAATAAAGAAACCTCAGTTTTCATTTCTCAATAAGGCCACTTCAGATAGCCCCTATTCCTACTCAAAGAGAAATTAATTCCCCAGAAGTTACATTAAACACAAGTTACATTAAACACAAGTTACAATTCTGTTTGGTTTCTGCAATAAAGATGCCCCATTTTCGCAATTTTGAAGTTGTTAGAAGATATCCAAAAATTTACTTATTATATCTTCCAATGATTAAGGCAGCACGGGCCACATAGAAGAAGAAAGTACTTTTTAAAAAATGATAACTTTGATTACAAAAAAATGCTGAAACATTATAACAAATTGTGGTAGAGTTTATTTTACTCACATAATACTTACAGCTTATTCATGAATCATGCTCATGCTAAAATTTAACCCAATGACTAACCTAATTTAATATATTATACTGAAAATTGGGAAAGATGCAGTTCTCCTTCACTCAATCAGCTATCACCAAGCACCTAGGATACTGCACATCTTGTAATAACACAAGGACAAATATTTCACAATGCTCAAAAAGGTCAGGCATGCGTCACACCTAAATCAGATTTCCGGTAATGCACAGATTTCCTGTAAGCTTAGCATCTACCAAGTCCTGGAAAGTACAGCTGTACCTAGGCTGGAACCTTGTTTTCAATTATTCCTTCCACTGTGAGTGACTGCCTCTCCCCACAAGTGCCCAGTGAGCAGCTTTGTGATCCAGGGTAAATGATTACCCTCTGAGCTCTGGCCTCCTTGCTGAGAGGCTTAGCCATGGGTAAAGGTAAAGGACCTAGCATGGTTTCTTCTGCTCCACAGGGGTCACATACACGTAGCCTCCTCCTCATTCTAGATCCATCCTAACATGCTCTTTGTCTGTCAAGGTCAGCATAATCTCTCCTCTTTTGGATTCCTTTAACTCTAATAATTTAGCATTTGAATTTTTTTAATAGTATAGCTACATTGGTGATTCTCCCCAGCTGTATTTATTTCCATAGGACAGGTCCCATCTTTTATTCTGAAGCACTTTGTATAGTACTAGTCAAAATAAATATTTATTGATTTATTGTTGAAGCCCCAGGTAGAGCCACTTAAAATATATTGTTTTTAAAAATCAAATAACTGACCCTGGCTGGTGGCTCAGTGGATTGGCACCGGCCTATGAACCCAAAGGTCACTGGTTCAATTCCCAGTCAGGGCACATAACCAGGTTGCAAGCCAGGTCTTCAGCCAGGTCCATGGCTGGAGGTGGGTGAAAGCCAAGGCAACCATACATTGATGTTTCTCTCCCTCTCTCCCTTCCTCTTTTTCTGGAAATAATAAAATCTTTTAAAAATATATTTAAAAAAAATCAAATAACATATATTAAATTAAACTTTTAGAAAATGTTTTAAAATAAGGAACCCCTCACAAATGAGCTATATTAAAAGATTTTTATGAACTAGTTGTAGTATTTTATCTGATGTTTTACGTGTTGCAATATTATAAATCTTAAAGTTTATAGATCATCCTACCAAAGTAAATTTTCTCCATGAATAAAATACACCATAAACTATATTATTTTACTTATCATGTGTGATGATGCTTCATGGAGAAAATACCATCTGGCTTCAGGATTGCTCATAAGTCCTCCCTGAATAATGAGTACACTGAATTTATAAAATTTATTATTTTCTATGCTACATGCATCAGTGTGTCAGCATGCTTAAATGGTCAGCCTTAGTGGCTGTTGACCTTCACATATAATTTAGCATTATGTAATGAAATATATATGAATAATGTTTGCCCAAGGTGGAATATTTTACAACAAGGTATTTCATTTGTTCAAAACACATAGTATAAACAGGTAAAAAAGGCAAGAGTTTACCATTTCCTTCATTGGCATCTCTTAAATAACACCCTTTCATATCAACTCCTGAAACAAGATAATCAAGTTTAAGATTAAGTTTACAACCTATTAAAATCTTGCTGTGACCCATTGACAAGCTTATTGAAACCAAATGACTGATGCAAACATTTTACAGTTATTATTAGGAGGATCACAGCCACCTTGGGGTATTTTAAAAGTTTTTAAAATAGCAGCCAATACTTATAGTCATGAGTACATTCTCCCCTAGAGACTTCATGATGTAAGTTGAGGCAGGCCAGCCAAAGTGGATCAAATTCCTATGAAGTCTGTATCACACTGAAAATTTTAATAGGCATCTCATCTAGAAATTAATTTATATATTCTTCTTATAAATTGCTCAAAGATTCATAAAGTAATTCTTAACATCTCATTAATCCTATTTTATATAGATGGTAAAAGGGTGCCTTGCTTACACATATTGTTTTATGACCACACAGCTGTTCCTTAAGTGGTTTTCTTAATTGTACTTAAGCTTTAGTTTTTTGACTCTAATGATAATGGATTTTTAGTTAAAAAAAAATTTTAGGACACAAATGAAAAAAACAGGGGAAACACAAAGAGTACTGAAAGATAAAAGTGAGCATTACGTCATAGCTTAAGGAGAATACTTCAGCACTGGTAGAGGGCTGGTCTGTACCAACTCAAAAGTTCTCCCCTACCCTTGGTCAATGACCACAGGAGTAGGGTTTATTATTCTCTTACTTCACAGTGAACAAAGCTTAAAGGGGTCTAAAAATACTTTGTGATCAGCCTATGAGCAAGGAACAATTTATGCCAACCATGCAGAAAAGAATGCTGATATTAAATTTCCTGCCTATGGACTTCCTAGGGGAGCAAGACTGGTAAAACATGTTTGTTGCTGCTGATCTGTTTGCAGAACCATTCCCTCAATTAGCTCCTAAGTAACTAAGGATAATATGCCCCAAGAAGCTCATTTTCAACATCAGGACCAATATTACTGCAGTACCATGCCTAAATTTCATTATTTTATTGTCCCTGTTTACCTCTGCTGGGGAGGCTAATGAATAGACAAATTGCCAAAAGTCATGGGGTACAGAGAGACCCAGAATTTGAAAAGGAAGGCCTTTGTTCCTACAGAACCTGAATGGATAATCTACTGTTTGTGCTCAAATACAGTTATACCAGCAAAAAAGCTAGGCCACACTGACCTAAGTAGAAGAAAATGCAGGGAAAAATAAAAACAATCTTTCAAATGCAATTTAAAAGATCATAAATTATTAGGAGTGAAAAAAGACCTTGAAGATCATTTTATGGCTCAGGAAACTAAGACCTCAGAGGTAAGTGACTTGCATAAGGTAACAACGCTGGTTAGTTGCTGAATAAGAACCAAAACCCAGACAACAATATGGTGATTGCTTCGGGGAGGGGTTATGAGGGGTCTAAAAGGTAACAGAAAAAAATACAATAAAGATTGAACTAAAAAGAACTACAGCCCAAGTTTTCCTTACTTTCAGGCTAAGGTTCACTCCCCAATTCTCCCTGCCTGACTACACACACACACACACACACATTAATTTTAATATACCATCTCAGTCTTAAAAGGTGGATTATATTTTGAGGCTGATTGGAAATATAGTACCTACACACACTATAGTGAAATTAATAACCCTATTTTTCCTTCAAGACAAACAGAAACAGGCATAGCTATCACAAAGCCAGGGTTGGTGATCACTGCACTCAAGCCAACATTTGGAGAACACACTAGGCTGGCGCTGATCAACCTCATCACATTCACATTTTTACACAGCAGTGGGACGGTACACACTGTAGTTTATTCAGTTCTCCATTTGCCTTGCCAAGTTCAGCAGAGAACACTTTTGCAGGGCTTAGACAGCTGTCTCCAGCTTGGTTCACACATATTCTGAAGCCTGGCCTAGACAGCCGGTAAGCAAATCAACCATAAAGATTTTTGTCTGACAAATTCAAATTACCAAATGTCAACAGTACATGACTTAGCGCTAGCAACCGACATAAATAAATCCCATTTATTTATTTCTCTGTATACCTATTAGTCTCTGAGCTCTAACAAGTATCACTCAAAGGCAGTGCCTACTATCCTGATGTCTACCTGAATACTAACAAGCAATACGGAGACAAAATCGATCCCTTACACAGAATTCTAAGGACACCAAGTGGACAGGTTCTGGAAAAAAAAAGTTGCTGAGTTCAAACACAATAAAGAAAGGGTTTTCTTAGTTCACTTATTGTTTCTTTGTGTGTGTGGGTGTTTTGTTTTTTTTTTTTTTAACTAGAATACTCAAGAGTACCAAATTATAATAATGAGAATCACCTACATTTCAGGAGTTATATTTAGTGTCTTCATCTGTTGCCAAGCATCTGAGACATGGCCAATCTCCTTGTTTACCCAGTTTCTCCAAGCCACATGTAAGAAAGCCAGGGTCAACACTTTCACAGAGAATGATGGGTACTGAGAAGCCATGGGGCAGTGCCAAACACACACACATCACCACCATCATCATCCTCATCACCACAGTCAGCATACATCATCATCATCTCATCTTCACCATTAATATACCTAAGTCCCAGGTCACTGTTACTAGCTTACTGGCCAGCTAAACAACTGTTTGTTCCATTTGGGCCTGATCCCTCAACTTCATTCACCCTGCAAAACCTCAAAATTGGGATCAGAAGCAAGGCACCCTCTCACAGCCAGATGCAGAAAGTTGAGTTTCTGGATGAAAATCTTGCAGCTATGCATCTCCTCTGATACATTCCTTGAGTCCTAATTTGGGTAATCAGTGGCCATGACTTTTTGTTGTTGTCTTTGTTATACCCCTTTCCTCCATGCCTTCAGGGACCCTCTGCACCTTCCGCTCTGGCCCAACCTACAGGTGACCTCTTCTCCCTGGACCACATCTCTCTCAGAAAGATGGAGGCCATCAGCTATGGTCAAAATTCAATTCCCCACCAGTCTACCTACATACACATATACATACCCATTCCTAATTCTAGGACTCTAGTTGGAAGTCCTGTTTGTGGCTAGCCTTCCAATTGCAGTATCTTTGACCCTTACTTCACCTAGAGGCACAGGTGGGACACCCTCCACTCTGCTTTCTTTTTTCAACTTCTTTCTTTATGCTTTCCTATAAATAGGTCATAAACTTGCTCAAAAATGGTCATTCCCCTCCCCCTAGGCCTTATCTTAATATACTTCTCAGTTCTACTAGGCAGTCTTCCTCCTCTCCATCTACACACAACTGATGCCTACTGAGACACACCCACCCAACAACTCAAATACGCTGAGAAAAGACAGCGCCCTACCCAGCAAAGGCAACACTGCATTCTTCTTTCCTAGCCCACTGCGCTAACAGGCTTAATTTTCCATCTCAGTCTCCTGAATTTCCACCAGACAATTAAATTGTAAATCCTGGGACCTCATCCTGGCATGGCTCTTCTCACTCACCTTGGAAGATTTCATCCATTATCACGTGGTATCCAAAAACAGCATCCTACTGGTAGCTTCTAGATCTGGATTTATTAGCCCACATGTAATTTCCTCTTCAAAAAACCATGTTCAGTGATATGTTTGGCACCGACTGATGTCCTATTTGTGGGCACATTGAAGTCAAAATTCTGAGGGGACTTTCTCCTAACTCAGGTCCTATACTCTATCCCTTTTCCTAACACCTGGATCATAGTAATCCTTGAATTCCTTGTATTGAACACTGTGTTTGGGATATAATACATACTTAATGTGCTGAATAAATGAACTATTTCTAATATTATATGATAGCAAATATCATAGAACAGATTATAAACTCCTAATGCACTCATCTTATCAAAGAAGAATAAAAATGTTATCTACCTGGAAGTACATTCACCACTGTATTATAAATTTGTTTTAGAAATGAATGACTTAGTGACCAGACTATAGGACCTTTGAGACCATGTTAATTTCTGTCTAACATAAGGGAGAAGTTTCACTCACACAATAAGGCTACATGTACTCCGGAACATCTGGTTTGCAACTGAGAAGTTGGTGAAGTTCATAAAATGTGTTTACACATTTCTAAAGAAGGGATTGAGGAGATTACTATTTTCTTAGCCTAATTAAAATTCCTTCTCATTTCCCGAATTACTCTCTAGTCCTTTCAAACACCAGAATTCTGTCATTCCTCACCTATTGTTATGCTTAAACAATTCCTCTCCTTCTGTTCAATTCCTTAAATCCCCTGGTCAAACTTTGCCAATTTCCTTTATTTATTAACCCTGAATTGTTAAGTGAAAGATCCATTAACTATCAGTCAACCACTTTTGAGGCCTCTCGTCTCCCACTGAGAACACGTTGTGTCCACAACAAAAATCTTCAGCGTGTACTCAGGAATAGAAAAGAACAAATTTCCTGGGTCAGCCTGTCAAAATGAGGACCCTCTGAGCTCTGTGTCGTGACACTGACCACCGTTCTAAATGGTATATGAATCCAGACAATCACAAATGTATGTTTTTGCTTTTTTTGCTTCTACAGAAGCCACACTCAGGGCTCCCCTCCAGTTGAATAGCTCCTTGTGTTCAGTCCTTTCCCAGCCAATGCTCTCATCTCATTAGAATTTCTGTATCCTCTGGCCTTGCAGAGTTTTTTTCACCTTCATTTGTATCAGACAAAAGATGGTAATTTACGTCTAATTAACGGAACTGAGTCATAATGAGTTCTTTTCTCTCAGACAGCATTTGAATGTCCAAAATAACCAGTGAGCTTGGACTTCTTAGTCTCCCTCCGGCTTAAGGCTTTCTAACACAATGCCTCATTCAGGCCTCCTACTTTGCATACAGTCAGAGGGCTGGAGGTTATCCACATTGTGAAATTCCTCGGCTAGTTATGCCCAGATTTAATGGCATGCTGGCAAATTTCATCTTTTCTGCTACGCAGCTCTGTTCACACAGTCAAACTTACGACTGCATCCTTTTTGTCTCTTCCTTGCACTTTGAAATGCTATCTTTTGCCAGTGGATGAGTTTGAAAGCATTCTTTATGAGATCAACGTCCTTGCAAAAAGATACAAAAGATGGGCAGAAAGACTAGTGTGACACAAAACACAGAAAGGTCTGTGCATGCGGGTACAGTGAAGTTTGGTCAACCATAACTCCATACCCCGACTTCCCCGCAGGTACCGAGAGGGGCAGATATAAACACAATGAGCCCGCCTAAAGCAAGCAAAAAACAGGTTCTAATAGCCACAGTGATGGGGTAAAGTACTAAAAGCATCTTCTCACTTTCTCACATGCCAGGGCATTTTAAGTCACCCTCTACACATGCCGTGCAGGCATGCCAACACAAACACCACAGAGTCTGAGGGTCACTGGTGCTAGGCCCTGTCCCCACTACGATGGTACCATTGCGACACATTGGGTTCTTACTCCTGGGACCCTCCTCATCCACTCTTTTTATTACAATGGGTTAAGATGAAAAAAATTCCTCAATACCCTAATCCATATCCCTTTGATACATATAATATTGCTATGTTTTGACAAGTGTGGCAAAACCACTTCACCCTCATCATTGTCTGCTAAAATACCTTTCTCCTCTACTGCAATCTTAAAAATTAAGAGAAAATAAAAATTAATGCTGACCAAACTCCCATCATGGGAGCCATGGGACCAGGAAATCAGCTGCGTTCCACAGAAGGGCAGGTGAAACTGGGCTGCTGATGGCTCAGCTTTCCTTGTTTCGCCTCTGCTCTTAATTCTCCCCATCAGAGAGGGTAAGGTTGATAGACTTATCTGGCACAGTGGAAAGATGACTCCCTGGCAAAAACAGTAAACCAGACAGTAGGTAGAGAAAACAATGAAAGGGCCTTCCAGATAATAATTGCCACCAAAAAATCCGACAATATTTAATCACAACTTACAAAGTATAACCAACCCCCATACATTTCTTCACGTTACAATGGTATAATCTTTATATTTCATCTTATTTACTTTTAAAATAGACCTGTTTTTTAAAAATTTATTCTTTTTAAAAGATGTTATTTATTATTTTCAGAGAGAGGAGAAAGTAGAGAGGCAGAGAAGGAGAGAGACATCAATGTATGGTTGCCTTTCACCTGCCTCCAGCTACAGACCTGGCTGGAGAACTGGCTTGCAACCTGGTTATCTGCCCTGGCTGGGAATCGAACCAGCGACCTTTGGGTTCGCAGGCTGGCGCCTTATCCACTGCACCACCAGCCAGGGCTTAATCTTCACATTTTAATATTATTTTAGTCAACAGAATTTCCTAGATGTAAGGACATTTAAAAATGATTATTACTATCTTTCTTTCTATAGAAATACCCAATTGTTCACACTCTTTTCTCCAAAAAGCTGCTTATAAGTTGATAGTCTACAGAGTCATACTTTAAATATCCTCAAATTACTTAAATACCTTAAAGCAAATTCAACTGCAATTTTGTTCAAGTCTAATCTTTTCTAAATAAATGGTTATATCTAATTTATTGATTTTTTTCTTGAGTTATACTGTATCTATAACCTTTTTTTAAGAGAAAGATTGGAAGAAGTAAGAGGAAGTCAGGCAACCTGAAAATATGATTAGTACTCATGCTTATTCCCAGAGATGCATTAAGAAACAATTACTGAGTGGGCGCATACTACCTATAAAGAAAGGTACCAAGAATACAGCTAGAAACATCTTAATGAAGCTCTGCACACTTCACATCCACAGCTGGCAGACATAAAATCTCCAAAACCCACCATAAACTATGCTTTTATAAACAGTATATCATTTTAGTGAATCTTTGAGGTTTCAGGGATAAGAAACTAAAGTGTAGTTAGGATGCTTAAAAAAAGTATTGGTGTGGCTCAGTGGATTGGGTCCAGCCTGTGAAACCAAAGGTCACTGGTTCAATTTCCCAGTCAGGGCACATAACCAGGTTGCATGCCAGGTCTCCAGCCAGTTCCTTAGCTGGAGGCAGGTGAAAGGCAACCATATGAAGATGCTTCTCTCCCTTTCTCCCTCCCTCCCTGCCCTTCTCTATGAAAACAATAAATAAAATCTTTAAAAAAAAAAAAAAGAGAGAGAGTATTGAGACCTGGCTGGTGGCACAGTTGATAAAGTGCTGGCCTGTGAACCCAAAGGTCGCTGGTTCAATTGCCAGCCAGGGCAACATAACCAGGTTGCAAGTTAGGTGTCCAGGTGTCCAGCCAGATCTATAGCTGAAGGCAGGTGAAAGGCAACCATACATTGATGTCTCTCTCCCTCTCTGCCCCGCTTCCTTCCCCTCTCTTTAAAAATAATAAATAAAATCTTAAAAAAAAAAAGTATTGAATGCCATAACTGTAAGGCTCTTGGAGATCAATTAGTCTAGTTGTTCCTTTCTTTTTTGAATATAAGCACTAATTTTTAATTTAGAAACAAAACAGAACTACCGAAGAACAGAACTCTGTGGACTCCCTGCCACATATCAGTTGATTGTTATTTTTAGCATGGATTGATTAATATACTGCATATAGAAAGAACCACTTCAAATACAGTATGCTTTAGAATACTTGCACATTATAATAATCTCAACATCTAAACTAATTTGAATAGTAGCAAATGTGTGGTGTCAAGTGACTTGTGAATTTATGTACTAGGCAATAATTCTCAGACCTCTTAAAGGAAAAGAGCCAAAAATTTCATTCATCTCTTTCATGTTCACTCATCACTAACCAACTAAAGGCCGAAAATGACCAAATCATCTTCCCAAGGTCCTATCACGGGCTAGCAATATAGTTGACTTGACAACACTGAAGTCTAATGGCTTCCATCCCAGTAGCATCTACAAACATCTCCTTAGGTATTTACAACCTTCCTTCCAGAGTATAATTCTCCTTCACCTACAAAGTCCAAAAGTAAACCCTCTATACACTATTTAGGGTATCTTCTACTACATTTCAGCAAACTCTTGGAAATGTTATGGATGCTTTTCTCCTTCCAATCAGATGGTAGATAAGAATTTAATGAAATCTCAAATATAATTTCAGGGCAAAAAAAAATTCTTTTATTGTACTGTAAAATGTTATATCTGTTATGGCCTAAAAATACCCAGAAGCCTATATAATATTTCTAATGCAACACAGCTCTATCTGGATTGGGGAAGAAAAAAAAAGTCCTTTTATCCCTTTTCACTCTGCCTACAACTATAACAATGAGATAATAGAGATCATGCCTTAAATTTCTGAATTCAATAGAGGTAGAATCACAAGGGGACTGAAAAAGCATTTGTCTCTACAAGCTAATACCTAATATGTTAGTCCTTTGGGCAGTTTACATTGATTTTACATTTAATTGTATAGGCTGATGTTCTCATATTTTCTAGGACAAAGTTGTAAAACTGAAAGGGTCTAGATATATTCTGATATGAAGCCGAAAGAAAAAAATAAACTTAAGAGTGATGGTTTCTATATACCTCCATGATTTCAAAGAGTTTATTATTTTTTCCTGCTAGAAATTCACATTAGTAATCATATGCCAAAATATGAGCGAAAGTGATAAAATTGTACTTCTTCTTTCCCTCATTTCCCCAACTAGTCTTAAATTATTTTGAGAAAGAGAAAGAAAATGAAAAACAACCCCTGACACTTAAATGCCTTTTACCAACTCTGTAACTAATTGGGTTTAATTCCCGTTGGTTCAGTTCAGCCAGTGGACTTTGTTCTTCAGTCTGTCTGCCAGGCATTTCACAATTTTTTTCAATGCGTTTTTGTAAAGTGGTGGGGAAAAAAACTCATTCATTTCCCTTACCATCAATGAAGATAAAACAATATTTTGATGGGAATGAAGCAATTAATACTAATGATTAACTCATATCATTTTTTAAAGCATACATTTCCTGAAGCCTCACAGAAAAACACACTTTAAAGAAAACCTACTGATGTCCTTTTTGAAGACGCTGCCACTGGTAAATTAATAAACCAAATATCAACATTTTTAGGACACCCTCAAATGAATTATAGGGAAGAGACATTAATAAGAACATTGTTTCCAAAGACAAATGAAATGATGGATTTCTGTATTTCATGTCATGAACTAGGCTCTTTTAATTACTCTTTAAACAAGGCCCCTATATTAGTTCACTCAGTGCTGTCATAACATGGTACCACAAACTTGGTGGCTTAAACAAGAGAAATTTTTTTCTGATCATTCTGGAGACTGGAAGTCTTAGATCAAGATTAGTTTCTTCTGAGTACTACTCACTCCTGGGCCCTGTCTTGTCTTGGTTTCCTGGTCTTCCCCAGGGCATGTCTGTGTCCTGCTGGCCTTATTCAAGCCATACTGGATGAGGACCCAGCCTGATGATCACATTTTGACATAATCACCTCCAAATAAAGTCATCTGGGACTTAAACATACAACTTTTGTGGGGATAAATTTAGCCCATAACAGCCTCCCAAACCAAAAATGAACACTTCATTTCCAAGTGGTTCTACTGTGTTTCATTCTCTCAGCCATCATCATTTCTTTATCTCTAAGGTCAGGAAGACTATAGGAAAGTCAGAAAAATGATTGACAATGATGCTAAATCAATAAGACTTATTGTTAGTTGATGTCTAATCTTAGCATTTTTAAATTAAGATTATTTTTGGGTATAAATTTGACATGAATATTATAAAATAAGACATCAGTAGGTCAGAGGAACAGTTGGGACACAGAAATACTGGTCATTACCACTTGGAAGCCCAGTGTAATTAAGCTGCACTCATTCCAATTCTCAAACTTCCTTCAAATGCCCTATTGCAAGAAATAGGAATAAAATATTGATCAAAAGAGGAAAAAAATGCCAAAGAAGTGTGAAAATTATAAAAGCTTCACAGAAATTAAGCAGATAAAAATTCTAATACACATTATTTTGGTTGAGACCATATCTTTGAAGAAACCAAAGCAAGACAAAAATCTATATTCAAAGATAATATCAATCACCTTTTAGCATGGATTGACTGATATATGGCATACTGAAAGAACTACTTTGAATTCACTATACTTTTAAATATGTGCATTTACACTAATGTAAAAATATTTCTAATTTTATAGAATGAAACAAAATTATAGGAGAAAATTAGAATTATATAAATCTTCACATTTATCCCTCTTATTTTAACAGTGAAAGATAAGGACCATTCAAAAGAAATTTTCTTGACACCTAAGTGGAATTAGTCAATAGTTAAGCCTAGGCCCTATATTTAAGTTGTCTCCTTATAAGTTATATGTTCTTTCCAGCCCTGGCTGGTGGCTCAGTGGAAAGGTGCCAGCCTGGGAAACCAAAGGTCACTGGTTCAATTCCCAGTTAGGACACATAACCAGGTTGCAAGCCAGGTATCCAGTCAGGTCTGTAGCTGGAAGCAGGTGAAAGGCAACCATACAGTGATGTTTCTCTCCTTCTCTGCTTCCCTCCCTTCCCTTCTCTCTAAAAATAATAAATAAAATCTTTAAAAAAATGTTATATGTTCTTTCCAAAGGTAACAAATGAGTTAAAAGAAAATTATAAGTATAGATTACACTGAACCCTCACTTCCGTCATTCTGAAAGTCTTGTTCAAAAAGATAATAATAAAACAGTTGTTTGCCATTTACTAAGTTACCACAATACAGCAGGTACTATGTCAAAGTTTGGACCAATGGTTCTTATCTTCTTTTGTTCAAGAACACCTTTGAGGATACAGCTGATGATCTATGAATACTCTTCTTAAGAAAAAAAATTAGATATACTTGCAAAACTGGGCATTTCTGAGAAATCAAATACTCTTGTAAGAAGTACTCAGGAATCAAAACCTCTGACTCTTACAAAAACAAAACCAAAGTCAAAAGATGTTAAGTAGAGTTTCTTGCCCCTGAGTCTTCATCTTCACAGAAACTTTCCACAGAATAAAGTAATACAATGAGAGTTTTAAGTCTCAGAATTTAATGACTAGATAACAGAGTTTCAAAGGTTTCTTTCTGCCCCTTTATACCATTCTAACCTCATATGGAGACCACTATATTAGCTTTGTCTGGTGTTATTAAGATAATTATGTCTTTATCTTTTAAAGTCCAAGCAAAGTATAAAAGAAAACACTACACTGTTCTTAAAATAAACAAACAAACAAACAAAAAAACACTTGACCATAAAGGTCAGATAAAACATTGTGAAAAACACACCTACTGCCAGCCAGTTGCCTGATTAGTACAATTTTCTTGACAGATTCTATTGCATTCTCTTACAATTAAACATTATACATGGCCCTGGCTGGTGTAGCCCAGTGGACTGGTGCCAGCCTGTGAAATCAAAGGTCGCTGGTTTGATTCCCCAGTCAGGTCACACAATCAGGTTGCAAGCCAGGTCTCCAGCCAGGTTCTTAGCTGGAGGCAGGTGAAAGGCAACCATACATTGATGTCTCTCTCCCTTTCTTCTTCCCTCCCTGCCCTTCTCTCTGAAAATAATGAATAAAAAACAACCAAACAAAAAAAAACATTATACTGAAAAATTAAAACTCAAAGACACATCTTTGTCACCAAGAGGACTGTAACTAACCCCCATAAGTAAATTTCAACCTCTCTTTTTAAAAAGCAATGAACATACAAATACATAAATATCAGTTTCCAGATCCACGAGGTATTTTTGAAGCTCCATGGAGAATGAAGAGACACAGGGCCGGGTGTGTGCAGACCACCCCCAGAGTAGTGAATCTCAATAATGTGCTTGCCTCTGATTGAAAACTCTGAGGCTCCAACGTGCAAAAAGGTACATAAAGTTTTTCATATTAATGAAGAAATACATCCTTCCACATTTTTGAAATATTTTATTTTCAAAGAAAAACCTCAGCTAGCCTGGGGAAAGTCACAATTGCTTTGAAGTTCAGTTTTGACAACTGTCAAAAAGGAGTTTTAAACCAATGATTTCCAAGGTTCCTGCCTGCTCTAAGTCACAGCATTTCTATGACTTCAAGTTTTTAACGAGTGAGGGTGGGGCTATGCAGCTGGTCACGCCAATTTAACAAAAAAATCTATCAAGTCTGGGAAAACAACCTTTAAAAAATTTATAGCATGTTATTCTATATACTTTTCCAATAATTCCTGATCATTGCTGTTTTAATAAGGTGTCTCAACTCATATATTTTAGTGGTTTAAGGACCATTCCAAGGTCTAAAATCAGACTTCACACTCTATCAGTTACTTAGGGACCCAGGATTGTCCCCTGTAAAGAACCTGGCCAGACATGGGAGACCAGGACTTTCCCATCATTACATACTCCATGCCCAATAAAGCTTAGGACAGCACTCCGACATCCAATAAATGCTTGCTGAATGAACACACTTAGACGTGACTGCACTGCTATGTGTTAGGTAGGAGTTAGAAAAATAATCTTACTATGGGTTTCCCCTCCTTTAAAGAAGTGTCCAGAAGTGGGAACAAAGACAAGTAATAAGAAAGTACAATGTGCTGTGATTAAGATACACATGAGGCAAATATATGAGGTAACAACACAGAAGAGGGGTGAATGAATTGATACGAAGCATATGCGGTATTATTATGAATCAATGGGTGCATTCCAACATGAGAGTCAACTATTTGGGGATTATACATTTGGGAATTGTGCTTTACGTTTCTTTCACAGGTCATTATGAGGGTGGTTCAGACATGTTTTTAAGGAATAAAGTGGTTGAATCCAAGAAAGAGCCATTAACATGAGGTGCTATTCCCTTTACACTACCAGGTCTTTAAAGGGTCATGTTATAGGTTTAAAATTCTATATACATAAAAACATATTTAACTTGGAATAACTCCATGAAGTATGAAATGACCTTAACTGTGGCAAAGACAAGACTCTCTCAGGCAAGTATTTTACATAAAATTCCAATGGTAAATACAATTAGAGAAAGATTGATCTTTGCTAACAATCAAATAGATAAATTAAAGCAACCTTGAGATGCTATTTTATGGCTGTTAAGAAAGCAGGTTTCCGTACTGTTATTTTTAATACATGTAACGCACAATCATGGGGTAACCACTGCAGAAACTATTAATTAGCAACACATTTTTGGAAAGCAATCTTAAATATACAACAAAAGCAATAAAACAGTTCCAATTAATTTTATTCCTAGGAATATGTGCTCTAAAAATACACAAGAAATAAAAAGAAAAGATGGCACCATTAAGTTATTCATTTGGCATTATCCATATTAATTGAAAAGTGGAACAAATTCAAATGATCAAATTACAAAAGAATATTAACAAATTAAAATATATAGACACAATCTAGTATTGTGTATTGAATAATTTATGATCACCAAGGCACTGCAGAAACAAACCAAAAAGTTTATTTAGAAATGAACAAACTATGAAATGCCACATGTACTTTGTAAATAAGAATTAAATAGCATAAACTAACATTTGCTCTCTTGTAGCAGCAACGCTTAAAATAAATGAGAAGCAAGGCACGCTCCATATTCAAGAAAGATGATATGCAAAATTAAGAATTTGCCAATGTAGTACAAGTATGCAAATTCATAGCATTAGATAATTTTTCCCATGAGCATAAGTCATCTTTCAATGTCTAGCACACATGCCACTTCTTTCGGCAGCCAAATCTCCTAGCATAAAGTCATATTTGCTCCGGCCTCTGTATTTCCAATGCACTCTGCTTAGATTTCTCCAGAGGCATTAATCAGGATCTTTGTAACAGACTCGAAGGGAACCTGCTCTGACTGGCAGGATGGAAGAGAATGGTACCCCTTCACGTCTGTGTCTGCCTCAACAGATAATACATGTGTAATTGGTGTTTCCTGAACTTAGTTATCTGAAACAAAACTAGAAAAAAGAAACCAAAGAGGGGTTGGAAATGGAAGTTAACAGTCTAATTCTCCTCTGTACCAATGGGTTTTCATATTCAAAAGAAAATAAAGCTATGCAGTTTTATTCTTCAAAAAAACAAATTCACAATAACATATTCAAGCCATCTCCAACCTTATATCAATAAAAAAAGAGGGGTTGGAATAAAATACCACAAGAGCTTCTGCAAGTGTACTCTTATCTAATCTGCAATTCTCTCCATATCTAAAGTAGACCGTACTGCAACTTAAACACATTAAAACAGATTTACTACAAATGGCCACAGAAATAACAGATAGAAATCACTTGTAATTTCCTTATAGTTCTATAAAACTTGTCAAAATTTGATAAAAACGGAGAGCTTCTTGTTAATTTCCTTTTATCCAGATAAGAACACAGAAAGATCACAAAGGAATCCTGAAAACAGTAAGTCTCAACTTGCATATCCTGTTCCAAAAATTTCATTGTACTAAACTTATCCTAAGGAAATAATCATGGATGTAATAGAGATAAAACTACAAGGATGTTTATTCCAGAATTGCGTGCAGTAGCAAAAGCTGGGTGGGTGCTAGCAATTGTTCGATATGAGTACTTGTAAAAAAAATTCTCACTGGAGGATGTATTTTTTTGTTTGTTTGTTTTTGTTTTTTACTTATTTTAGTGAGAGGAAGGGGAAAAAGAGAGAAAAGCATTAACTGAGAAACATCAATTATTTGACTCCCGTAAGCGCCCCATTGGGAATTGAACCTGCAACCTTTTGATGTACAGATGATGCTCCAACCCCTGAACCACCAGCTAGTGCTAAAAGAACTTGAAAGCCCATTTGCATGCTGTACTGACATATAAAATTTAAAAAGATATTGAGGAATATTTCATGATACAGGAAAGTAGTCATAATACCATTAAGAAGAAACGCACATTGAAAAAATTTAAAAGTTAAAGTTGATTTTCATTACTCATGATAGTTACATTCTATAAAGTTACTTCAAACACTGATTTAATAAAAATACTTAACTAATGCTTCAAGGAAAGAAACAGAATTAGGGTCCTGCAAGACTCTGGTCATAACATTTTTGTCAACCTTGTCTTACGTGTGTTTCTATCTCAAGCTATATACATATCTTTACATATATACAAATGGTTTAGGTCACTTTCCAGTTACATGGTATCTAGAATACCTTAGTATTTTGCTTTTTCTACTTAAGACTTTATTTTATACCTACACTTTTTTTCCAGAGTATTTCAGAATTTCTCAATTTTGCACAATTTTAAATTACATACATAGCTTTGACCTCCCTTGCAATGTCATATGACCCCTGTAGCTACTTACATGACTTTCCTGACTACACATAACTTAATTTTCATCAAGCCATGATAAAGGTAGTGGTAAATTTTTCTACTTTTCAAAGTCATCTGCACTTGTATGCATTTCTTTAACGGGATCCTATTTTTTTTTTTTTTCTAAAAGCCATCTGGATACCTGGCTATAATCACACCTGTGATTTATAAACAAATACACCCTGACACATTTGGTAATTTAATCTCACCCATTTTACTACCTACGCGCATATTAATTTGAGTAAAATGTTATGTTTGCTTGAAATAGCATTTCTTGGGGACTCAGAGTTTTCAAAAGAGAAAGAACTGATTGAATTACAAGAACATACTTTTCTGGAATCCAGGAAACTGAACCATGTAGCTTGAAGCATACAACAGTTTACCAAAATCCACCTTCAACATGAAAGGGTTTCTCATTTCCTTGATTGCTTAAGGATACCAAATACCTGAAAGTAAAATAATGACTTCACGCTACAAAGACTTCCTACTTTAGCCATTCTGAAAATTGTATCAAAGCCAAAAGTAGCCCCCTGTGCAGCTGTGTCAGTTTTTCTCTGCCCTCTCCATTTCTGCCTATTTTCCTACTCCTTCAAGTGCTCAAAAGGCAACTGGCAAAACAAATTTTTTAAAATAAAATTAAAAAAAGAAAGAAAGTGCAGTGTTCAGGAGCTGAAGCGTGTTCCATTTCCCACGGCCTTCTGTAAAGAAAGGCCCACAAGTCAATTCGCCTTTATCATGACCCTGAAACCTCTTTGTGAAGAAATTGGCCTGTGTCTTAATTTTCCAGTCAGAAGATAGAGCCAAAGCTAGTGGTTTCTCTCTCTCTTTGGGGAAATCCATTATGTTTCCATACACCAAGAAATCCTGAGTTAATTTTAGTAGAATAAAATGTTATTGTTTTACTTTATTAAAAGGAGAACTAAAAGCCCAAGTGTTTGGAGCTGATTGACTGCAAAACTGCCTAAAGAATTAAGAAATAAAAAATTTTAAGTGCAGGCTGGGTATGCTGATCCATCTCTGCAGAATCATTTCTTGAAATATTTTGTTTTGTTTTGCTTGTCCTAACTAGAAACACAGAGTACAAGACCACAGACCAATATCCTTGCTTTCTGGTCCTATATACCCAGCCTTGCTATTAAAGTTGTGGGATCTCTGCAAAACAAGAGACCCATTTCCACACTGAGTATCTCACAGTGAATGACAGTAGTTGGAACCTTGGGGAAGAGCAATTGCAGAGCAGATTATTTCTTTTTAAATGAATATGCAAATTATTCCCTTGCCTTTTTAAGTCAAGACTTTATAGACACTCAATGTAAGTGAAATATAGAAAATCTTCAAACTTATCTTGTAACTGAGAGTGAATTAATAATTAGAGGCCTTAATTAGTTGGCTTATTTGTGGGCAAGGGTAATGGTCCCAAATTACTTATGGGAAAAACTGAAATGGATATGAGAAGGAAACAAAGTATAAAAATAGTGAGCAGTGCTAAATACCTAATAATCCCTAACACTGCAATTGAAACTGGTTTTCAGATCATAAAAACAAAAAATTTACACGATAAATTTGAAGTCAGGCGAAATACGCAATACATACAGCAGAGCTGATTATAATCATCAAAACTTTTATTTGCCTAGAAAAAGCCCCCTGTTTTCACTACTTACTTAATGATAGATACATGTAGTAGGTGTGCTCAGTAAATAGCCATTTAAAAAATAAATGGAGTGATATAAGTAAGGGTCATAAGCCCAACTGATAAAACCTTTATTATCATATACTTTCATAGATTCAAAAATAGAATTTTAAAATGCTGTTTTAAAAAATTACTTTGGGCTCGGTAATATTAAAACAGCTGCGCACTATGAATACCAATGACCCAGGAGATCTTGAAATAGCACTTTTTCCAGCAAATTCCATGAGCTGTGGCCAGTGCAGCCCCTTCTTGAGGCCAAGTGGCTGTGACATGATTCTGTCTATCTCTACAAGGAAAAAAATCAGTTCCAATTGGTATTATTGATTTTGGTTACTTAAACTGATTTATAATGAAGGAAGACTATAAATAATGGTATCAATGGTTCCTTTTAATTTTGTTGGTTGCAAATACTATGAGTGTGAAAATATTTAACATACATATTCATTAAAAGGTTCTCAAAACATTAAGAAATTAACTAAAACAAAATTAATTAAATGTGCACAGGTATTTGTTCTATATAATAAAATTTGGTTATATGAAAGCTCAGATTACTAGCCATTGACATCTTGAAGCCAAGGGCCATTAACAGATAATATTTAATTTTCATCTTTCTTCAAATATATTTTTAAAAACTATACAGTGATCCAAGAATTTAAGCTTAGACTTTTACACTGTATCCTCCTCCTTTCCATTATCTTGGAGAGGTTTCATTAAGCAGCATCAGTCCTAAATTTGGGTCATGGGAATAAGTAAAATTACCCACATCCAACTAAAATCACTCTCATCCTTATAGTTAACAAATTGAACTAAACATACTTCAATAGGAAAAAAATTACTACCTAAACAAATATATATGCAATAACTAATTCATCATAATCAAGTACAAGGAAGCCCTGTATAACATGGTTGTTAGGTTCCTAAAAAATGTTGTGGTATGAGAATCCCTGTTCTATGAAACAAAGAACTAGTAGACAAAGGGGGGTTATATTCCAAAACTTTTTTTAAATGCCATTATATTTTTATAATGAAAAGAAATATCTTTCTTAAAGTAATTTTCATCAAAACTATAAAATATTAATATATATTAAATGTTTTTCTTCATCATCACTACTAAGCACCATTAACAGAGGGTGTTTTCTTTTTGACAAGTTATCTTCAGCCTCTGAACTTTCTTCAACATTATCTTGACTTCTATCCTGTACTTCTTGCAAAAAAATCTGTTAGTTTAGATTGCTTTCCATGTTATTTAGGGATTTCCCTAATTTCAAATGAGATATTTTTTGCTCTCAAAAGCTTTTACTCTGCTCCATGTTGTTTGGGGAGTTCTCTAATTCTCAACCATGTTAGAGTGAAACTGTGTTCTAGGATGCCGTGTTGTACGAGGGTTTTCCCCAATTCTCAAACCATGTTAGAATGAAATCGTGTTATAGAAGTGCTGTGTTATGGGGGGGTGGGGGGGGCAGTACCTATATACTTAAAGTTCTCTCCCTTCCAGGTTCACATTGTAAGTTTTTGAAAAGTTGTATTACATTTTTTGTTTTGTTTTGTTTTGGTGAGACTCTTCTATGATTAAAAAAAATAATAATACTTGACCTGGAGCCAGGAGTCCAGGGTTACAATCCTTGTACTACTCTTCAAATATGTGTCCTTGGACAAGTCATTTTACCTTGCAGGACTTCACTACCTTCTCCTGTAAACTGAGAAGGTTGTGGTTGAAAGCTCTAAAGCTCCTTCCTGTTCTAATAACCTATGAATCTGTGAGAAAGTTCAAAAATATTCCATAATCTTTCTTTTACCAAAATGTTACTTCCAAATATAGATAACCTTTCATGACACAAAGCAAATGTTATGACAAGGTACTTTCCAATTAATGCAAATTTTAAAGTTACTATTTAAACCAATTCAAAAATAGAGCAGACTCTATCAAGATGTTATGATTTTGGATATTTCAGAACACAGCACAGGGAATCATACGCCAATCAAAAGGTATGAATGAAGTAATTATTAGGCATGAATTTTAGAGAGTTCTGGAATACTTTCAAATTCCTTCTATCCCTTTCAAAAGAAGATTTTCACAAGAAGAAATAAGGTGAAGTCTAAATTAAACAACCATCAATTAGATATATTTAAAGTTTAAAAACATTTTTTTCTCCAATCTTAAAAGTTCTATCTCACAACATAGAAATCTGTATCAGTTATCAATAAACCTTTTTGGTTCTCTCTAACTTTAGGGGCATAAGCTGTGTCACAGAACTCTATGATGAAAATTTGAACTTAGAGAATTACTCACCCCGGTCAATGTACAGTCTTTAAATAAAAATATAATCACATTTATTAATGGTGTCATAATAGCAAAAGTATTCTAATACATTTTATAAAGATATTTTAAAATAAAACTTGAATAAAAATGGGTTCCTGCTTAACCCTATATGACTTAATTAAGCAGGAAAAAAACCCACTTCACTTTGTGGATTCCTTAATTGAGGATTTACTATAAAAGCATTAACTAGAAGTTGTAAGAGATTAACAATGAGTAGAACACTTTCTCTTTATCGTATCCTCATGATATTAGCTCATTCACGGGGTTTAGTGGTAAGTTCTCTGCTCTTGAGGTTCTGAATGTGTGATTCTTTAAAAATCTTTCTTCTGGTGAGCAGTCAGTTACCATTAGAATATGTGGGAGTAGGAAAGTGTTACATGTATCTTATGGGCATCAACTTACCAGGATGTTTTCTTTCCTCCTAGACAGGTGGTTTGCACTTATTTTTTCATCTGAGATTGAGAAAACCATCTATGGAAATTATCCACTGTTATAAGTTTATAGACATGATGTTTTTAAAAATCACATACATGTAACTACTTACTTAACAGTGAGGCAGCCTCATCTGTCTCTGCACTTCAGAGCATCTGTGCCATTTCAAGGATTCTTGCTTCTGGCTTAATCAAACTATTCTTTTTAAAGCTATTTTCCTATGTTAATGATAAGTATCAGATGTAGCAGCATTTTAAAAAATAAAATTCAAGCTCTTAAAATATTTTATAATTTTGATTTAGCATCTCTAATTGTATTAATTATATCATGGGTTATATGAGATTATTTTTTACAGTATACCTAGTTACATAAGTGTTTAAAATTATTTTGGATAGAAGCACAAAAATCAAAATTGTGTCCAAAAAGCAACCCAATAAAGCATTGATTAGAAAACACATGTGCGTGCGCACACATACACAAAACTAATCATTACTAATTTCAAGGTATTTTCTGAAGGGATAAAAAACTTGAAAACAATAAAACCGAAAAACACCACAAGGTTGATAGTTAAAAGTAGGCAAAAGTGGAATGTACTACTTCATTTATTGTAATACACCTCATAAAAATCTAGCATATTTTAGAGGATCACATCAAAGTTCATCAATAATAATAACACATTACCTGGAGCAAGAAAACCTAAGAACATGAACCCAAATCTACAACACTTCATGCTTAATACCTACAGATGCTGTGTATAAAATGGTGAAAACTTAGTTGATGGTTGGTGTGCTATTGCAAAGTCTGGAATGAGAGGTGGTATGAATATTCACATAGGAAACACTGAACTGGTGTATACTGTAAGGCAGAAAAATATAGAAGCACTAGACCTAAGGACTTAAAAATGACACAACATTAAATAAGAAAAAACCCAATCCAAAACAACTAGAACTGAATAAACTAATAGGACTATAATATATATGCTAAAAGGCTGATAAAATATTGGTACAAACCTAGCATTTACAAGTAGGGCTCATTCCTCTAATACTTAGGTGTTACAAATAAGCATCTTAGTTCCCTGTTAATTGTTGAAAGAAGCAGTCAATAAAACCGAGTGACAGGAAAGACTGCTGAAGGCCAAAAGGCAGCTGTCAAAAGAAGTATGTGTCTCTTTGGAGGAAAAAAAAGGTGCAAGTTTTTATGCATTTTAATTAGCCAGCCTGCAAAAAACAATCAGGTGAAGACTACTAATTATCACCTTCCAGCCTCACTAACACTTTGTAGTCTAGCAAAAGGGTGAAAAGAGGATGGGGAAAAAAGGAAAATAAGAAAAACACAATACCACTCCAGGCCATTAAAAGCACTCATGGTCTTCTCTAGCATCCTTGCAACCGAGACTGCTCCATTTATCTTCAAAGAACTTTCTTGTTTACAATACAAATCTTCCCCTCTGCTACAAATTAAACCCAATTATCTGGTGAACAGTTTCCACAATAAAACCTGGTAGACAGTGGAAGCAGTCACCCTGCAGGTTCCCCCTCCACTTGACAACCTGCAGGTTTCCAGAGTGAAAACCATTCTTACTTATCCCATTAACACATAGGTGTTGAGGGGGCATGAAAACCCCTGGAAAGATAAACGACTTCATTTTCTTGGGTCCAGGCTGCTGGGACAACCTCCAAAATCTGAAAAAATGCTGAAAACTCTCACTTGCTTATTTGATCCATAAATCTTACAACTACTATAGAGAACATAACTATCTAGTTAAAAGCATCATTAACTCCTTCTGGTCAATGGAATCTCCTGTCATTGGTATATCTAGTCCTCACTAAAGGACAAACTGCAAATATTCAATGAAATAGATCCATCTGCTGAGGTAGCCCAGAAATGAAATGCAATCATGTACACTGGAGTCCTGGCCAATTCAAACTCACCCTGAAACACTGGGGCTAAGCTATTTTTATTTTTTGAGACTTTATTTATTATTTCCAGAGAGAGAGAGGAAGGGAGAGAGGCAGAGAGGGAGAGAAGCATCAATGTATGGTTGCCTTTCACCTGCCTCCAGCTACGGGCCTGACTGGAGACCTGGCTTGCAACCTGGTTATGTGCCCTGACTGGGAATCAAACCACAGGCTGGTGGGGCAAAGCTTTTAATCAAACAGCTGCTCAAAGACACATGCATATTCCTTTTGTAGTCAAACACTGCACTTATTCAATGAGGACTTTCAGAAAGTCAAGTTCATTCTAAGTCCCCAAGAGGCATTTGTGAATGCCCGATATATGCAAACCACAATTACAAAAGTGCAAACTCTGGCTCATTCTATGATAATATTTTGCATTAGGTAGGTGAATTATCAGAAGGTTTTAACTAGCCGCTTTCTACTGATGTGAACGCTGCTGTGCAAAAATATTAGAGGCATTTTTAATAAAACAAGGTCACAATGAGAAGAGAACAGCTTTTCCCAAATTTTAACTTTAGTTGCAGTTGCAATGTCTAAACAAATTTTAAGAGTTTCCTTTCCTCTTTTTCCTTTGAGCCCATAGAATTCCATTTACCTGACCCAGCAAGAAATGCAAAATAATGAAACTCACATCGACTCATACCTCCACGGGCTTTGTTTTTGCTGAACATTAAATAATACTTTCACAACACGGCAGCACCTTCTCCAGGGCTAAAAGGAGTATGATTATTCTTGGGATTAATCTTATTAAACCAGCATCTGAACCATGGCTGGGCACAATGGAAGAATAATTAGACTACTAATGGCACACAAACTGTATCTACAAACTCCCATATTTTTGGAGTTGAAAAGAAGCAAGTAAGAAAATTCATTCTTGAAATGCCCATACAAATTAAGAAAGATTCCCAGAGAAACAAGATTTTTATGCAAAAAAAAAAAAAGACATTTTGGGTAGACTGCCCTGTGACCTTAAGTAGCCTTTTCCTTTTAATGTTTAACACTGTTAAGGGACAGGAGAAAAGCTTTACTAATTGACAAAGCACTGATAGATAAATAAAACACCATCTACTTTTAAGTGGGGGAGATTCCTATAACCCTTCACATTTAGAGGTAAAAGAGCATTGCTTTCCTCCTTACACAGGTCATGAAGGATTTCAGAAGAAAGATTCATTGAGCTTAAAAAAAAAAAAAAAGTGTAACTTTTTGGCCATGTCTCCTTCTAAGTATTATAATAATAAACAAAACAAAATGAGGGGCAAGGTATGGAATGATCACATAAATAAGACACTTTGGACAATTTTTCTCAAGAACTGGGGAAGAGTTTCTTGCTGCAAATTTCTACAACACTCAAGACAGAACCAAGTCTTAGCTTCCAGGTGATTTCACAAAAAACTGGTGTCAAAATCTCTGTCACTTTTCCTCACAATGAAATGTCCAAGTATGAAAAAAGAATCCTCTATGTCGAGATAATCAGATCAAGAAGAAAGCTTTTACAGTTTATAAAACTATATATTCTTATTGTCATTAAAAGTACTTAAATAGTGTCAGCACTTACAGGGGGATTTTCATTCCTCTTTCACAAGCCAAATAGTGTCTTCAAAAACGATGGTTAACAAATTCAATTTCCTTCCTTTCTGAATGATGGGCCAAGAATTTACATACCAAACCCCTGGAGAAAATCATTTTTGACAGGAGGAATTGTCGTGGCAGGAGTACACAAATACAGGGCCATATGGAGTCCTTTCGTGAGATAAGAGGTGAAAGGCAATGAACTTGCCACATTTAGGAGTTCATTTCCTTTCTGGATTGTGAACTTGGTGCTGCCTGTGTTAACATGAAATAAGAACATACACTGTACTAATTACACATGGGGACCTCTGTGTTATGTCCACTGTGTACCACTGTCCTCTAATTCATTCTGCTCTGTTTTAGTTTCAGCCAAAGACTAACAAACAGCATTCCCCTACATAAGACTCTCTATCAGTCACATTCTTGCCCTGTAGAGGGATCTTTGCCTTCATTCCCAAGTCCTAAAATAATGAATCTGCTCTGCAAGTTGTAACAACAGATTTTCTATCTATGATTAGTTGATTCCATGGAGGTTGAACGCACAGATATGGAGGACTCACTGCACATGCTATTGAGGAGCTAAAAGCAGGCTTATGTAAGCTGATGTTGGAACTGAGGAAAGAATGAGGTGGTCAGACCTAACCCACGGTATAGAACAAGGCAGGCTACAGAACCCCAATCATTAGTCTACAAACCGTGGCTTCTGTTCACCAAGGCAGTCTCATGGTCCATTACATTAAACATGGGCATCCTTCTCCCTTGAACTCTGCTGCAGTAAATGACAGATTCACTTGAGCACTTACATCATGCACTTGTGTCAGGTTCATCACTATTCTTATTTGGACAAAAGGCAGCCTCAAAAAAAAAAAAAGTAGCCTCAGTTTACCTTTAGCTCTTCAATAGCATATATACGGCTGGCCCTCCGTTTCAAGCTGAGCTGGTGTAGCCCGGCAGAAAAATGAAAGAGAATGGTAAGGAAAGCATGTGTTTATTTGACAGTGCAGCCTCTTCTTGCTTGTAAGGGGAAGGGAGCTCTCACCGCCTTTCCTACGGACTCCCAAGGCTAACTAACCTTCAGTGGCTCACCTGGCCTACTTACAGGCCTTGGAAACAGGCAGGACAAATACTGAAGGAACAATAGAGCAGGACTTCCATTATCACATCTCAAAGCCACACAGCTCGGCCTCAGCCTCACCCTTTCCTCCTGGAGCCGCCTGCTGACCTAGCTGGTGACACAGCAGCTGGTGAGCCACACCGCAGGTACACGTGTGCCCCTCACCCCTACCCCTGCCATGAAATCTCACAACCTTTTCTCCTCGGCTTCGTCCGGATTTTGAATGTTCCTTCATGTAAACTAGAAACACAAATGGCTTTTTAAAAGGTTGGAAAAATGTGTATTTGAGCTAATAACACTATCCACGTGAAAACAAAAACAAAAAGAACTAATTTTGTGCTAAAATTTGTCTGAGCCAAAGAATCTTAGGAAGCATCTAATCAAGACCTAGCTATCATTTTATAAATGAAGTAAGGCAGGTCAGAGAGGCAGGTGGGGTATCTTTGAAATGAAAAACACTGAATTCTCAGATGTCCTGATCTGCCCGAAATTTTGAGAAGTATCAAATACAGGCAGGAAAGAATACCAAACTTAAATGTCAGAGATTCGAACTGCAATTTAACTTCCTCTGCTCTCCACTAAGTTCCTCTGGTGACTTTAAAGAACGGTGTTTACCTTCTTTAAACACAGTTTACTGATCTGCAGCATGGAAAGATAAAGAAAGTCAGGCAGATGAGCTCTAATATTTTTTCTCTTTTCAGATCTAAGTTCTGACTCTTTACCAAGAGAAAAGAGCAGGAATAAAGTGTAAGTAACTTAAATGCTTTTACAACGATTACTTTAAAATTTTAAGCTAATGAAGTTTTACAAGTGTACACTTCATTGTATATATTTTATTTCCCAGCCTCTGCCACACATACATATTTTTCTATCTACAAATACAGAAGGGCAGGCTGACCTTAGCATTTAAGGGTAACGGACATTAAGCCTGACAATTAGCTGTTAAGAGTTAGCTATATTTAGCATTAAAGAGCCGTACTATCAGTACGCTGCAAGTATTTGGAAAGTTTCGTCATGGGTAGATAGAGCATGAATCATGTCTGTGTCACTACCCAGCCACTCGTCTAATCTCTTCCACTGGGTCTCCAGAGCTGGTTTATTTCATATTTCAGCTCCCCAGGCACAGGCGCTCCAATGAACCAAAATAAAACCTTCTGACTTGCTGCATCCACTGTCCTCAAATAGGTTAGCGATGTCTGGCCTGCGGCATTCCACACCCAGACTTTAAGGCACTGCATGTGCCCTGAGCAAAGAGGACACCAAATGGCCAATAAAAGGCCAAACTCAAATTCTTCGCAAGGAGGCAAGAAGGTGATAGATCCAGCACAAGGCTGTGAAGTTCATGTAAAATTTCACTCAAGCTTCAAACACTCTTAAACAGCATGAAGAGGCTGGATTGGGAAAAAAAAGTTTCTGAAAGACCAGCTCATGGTGCTCATTTGTGCATCTTTTAATACCCAATACTCTTTACTTCTCTAAAGAAAACTATGTGACCTCTAGTCACGTCCTCTAATTGGTAACTCATGATTTATTTTAAAAGAAAAAAGCAAACAAAAACTTCCTGAGGATCCTTGCCCAATGTTCAAAGTAACAGATTTACAAACTCAAACAAGCAGATTTAAAAAAAAAAAGGACTCAAACAAGCAGATCAAAGCCCATATTCTGAGACCTTATCTCAGCAGACTGGCGAGCAACTAGGCAGAACCATTAAGACAGTGATAGGCTGGGGGCAGGGGGTTGGGTGGAGGTAAGCAAAGGAGGGGAAAATGAGGACATCTGTAGTAGTGCCAGCAATAAAAATGAAGTTGAAATCCTTAATTTTCTTAAGGATGGAAAAATCAATGCACAGAGAACAGAGAAGAAAAATCAAAGAGGCTGAATTAGTAGAATGAAAAATATATTTTAAATACGTTCATCATTTTTGCTAAAATTGAAGAATACTAGGAGGTTGGGTTAAAAAAAACAGGGAAGTATTCATAGAATATGAAGACAGTAAATATTGGACCAACACAGTTTATATCAGGCCTTGAATACAATACTGAATCTGGGTGCTGGGGCGCAAATAAACTATAGAGATTCTATAATAGTGCTACCCAACGGAAATATTACATGAGCCGCATGTGTAATTTTAGTTTCTGGTAGCTAGTATTATTTTTTTAAGTGTGAAAAAGAAACAGGTGAGCCCTGGCCAGTGTGGCTCAGTAGACTGAGTGCAGGCCCGAGAACCAAGGGGTTGCAGTTCGATTGCCAGTCAGGGCACGTGCCTGGGTTGCAGGCCAGGTCCCCAGTTGGGGGCATGTGAGAGGTGACCACACATTAATGTTTCTCTCCCTCTCTTTCTCCCTCCCTTCTTGTTCCTTGGAAAAATGAATAAATAAAATCTTTTAAAAAAAGAAACAGGTGAAATTCACTTTTAATAGTAAAATTTGTTTAACCCAACAGATTCAAAATATTATCATTTTAATATGTAATAAATATTTTTAAAAGAGATATTTTACATTGTTTTTTTTGTACTCGTCTTCTAAATTTAGCCATATTACAAATGCTTTATAGGCATGCATGGCTACTGGCAAACCATACTGAATATTCGGATACATGTATAGATTTAATTGTCTGGAATGCAAAATTATCAAAATGTTATGACAAGCCATAAGAAAGGGGAAAACAGGTGGGAAAGAAATGGACACATGTTCACCAAAGATGTGGCATAAACATTCTCTGCTACCTGAGAAGGGAAGGTGAGATTGAGAGATATTAGACATAAATGACGTGAATGATTTAAATTCAGACAGTAGAAAAAACTTCATAGCTATTGGGACTAAAACATTTCTACTGTAGGCAATGTATACAGTTCCTCTTCCTCAAAATACTAGATGAAATGAGCATGATTTATAAAAAAATAGAATTAGCTCTGAAAAAGAACATGGAATATGAAATACTACTGCTATATATTCCTTCAAGTTTTTAATAATGACTCCTAGTATATATAAAGTTACTCCCCATAAAAGACTGAGTAATTTACACAAACCCCAAAAAGGTATAATGAAGATATGGACTTTCTTTAAAAAAAAAAAAAACAAAGGGAAAATTGACAGTATCTTTTTAAAAGGAAAAGGACCAAGTTAAACAAGAGCAGTCATTTGGAAAGAAATCAGCTTTCACAGTATTATTTAGTAGTGTCATCTTCTCCTCCAAAAATTAAGATGTTAGGTAGAACAAGAGAACCAGATCCTAAAATATTTCCAAATATTCCAGGGCTATATGCACACACTCCTAATTACTTTTCCACTGCTTCTCCAACATATAATTAATACAGCAACATGTTCACTAAGGATAAATGAATGCATATTTCATATCTAAATTACTTTTTATTTGAATTTATTTCTTAATTTAACTGATAAGTGATTAGCATTCAAGTAAGTTTTATTTTCATTTAAATAGTGTTCTCCTTTACCTTCAATGGTATATAGCTGTCAAACATGGGTTTTAATAATGATTCACATATCAAGCTGTATGTAGTTCAATGCTGACATTATCTAGATATGGTGTCAGTAAAATACTTAGGCTCCTGGCTGGTGGCACAGTGGATAAGGTGCCAGCCTACAAACCCAAAGGTCGCTGGTTTGATTCCCAGACAGGGCACATAACCAGGTTGCAAGCCAGTTCTCCAGCCAGGTCTGTAGCTGGAGGCAGGTGAAAAAGGGCAACCATACATTGATGTCTCTCTCCCTCTCTGTCTCTCTTCTCTTCCCCTCTCTCTAAAAATAATAAAATAAAATATTTTTAAAAGTTAACTTAAAAAATACTTAGGTTACCATGTTATGAGATACTTTAGTTATGGAGCCTCTAAGTTTTAAGGTCTTGACTTTGTTATTAATATGCCATTACTTTAGGCACACCACAAGCTTTGGCTCAATTTTTTCACCTTCAAAAAAAAAAAAAAAACATGCAACACTCTACCTCTATATTGTGGACTTCTTTTATAATGCAAACAATATTTGAAAAATATCTTACAATGAACAGCATTAAGATTTAACTTGTGTTTCAAAAATGTTTAGGCTCCCAGTGGTTCTCATCTGTTTCCCTGCCCAACCTATCTAAGGGATACAACAAACCCTAAGGATAACAGCACTTCCAAGTAATAATATCAAAAGGGTAAGTATCACCTCCACACTTTCACTATGGGAGGATGTAACTTGTCTATTAAAATTCAGTGAGTCAATAAGTTTGGAAGACAGGCATTTTCAGCCTTTACTTAAGCCTGGGAACCCACTTAATATCCTGGAAAGAACAGGGTTACTTAGAATACAGGCTCCTGGGTGGGAGTTATGGCTGAAATATTTTATTGAGGACATTCCTACACTAGATCCCCTACCCACAAGATGCCGCCATGATCACTTCCACAAGAAATGCCTGTGGGAAGCAAGCAAGAGTCATAATTCCTGCCCTGGTCTACAGGCCCACCACCCTGGGAGATGCAGGAATGTCTCCAACATGAATCATCATGCTTCTCTGAGACTCAGACTCAGCACTCACCTGTGACCCGGGGGAAATCAAGTTAGTCAGCCTTCAGGATTCTCCCACACAGGCCACAGTTTCCTACTGGCTGATGACAAAGCTGCCTATTGGTCCCTTGGTATCTTTTTCAGGGAATTTCCTAACTCCTGGGCACCTGTCTACAAAATCTTGATGATCAATCCATGGGCCTCACCACATCAAAACCACCACAACCAACTGTCCAGCTCTTCCAGTGTGCTCAGAATATTCTACTGTGCCTATGTGAATCAGAATTTTTGCAATGACTTTAAGTGACAGAACAAGTGAGCTATCTGAACTGCACTTTGCTGTCTGCATTCTGGTCTAGATTTGTCAAACATGCATCAGGAAAACAAGGAAATTCAACTGATCTCAAAAAAGGAGGATACTGAAATTTTCTGAGATTAGCTTGTTAAAAGGTCAGTAGTGTCGAGGTACAGGCACCCAAGTTAAGGTCTTCACTAGGCAAATTCTTTGAACTTATACTTACTTTTTAATCAAAATGACCTATATTTGCTAGGCTGAAAGGATGATTTGTTAGGAAGTGATCACTGGTTGATAAAGACAGGATTTATAATTTTTTAAAAATCTGATCTAAATAACTTTGAAATCTGAGTACTTATAAGGAAGAAGGTAATTAATGATATATTTGAATTATGTTTTTTCTTAAAGATTTTATTTTTATTTTTAGAGAGAGGGGAAGAGAAGAGAGACAGGGAGAGAGACATCAATGTATGGCTGCCCTTTTTCACCTCCCTCCAGCTACACACCTGGCTGGAGACCTGGCTTGCAATCTGGTTATGTGCCCTGGCTAGGAATCGAACCAGCGACCTTTGGGTTCGCAAGTCAGCGGCTTATCCACTATGTCACCAGCCAGGGCCTGCATTATGTTTTAAATGTCAGTAATGACTACTTATTTTCTGACCAAAGTCAATGTGTTATTTTGAATACCCTTTCACGAGCCATTTTAGGTCTCACTACATGGGTTTAAAGTAATACAGAGTAAAGTTTCTCAAGGAAATAACTATTTCATAGAGTGAATGAATGACCACGCATGTGCCCATTTTAGAAAGGAATTTCCAGAAAGCCAGAGGATGAAAGGAGTGGATACCAAAGGTTACTGACCTTGACTGTTAAAACATATAAAACAATCAATGACAAAGACTATACCTTCACCCTCCTATTTGTTAATAGTTTTACACTATTTCTGTCTTTGATCCTGAGCATAGAATCGATATGACACAACAGACACTCAACATTTGACGGATTCTGAGTATGACCTACTGACTTCATGAACCAAACCGTACCGGATTAAAGGTAACTAACCAGGTTACCTACAAGAGATAACAGCATACTCTAAAGCAGTAACAGAGTGTTTTATGCAAGAAGTACCTGTCTTAAGAATGAAGAGGAAATAATCAGTATTTCATCTTTTTAAAAAGTAGATAACTCAAATTTTGTAGGCAGAGTAGGATTCATTAAGCAGCTTCATCTCCCTCAATGGGACCCACAATCTAGCTTTTGTACTCTTCCCCCTTTGCAAATTACAATGTATTTGAAATGAATCTTCAATAAGTTTGCCAAGTGGCTTGTTTGTCTTGTCATTTTTTCTCATACCAATATTTAATATCCCCTTCAAATTAAAACTGATTGTTACTACCAAAAGGGAAGCAATGACACCCCAAGAGAAATCCATTCACCTACTTGTAAAAACCAAAGTGTTTTAGCCCTAGCTAGTAGCTCACTGGATAGGCCTGCAAACCCAAAGGTCGCTGGTTCGATTCCCAGCCAGGGCACATAACCAGGTTGCAAGCTAGGTCTCCAGCCTATTCCATTGCTGGAGGCCGGTGAAAGGCAACCATACATTGATGTTTCTCTTCTTTTCTTCCTCCCTCCCTGCCCCTCTTTCTAAAAATAATCAATAAAATCTTAAAAAAAAAAAGTGTTCTAGATAAGGTTAAGTGAGACTGGAAGTACTGATCTCAAGTTAAATGAACTAAATCTATGTATATGGCTAGACATGTAATCTAAGGGGCATATGGCTAAAGTAAAAGTATATAACTGGGACAAATGTTCACAACCAGCAGATCAGGGACATCCCATGTAGGCTGGCCACCGAGCCCCTCACCCAAAGAGAATACACAATTGTAGGGCTCCCCATGCCAACAACTTTACTTATGAGCTAGCTCAAGGAGATTTTATTATACTTAAGTGCTCCTAGAATACACAAAAAGAGAGGTTCCTGCTATACAACCCAGGGGCTAGAGTTTAGCATCACTACATCTTATACGTTATTCATGAAGAGTTTCATTATCAAGAAAGGCATGTAGCCTTAAAGTAAGATGAACCACTCAGATGTGTGCACATATTTTGCTTTTGTAGAATGTGGCTTTAAAAATTCTGACATTCTGTTTTATTTTGTGCCATTTCTCAGATAAAAGTGACCAGTAATCACAGACCTGAGAAAGGTCTCAGTAATGACACAGTGCAAGCCCTGCATTTTACAAATGAGAAATGATCACAGTGATCCCACATGCATGGTAAGCCTATACTGAAGTTAGTAGATGAGCTGACCCTAAAACACAAGTTCCCTGACTCTTACATTATTATTGCTCTTCTTAGTAGGTTAGGCTACCTGTCACCTAAATAACAGAACAAACCTGGGGAAATTTTTAAGGGCTTTTCATGTATACCAACCTAAGCGCTTTGACTTAAATTTGTTAAAAAAGAACAAAGACTAGTTACACTATATCTCCCTCTGTATTTAAATTGGATCTGTCCTCCTGCCGAATGTAAGAAAAAAAGAAACTTCTTCCTTTTCTCACTTTTCCTCTCCTGCTCCTTTTCCCCATTGAAATGATTCTATTATTCAAGAGTTGTCTACATGATCATCGATATTCACATATCTCTATGTTAAAGACCAGAGAGCAACTAAGGTTGAAAGAAGAGTAAGAAATGAAAGCACAGACATGCATTTAAAACAATGAGTTAGGAACAAATGCCGATTGTGCCACAAATGTACTGAGGCATATTTACAGCCAAGCAAGGTGCTCCATCTTCTATTTTATACATGGCATTTAGAAACATCAATATTGGCCTTCACTCTTTCAATGTAATCAGAGAAAAAATAATCAACCTATTTCAAAGGAAGACTGTTAAAAAGAACAAGCTCCAAAGATCTCATTAAAGAGAATCCAAAAACAACCTAAGTGAGCCAGCGTTCTTTGTTGTGGTTTTATAATACAGTACATTTAAGGTTTCATATGGCCTTGTGCGTGCGTGTGTGTGTGTGGTATGCTGACTTCAGATTGTGAGCAATATGAAGGTCATACCAGGTTTTGCTGTGTTTGGGATTTTAAGAATAAAACCCAAATAGTGCACCTAAGGGAGGCTTAGCCTGCATACCTTAATGGTTATTGATGTATTCCATTCCTTCGCATTAAAACTGGCCTTTTATTTCTTAAGATCATTCATTCTAAAAAAAATCCAGAACTTAGAGTCTGATTAAATGGGGAAACTTTAAATCTCAATCACTTAAGAAAGGATTACTTCTTCAATTACTAATTAAAAGTTACTACCTAGCTAAATTACTAGCTAAAAGTATATTTTGTTAAGTTAAAACAAGAACTTTCCAAATCTTGAAAAAAACATTAATTAAATAAACATAGTTGTTTCTCTTGTTCTCTGACATGACCAATTGACTACAGTGGGGACAACTTCCTAACCCATTAGAAAATTCAAAACTAAAAAACTAATCCCAGAAGAATCAGAAATTTGAACCTTCAAGAAAATTTTCTCACATTAGCAACCAGGGAACACAAGGCGGAGCAGACTCTGAGTAAATGAAAGGAAGAGACTTTTGTGCATTTCTTGGATACAGCCACTATCCTCAAGGCCAGCTTTTCACAGGGATGTACACATAACTATATATTTTTAAAAAGTTGTAATACTAAAGCCTGTGTGCAATTCATTTGATATTTCACACACTGCCTGGAACAGGACCTCTACTTAACAAAACTTAATAAGGAATTGAAATGAATAAATAGAATATTCAAGAAGTAATCAGGTACAGACCAACCTGCTCAGAAACAAATGGGTGTCCATCAGTAATTAAATGCCATCTACTACACAACCAAATTCCTCAGAGATTAAAATTCTGGAATTTGAGATCATCAAGTTTTCCAATGGAAGGGGTATGCATAATTTATAAAGCATTCGATATACTTTGATACAGGGCAATACATATTTTGTGGGCATTCAATAAATGATCTACAATAATGTAAATACATTAAGTAGTATTTCTGTTATTTAGATATACCAACTCTATTGTGCCGTAGGACAAAAACTATGACCCTATAAGCATTCCCACCTTCTTCTAAAGTATTAGAATTTTTAGCTGGGCCCAGTGCAGCTCAAAATAAAGAGTTCATTTCTCTGTCTTCCTTCAGGTTGTGTTTAATAAGAAACCTCTGGTCAATGGGATGACTGATAGGGTATACGTGCAACTTTGAGGTCATGCTTTTAAAAAGAAGGCGCATTCTCCACCTTTCGGTTGCTTAGACTGTAGACTTGACTGTTAGCCATCTTAGACTGCAAGTGAAGACAACCGTCCAGAAAGGCAAAACAATGACCAAGAAGGAGCCTAATCTAAGTCTCTGAATGACTTCATGGAGCAAAGCCATTCTACCTCCCCTGAATGCCGACTTTGAAATGGTTACCTACGAGAGAAGTAAACTTCTTTCTTAAGTTACTGTTACATGGTCCTGCTTCACAGCACCAAATTTGCATGGGGTCTGTCCCGAAAGTATTGGCTGAGTAAACTTTTAATTATATTGACATTGGTTCAATACTTTCGGGACAGACCTCTTATGGAACCTACTTCATAAGCCAAGTGAATAAAATCCATGATTTTTAATTATCTGTAAGTACTTGAGCTAAATTATATCACTTTCTCACATATGTAATTGGAACAATAGGCACAGACACATATAAGTCTATAGTAGGTGTGTGTATAGGGCCCAATCATTTTGAGATGGCATGTCATAGGGATAGGCCCAACTTATTTCTTAAAATCCCTCTTTCTAATGTCTGGAATGGATGCTTTAAAATGTGACTAGTTGAGAACCTGCTCAAAGACATTACAGAATGCTCAATGATAGAAAAGATACAGATAATTAAGAAATTAGTTTTCTTCTCTCGTAGGTAACCATTTAGAAGTCGGCATACATCACTTAGTTTTCCTCAAAAGTGTTGTTGTTGCATAGCTATAGATATAAAACAAATATATGCCTGTTTATGACCAAAACTGATATTCCATCCAACAGTACATGGCTACACGGCCTATGTGTATGTAGAAAACAAATACGACTACAATAAAGAAGACAGATGAACAATAATGTAAAAGACATAGATATAAAAGCAAGGCATAATTTATGCCTAACTCAGAAAACCTATGGAACTTCATCGACCCCATCTATCCCATCCTAAATAGTAAACCTAAGAATGAAAGAATAGAGAGTGAAGAAATACTCAGACACAGTACATACAGGATGTCCTAGAAAGATATCACTCAGACTATCAAGAGGTTGTCTTATTAATTTCATTTCCTTTGATAACAGTTTCCTGGTTAACTTGCTAGGCTAGGGTTTCAGCCCTTGTCAGGATAAAGCCACCATGTTAACTTTGCTCATGGAATCTGACTGTATCCACAAGCACTGTGACAACTTACAGCTATTCAGCTCATTATGTGTCAACGACAACCAGAGAAACCGATGAAACCATGGTGAAACACTAATGTTATGCTGTACAGTTTCACCTAAGTATCCAGTACTTAGAATGTGTTTTATCCAATAACCAGCCTTAAAACAACTAAAAATGACCACAAGAAATCCTTAGCCTTCTGGTTACTGAGGGGCAAAAGGTCAATAGAAAACACCTAAATAAACTAAATTGTCCGGCACATCATTACAAATGACATGTGGAAACATGTGAATGTTTTCTTAAAGAAACACATATTTTCATTTTAACCACTCTATTTAAACTAGTCTCAGGGGCCTCACAGACTGCCCATTCACTGAGCGCAACCTTTTCATTATGTCTCATTTTTCTTGGCCTCCTTGCAGTATTTTAATTCCTTGGTCTCATTCTTTAACTGTGGGCATTTTCTTTGTCCTTGGCTTATGTTGTGCTGATTTCCCTTCTAACCTCCTTTAGCTCCACATTTGTGTCCCACAATTTAGTCCTTAGCACTTTTTCTTTTCTATAGATTCTGGCTTCAAACACCAATTCCAAAATGCAAGAATGCCAAACCTTTTCCCCTAAAATCTAGGCCCAAACCACAGCTGGTTAATGTCCTCCCCTTAGTTATCTTTACAACATGCAACATTCTCTACCCTCCTTCATTAATCCAACAGAAATCTACTGAGTATTAACTGCGTGCTGGGATTACAGTTACCAAGAAAAACAAGGTCACTCTAGTGCCACAAAATGAAACCACACTCATCAGTGTGATAAACGATAAAAGGGTTGAACTGGGGGCAGGAGAGCATGTAACCCAGTGGCTGTGCCCAAAGCCATACACTTGACCTGGGTTTGTAGAAGAGAATCACAGCTGAGGCTGGTGGCACAGTGGATAAGGTGCTGGCCTGCAAGCTCAAAGATCACTGGTTTGATTCCCAGCCAGGGCATATAATCAGGTTGCAAGCCAGGTCTCCAGCCAGGTCTGTAGCTGGAGGCAGGTGAAAGGCAACCATACATTGATGTTTCTCTCCTTCTCTGTCTCTCTCCCTACCCCTCTCTCTGAAAAATAATAAGTAAAATCTTGAAAAAGAAAAAAAGAATCACAAGCAGCTAAGTTAGCTAGGCAGAGCAGGAAGGGGAAGGGGGAGGTAGAAGGGTCAGAGGGACATGCGCCAAGGTGCACAGCTGAGGGTGTGCAGCAAGTGTCCACACTTGACTCAGCAAAGCAAGAACTAAGGTTTTAGAAAAGGAGGATGCCTTCCCTCTCACTCTGGAAATGTGGTCTTGGTGCTTATTTCAGTTAACAGTACCAGCAATGTTCTAGTTGCTTATATTTATGTCTTTTTTTTTAAAAAAGAAAAGCTTTTATTTATTTCTTTTCAGAGAGAAGAGGAAGGGAGGGAGAAAGACAGGGAGAGAAACAACAATGTAAAGACAGAGAAACATGGATCAGTTGCTTCTAGTACCCTCCCCCACCAGCAACCCAACCCACAACCAAAGATTGTGTGTGCTCTGACTGGGAACCAAGCCAGAGACCCTTCGCTTTGCAGGACAATGCCGAACCAACTGAGTCACACCAGTCTGGGCTATACTTACATCGTAAAAGTCCTGGGCTCCCTTCTACTCCTGGGACCAAATACCCAACAAATGCCAGGCAGAAAATCCCTGTTGGTTCATCTACTTCATGCTTATGTTTTTAATGCCAACCTCAAATGCCACCAGTATCCTCCAGAAGCTTTTCCCAACCTCCATCACAGACAAAAATATAATCCATTTCTTCAAGGATCCTCTAATACTTCCATTATCTTATCTGTGCTCAACAATTTTATTTTATAAAAATATGGAAGAATAAAACTATTTCTATTCACATTTACACTACAGCTGTTTGTACACACCAGGTGTTCAAAATTGCTTTTTCTCCAGGTAAGTTTTTTTTTTTTTTAATTTCCTATTCATTTTTCATACTGAAAATATGAAATACAGAGTATTTTAACAATCTCATTTTACTTTATTAGCCAACTCTACATAAATTAAGCTAGTTAAGCTGTTTTTTCGTTTGTTTGTTTGTTTTAAATTAATAGGCTCCAGGGAAGAAGGATGCCTAGGCCTTCTGCAAAACACCTTCCAAGTATATAATTCTAGTCCTTGATCTTGCAAACTATGGTTACCTAAAAGCTGTTAGTATTAAGATTTCTCACACAACACAGAGAAATAAGCTGTTTTATATCAACACCTTCTAAGGTGATTTCTCCAAACCTTAATACAAACTCTCTCAACACACTGGAAGTCAGGAACTTGAACTCAGTCTTGCCTAAGAATATAAGCATTGTCTTATGACACTGAGTAAAATATAAACTTAGATAATAGAAATTCTCTAATGGGCCTCCATTAACTGTCTTATATTAAAAACAAGTAATTTCTAGTAATACAGCAATCTATTGAAATAAGACTTTTTCAGGTAAACAAACTTAGGACATTGTTGGATCATGATGAAAGGTCATAAAAATATATTAAAATATAGTAGCCAACAAGGTGACAAATTGAGTTTTAGCACTTTATATATCAGATCAAGTTTCAGGCCTTAGGTCTGCCTCTCTTGATGAAACTGTTAGCAAACTGCCATCCAAAATACTCTAAGAACACTCTTCTAAATAGATAAATATTTTTAAAGTTAAGATGAAAACTATTTCAAGTCTAACAGCAAATCCTGAACAAAGTACAACTCAGAAGGAAAGCACAATACAGTCCAATTTGTTTTATTGGTGCTGCATAGAAATGAATCTATAAAACTTACTTGACCACCTCCGTGATCCTATGATAGCCCATATACTTTTCACAAGCATGCTGCTAACCTGTGGGCATATTTCAAAAAATGAAGGACTTTATTCAGAACCATTTAGCAGCAATCATGTGATTACGCCAAAGATATTAACTGAAGCAGCAGTATTTTGCTGATACTCAATTTTCTTTCTTAACTCGAATGATTTCTCACTTCTTCATTATTACAGAGGACATGTCTTTGGAATGTACCGGGAGTAAGCTCTGTGGTGTGTTTAAAGAGGACTCGAAAGCGTTGCTCCATCCTGAGTAATAAGAAAAAACCTCAAACATAATTTTGATTGAGCTTTTGAGCAGAAAAATAAATAAATAAGCACCTTCCTAGCCGAGTCGGTAAGCTTGGAAGGGAAATGGAACACAGACTTCATTACACTGCATTGATCTCACTAAATAAAGGGTTCTGAATGTATTGATCAGCTTGTATTAAACCCCTAGCTGTTTGCAGGGCCATGCACGATGTGAAGGCCAGTTCACTGAAGAAGGAAGAACAGAAAGCACTTTTGTTCTCCGGCCACCACAGAGCAGCATTTTACACTAAGTGGTAGATTAACATGATTAAAATAACAGACAACATTCAGTTATAGAACAGGCAAGGAGATAAAACTTGTGTTAAATTCAAAGAATTCATAGTTTTTTTTAATGATGTAATAAGAAGTTAAATATAAAATAATTTTAAAAAGAGGAGTATTTTCTTTGCCTGTTTCTAAGCAGAAAAGCACTATCATTTCCTTAATAGTGGCTCCTTTGAAACCCCCAAAACATGTCTGTAATGATTTTTTTTATTCTAAATATGCAGCAGCCTCCCCCTACCCACCATCACTTTCAATATTACTGTGAAATGATACATGTGGGGAGGAGCAAATCCAAGATTAATTTTATGATTCATTTTGTACATCTGCTCATTTTCATTTGGAAGGACATAATTTTCTTTAGTCAAACTCAATTTTCATTCAAAATAAGCCTGAATATGCTGTGAACTAATCTTGTTGCAATAAAATATTGCTGCCAAAATTTACAGCAGGCTTTAATCTCAGAAAAAAAAGAGACACTATACCCCTTTTTCCGGGTCTTCAGTGCACAAATTAAGCATGTGTTACCAACCTAGTTAGGGTCCATATTTACATTTATAAAGAGTCCTCAATTTTAAAATAAATAAAAGAGAAAAATTAGTTCTTTTTCTATCATCCAAGGGTATATTTCAAAAAAGTTTTTCTACCTTCTCTTGCAAATCTAAAGGGTTAAGTGCGCTGATATACTACCATATTTACTCAATTTTGCTCTACCATTATCACTCCAATATTTCAGTATTTAATAAAGAGGAAGACAATGATTTAGCATTAAATCACTACATTAATCTGTCCAATATTTCTTATCTTTTCAACTTCATTGACTAGTAATGATTAAAGTATGACTCATTCAAAGATATAATGTAATTGGTTGTATGTAGTTCAGGGGCTGGGGGGTGTGAAATCCAACCCGAGGACTGAATTTAACTTTGACTGCAACCTTGGTTTAGCCCCTGAACAGTTGTGCGGAGTGGTTGCTATGCCCTTCAGTGTTAGTTATTATAGAATACACATTGCCTGCTCACTGGGTAGGTTAGATATAAATATGAGTTATTTAAAAAGTTACCTGGGATTTAAATTTTAATATCCTTATGTCTACTTTATCAGGCAAATGCCATAGCTGTGACACAGATATTGAGGACTTTTTATTCAGGGAGGGAGAAGGGAGAGACTTCTGCTTTAATATTTATGTTTCAGTATATGAAGTATGAAAACACTCTTTAAGTTCCTTTCTCTGCAGGTCAGGAAGCCAGAAACCCTGCACATTACTGCACAGTCATTGATTCATTTAACCAAGTGCCTAGAAGGAATAAATTAGGAGCCGCCACCACTCAATTAATACATTGACTGCAAAAATTAGTGTTTGGGAGCAGTGAATCCAACAAGATAGGGATGCAAAAGGGTAAGACTCAAACAGCACATTTTACTCATTAATTTTTTGCTTAAGAAGGGGGCCAGGGTTAGTGAAAATATATTGGAGAGGAGGAGGAATGAGACACTAATCCCAGAACTTATTTCCTAAATATGATCTTTCTATTAATATATTAAATGTGAATTAACTTGAAACCTGGAAATACTTCATGTTAAAAAACTAAGTTGTAAGAAAAAAGTCCTAAATCATATTTATAAACATTTATTTAACATCTACTATGTGCTGGATTTGGTTTTAAACACTTCACAGTGAACCCAAAGGTCGCTGGTTCGATTCCCAGTCAGGACACATAACCAGGTTGCAAGCCAGGTTTCCACCCAGGTCCTTAGCAGGAGGGAGGTGAAACACAACCATACACTGATGTTTCTCTCCCTTTCTTCCTCCTTCCTGCCTTTCTCTCTAAAACTAATGAATAAAAATCTTTTAAAAAAATAAACACTTCACAGATATTAACTCATTTATTACTCATGCTAACTGTCTTGCAAAATAGAGACCATTATTATTGCCAGTATCTGAAGGAAACTGAAGTGGTTAAATCTCAGGTTTGATATATGACCTACAGCTCATACCCCTGATTACAAAATACACACACGTTGTAGTTATTACTTGAAGATGTAGAAAATATGCAAAATGTTTTCATCATTTTCCTTAATTGTGAACTGGAAATACTGTGGCAACTGAAGAACAAGAAAACTTGTCTGAAGTATACATAGTATTTTTATAAGAAAAGAGTTGAAGTCAGTGACCAACTGCATTGTTTAACACTTTGAACTGCTCAGACGCAGGAAAATATTTAATAAAAATGAGATTGTAATGGTTGTATACTGTTATTCTAAGAAAATATCCAGATGCATGTTATAAAAACAGTGCAAATATTTTTATTTTGAAGACTGACATCATCATGAGAAAAATGGACTTAGAATCCATATTATACACTACCCACAAATAGACATAAAATTACACTTGAATAAAATAACAGGGGGAGGTAATATGACTATACAGTAAAACCTTTAAAAATCAAAGTGGATCATTTCTTTAGTACAGTCTATATAATCCAGTCTTAGAAAGATGGCAGGTAGCCTGTAAAAACATGTGATTTTCTATTTATTATCTGGGAGCTTGTGCAAACTTTCTATCTTTTCTGAACTTCTTTACTCAATTCCTTTAAAATGTATGCAAAATCTACCCCAACGAGTTGTTATGATAATTAAGCTAACTAACACATCTACGGCTCCTAACCTAGCATATGGAATGCAAGCATATCAGGTACACTCACATGAACTAAAAATACAGTCAGATTTCTAATCTCTCATCTATAAATAATTTACCTTGGAAAAAATCTCAACATTGGGCAAATCTCTCCAATTTATTCATTTATTTATTTAAAGATTTTATTCATTATTATTACAGAGAAGGGCAGGAAGGGAGGAAGAAAGGGAGAGAGCATCAATGTATAGTTACCTTTCACCTGCCTCCAGCTATAGACCTGGCTGGAGACCTGGCTTGCAGCCTGGTCATGTGCCCTGGCTGAGGAATCCAACCAGTGACCTCTGGGTTTACAAGCCGGGACTTACCTACTGAGTCACCAGCCAGGGCTGATTTCTTAAATAAAGAGAATGAGTGAATGACCTTCATTGTTAATTTTAAACATTATTGAGTGTGCTGTGCTTGACACAAGAGACAAAGGTGTAGATAACATACAAGCGATCCTGACAGAATTGCCAGACAAGTGTGTTTAACTTCCTAAAATTGAAAGGTAGACAGAGGGAACCAGGGGATTCTGGAGAGCCACATCAGTACAGGCAAAGATATGGCAGTGTGCTCTAATGGTGCAGTCAGCACCCATCAATAATAGTTCCACATGACCAGGGTCCAGGGTGTCCACAAGGGCTATGGGGCAAAGAAACTTCAGTGTCACATCTGAGAACTTCCAGGTGACTTTCTCCTTAAGGCACCTTTAAGCCCTCAGAGGTCCATGGTGAGTTCTTATGCAGAAGAAACACAATCTCTGCCTTGTATAAAGAGTTCCAGCAGCACTACAGATGATAGCTTGAAGAGAAATTGTATTATAAAGGAAAAAGGGATCAGTATTGCTTTACATATTAAATCATCTTCTTTTGTAAAGAAAAGAAAAAGTGACTGTCAAGTTATCCAATCCACTAACGTGATGTGGGAGAAATAATACTAAAATCTACAGGGCTTCTTCTCCAGCTCCTATGGGAGCAGTTACAGATTTAGTTGATGGATTCAACTTCTGAGTGGCTTGGGAATTTGTAAGCTTCCCTCTAATAACAGTAAATTTAAATTCTGGTAGCCATAGTGACAGGTTATTCTAGTTCTATCAAAAATTTGGGAAGCAGCCATCAGTACAAGGCCCTGAGGCCCAGAGAAAATACTTTCCTCATAATGAGGAATGGTCAAACCATTTTACCTATTCAAAATACAGTGAAGATTTTATTTAGCATTATTAAAATAATAATAATTCCACTTTTTAATAAGGAGAATAATCTAGTCACAGAACACCAAAATGATTACAATATAGCAGTTTAAGTCATGCCAAAACTGATGCACACATACATACTCATACACATATTTTACATATGTTACACACATATACATATATGTACACAAACACATATATATAAAGTCAGAAAAATGTGGGGCTTATTAGTTGCCCTAATGTTGCCCTACAGCTATTTCAGTACAAATACAATTAGAACATTCTTTCATACAAGAACAAAAATGTGTCACATTTCCTTTTTCATTTTATATACATATATGAACAGCTAATTGAAAGGTTAACACACTGCAAAGCTCTCTGGGCTTAGGCATCAAAGTGCATAGGGAATGCTGGCCAAGGATATAGCGGTCAAATATTTTGCAGTGGTAAACAATTATCTATTAAGTTTTAATCCTAAAAAAGAATGCTCAATGACAAAAATGTTAGATAATGAATAAAAGGGTAAGGAAAGCCCTGGCAGGCGGCACAGTGGATAAGGCACCGGCCTGCAAACCCAAAGGTTATTGGTTCCATTCCCAGCCACAGGGCACATAACCAGGTTGCAAGCCAGGTCTCCAGCCAGGTCCATAGCTGGAGGCAGGTGAAAGACAACCATACACTGATGTCTCTCTCCCTCTCTGCCTCTCTCCCTTCTCCTCTCTCCAAAAATAATAAAACAATAAATCTTTAAAAAATAAATAAAATTTTATCATAATATTCTTTGTCCGTTTTTTGTTTTCCTCTATAGTCAAATATAAAATTAAAGTGATTAATAGGCAACACCACAATATGTAATTAGGTTCTGACAACATTAAATTGCAACTAATTCTCATAATCTTACCATTTATGTAACGTCATAGATTATGCATCAAGAACTCTCTATGAACAATAAGATTAGTGTGTACCTCAAATAACATACATATGCATATTTATTTCTCATATATTTGACTTCCCTCTACAAGAGCTTGACTGCTAAACTGTAATATCCAAAGTTTTCCTTTAAGATGCTTCAGTGGTGTTCATGAATTAAGCAGCTAAATAAGTGCTGGATGTAGTATTAACCCCATCATTATTAATGAGGCTAGCTCCTACAGAAAGAAGAAAAGCATAATAAATCAAATGAGCTTTGCCAACATTCAATACACACTATTTATTGGGTTTTGGCAGATTCACCAGTGGTACAAACCAAAGCCTGTGTAAATTGCTATTTTGCTTGTATCTGAAAGTAAAGTTGTGCACTAGTTTCCAATGCAACCAACAATGGACAGGTGACACCCACAACCTCTAATGACACAGGACCTTTATACACATGCACACATTTGTTTCAGATGCATCCTAATTCACTCAAGGCAACTAGGCAGCATGTATTGTGATTTTGATGACAAAGGACCTTTACATATATGTTTCAGATGTATCCTAATTCACTCAAAGCAATTAGGCAGCATATAGCATGTGATTTTTTTTTAAGATTCTATTTATCATTTATAAAGAGAAGGGAAGGGAGAGAAGCAGAGAGGGAGAGAGACATCAATACATGGTTGCTTTTCACCTGCCTCCAGCTACGGACCTGGCTGGAGACCAGGCTTGCAACCTGGTTATGTGCCCTGGCTGGGAGTTGAACCAGCGACCTTTGGGTTCACAGACCAACGCCCTATCCACTGTGCTACCAGCTAGGGCTTCAAAAACTTTATTTTTCTTAATTAAAGTACGGCTTATAATTTGCAAAACATGAGCATCTATTAGACTCTAGTTCTGTGCATAGCTTTAAAAATACAAATTATTAACTTCTAAAAAGTGAGTGATGACTCTATACGTCAGTAACCATAATTTATATATCTTTCTTATTACTCATTTTAGGACATCTAGGACTGCCTAAGAAAAGCATTATTAGGTCAAAAAGTAGAATTTCCGGAATAATGGAGGATTAAGCGTCATGTCCTTGCTCTGCTGCTTCCCTGGCAGAGTAACGGATCTCTCTTTAATTTAAAAAAATATACAATCAGAGTTTTCACAGCTAACAGATGACTGTGAGGCACAGAGATACTAATTCATAAAACAACTCATATTTAGTACAGAAGGTTGCATAAAGAAATATTAGAAGCAGTATGACCATTTTGGAATTGCATGAACACAAACAGAGTGACCAGGGCATGGTAAGTCATGGCCGGTCATCAGAGTCCAATCCTGCTGGAGAACACAGAAACACTCCTGGGGACCCCAGGGCTAGGCACTCACTGAGGAAGCGAGGGGAATGCACTGCTTTTCAAAGTGCAGATAACAACAGATTATTAGTAAAAAATGGAATGGAAAGTGGAGTACATCACTGTCAAAGGTAAGTGTGTTGTCCTGGGAAATATGTATGTGTACATACATATATGAATATAGACAGGATCATGATGTAAAATGTATTTCTAATAATAATTTGAAAGCCGCTGCTTTCAAAGACATAGGTATATACTTATCCCAAGTAGGACCTCTGCGCAGTAATCACACCCATGCTACCTGGAATCTATAAGGCAAAATGACTTGACGAGGCAGGAGAAAATGGAGTGTGTCAAGATGGGAGCGCAGCCTGTGAGCAGGCCTCTTCCTGGGAGCCCTGGGGGAGGGCATTTGGGCTCCGGCATCAGAAATGAAATCTAAAATTGCGTTACCTCCTTTGGGGTGCAGAGAACTATAATGCTGCCAAGACTTTCTAAATCGGAGGTCACTGTGAGGGAAATAATCCCTCGTTTAATGAGGTCTGGAGCAGTGAAAAAAATTACATTTCCATGGGAGGCTGACACTTCTGTAATCCCACAGTTTGATGAGTTCCCTTCAAGAGTTAATTAAAAATGTAGAATCAGGCACATTGATGAGCACACTCACTCATCCATTTAATGCAATCTTTATTTTCAAAAACATTTCCACAGCTAACCAGATACGTAAACAAAAACTAATTCCAAAAATCTGAGAAAGCAAAGGTCATTTTGGATCAATCAATACCATAAAGTTTGTTGATAGAATGACCTACACACAAAAGCTCAAATAAGATATCTTAGTTCCTCAGTGTTTGAAAGGGGTCATTTCCTTTTAAGTTTATTTTGCCCTATTCACAAATGGAATTACAAAATACATCATAAGGATTTGAAAAATACTAAAATTTGTTTTCTGCTAAAAACTGCTGTAAACCCTATGTGTGTCTCAGCAAAATTCATACGCTGAAACCTATTCCCTTATATGATAATATTTGGAGGTAAGGCCTCTTTAGGAGTTATATGGTCATGAGGGTGAGGCCCCCATGATGTAATTAAGATCCTTACTATTTTTTTCTTTTTTAAAAAGCCCAACGACCCAGCCTATGATATTCTGTTATAGTAGCTCAAATGGACTAAGACAGAAACAAAGGGGAAAAAAAAAATCCCAGACAGTGAATTCTCTGTCAACTTTTAAAAATCTAACACTCTGAGTAACATTTACATCACTATTCTGAAAAAAATAAAAAGAAAGTCAAAGAGGCCACAGAAGTAGTGATCATCATAGCAAAGTCCCTATGCAAGAGGACTGTGGGTTTTTAATGACACTGCCTTCCTTCACCTCCACACAAGTTACAGGAACACTTTAATAGAATCTTCACAGCGCGTATCAATCACTGCCATGGTGATGTTCTATTAAGATCTGACCTAGAAAAACCCCTGAATTTTTCTTCCTCTACTCTCTATCTTACAATATAGTCTTGTAAGACAATCAAAATATTTTGAAAGACTTTGAAGAAAAAAAAAAATGCTCCATTTAAAGAGTAAGAAAAAATGAAGTATAACCTAGAGAAGAAATTGTTCCCAAAGTCGTTTGTTTTTTTCTTTTGTGTCCTGAAATGGTGTGGCCCTATTGCTTGGTTACATTTTCTTTTTACGCAAATGCTTTTTACCAGTTTCACAAGATAGAATCCCACTTCCATCTTTCTCAATTACTACTTCATTTTTTTTTTAATTGCCATACTATTCCTAGCAATAGAGGATGTTCTCCTTGACCTCACTTCCCAGTAAGTCTCCCAACTTTTGTTTCTTATTCATTCACCTAATCTATCGGCTAGTGTGAAGGCCTGGATCTGCCAGGCACTGTGCTAGGCACTGGGGGTACTGCGTGAATAAGTGACTCAGTCCCCACCTATAGATGGCCACCGTCTTGGGACCGGATCAGAAAAGCACAGATCCCTGCTCAAAGCAACACCTTTCATCTCTCTACCTTGACATGTTGTCTTTCCCTTTCTGGACATAATCATATAAAGCAGATTCTTACTCCGCCAAAGTTATGAAGTGTGCTCACTGAGACCTTCTGTGAGAACCACCCTCAGGGAGGATGTAAGAGAACACTCACCTTATACTGCTGTATGCAATTGGGACTTATCAGCTAACAGGACTGGAAACCCAGGGTTAGGGAATGCTCAGGATTATATCAATTCAGCCATGTAATCATTGCACGGAGGGCCAAGTTTCTCTCCACTCTGCCTAAAGTGGATGACTGACAAGAACTCTGCAGCACATTTGCGTACTTCCATTGAGGGGGAAAAAAATCCATGGAGGGAAAGGGCAGAAGTAGGGCAGGAGGTGGGGAAGTGAGAGCACCAAAACCATAGTAGACAGGTTTGAGAAAGAACTCTACCTATCTTCCTGCCCTTGACCTTGCTGGTCCAGAGAGTTCCACTGCAGCATGGGAACATGATACTGCTTTCCTAGGAACCAAGGTGGACTCGACTTCTTCTAAAGCTATGACTGCATAGCGGCGCCAGAAGTAAATACCCAAACAGTAATGGAGGGAGGAATCTCAGGGGAGGTTACCATAATGTCTGCTATACGACTGATGTACACAAAATATCCTTCACTTACTGTTTATAGCCCTGAAAGTCAGCTTCAGCCATGATCCTCTCCAGAATCCATAATTGCCTAATTTTCCTTCTCAGCTCTAGATAATTCCCACCTTATCAGCCAACTGAATCCCTCAATCGGGCACTCAAGGATCCAGACTTGGTACCACCAGTCTACATTTTGGGGGAGAATCCATCACCAAAAATCTTCTGCCTGTGTCAATCTGATCTCACACACACACACACGTGACACACTCCTTGCCTATTTCTCTTCCTTATTTATTCAAACTGCCACTCTCCAAAGTGTCTTCTCCAATAGCTTATCACTGCCGGGTCTAGTCCCTTATCTACCTGAATATTCAGGTCTATCCTATGGAGACCTCACAGTATATTAGGAAGCGTACAGGAGTGGAAGTCCTACGGACCTGGGTTCAACTCCTGGTGCCACCACCTGCTAATGCATGCTTTGAAAACATCACTTGAAAACTGTTAACATCTGAATTTCCTTTCTGTCACACAGGACTGGCACTTTTGCTGAGTCATTTTAAAGACTAAAGATAATTTTTATGAAGAACCTGGCACCTGCAAGTGACTTGATAAATAAAAGATCTATTACCATTGAAATCTCTCATTTGTATGTAGTCTCCGGTAGCTCTCCAGTGCCTGATGTGCAGCTACGTCTCCCCTGAACAACTAGTGTTCTGGGGCAAACAGGCAGATCCATCCCTAGTATACCTGTGCCCAAAAAACTGCTGGCTTCTCTGTCTAGCAAACATTAGATTCTGCTTCATGAGGGCCACATTTGTCTTCTATTGAAATTAATTTCTATTTCTTAAGTAGAAAACATTCATGGCTTAAAGTATGCTGTGCAGATGGTGATGATACAAACTACCTTCTCCCACAAGACAACAAAGAAAAGAGAACTAAAAGTTACTGAAAAACCATCATAATTTTTAAAAGTGGAACAATAGTTCCAAACAATTGAGAGGAGTTCTGGGTGTACCCACTAACATCTCAAGGAAACAGAGCCAAGTTTACAATCATTTTACCTTTACTAGTAAAATGGCTTTTAAAACCCCAAGGAACATGGATGCTTCTCTCCCATTCTTCCTACTTCCTTGCCCTTCTCTCTGAAAATAATGAATAAAATCTTAAAAATAGAAAAAAAAACCAGGGGAGTCAATTGAGTCCTAGCACGTGAGCAAGGGAAGGGGAGTGAGAAAGTCAAAGGTGCTCAACATTCTCCATCAAAGGTGCCTTTTATGAGACACTGACCTCATGGGTAAGAGAAAAAGAATGCTACACAATGGACAGAAATCAGAAGGCAGTATTGAGACCACATCCAACTAACTACTTACTCATCTTGTGATTCTAAGTGAGTCACTTAACCTCTGTGAACTCAGCATCATTATGGGAAAACAGAAAGGCCCCACCATCCTACCTGACTCAAGAGTTTGGGGCAGCTAAAATAAAATGTATGAAACTGCTCAAGAAATATAAAATGCTATGCAAATAAAATAGATTAATAAATAACTGACCTGAATGCCAAAGGTAAGACATTTCTTACACATTTCCAGGTAGCACTGCTGAAATGCCCACATTATGAGCACCAGACATATCAATAAAACACAGGATGAATCTGCTCTTAATTACCTAGTTTGTTTAAATGGTTGCCTGAAAAACAATAAATTATTATTTGAGATGGGTTAAGGTACTAAACCTCTGAGAATGAGAAACTAATACGGACTGAGAATTCATGCTATCTACTAATTTGTTAATCATTAGTGGAGTGACAATACCACACTTCGGCTTTATGAATTTGAGCAGTTAGTGTGTGAGTACCTCGTAGGGGACCATTTTCCTACATTACAAGTGCAACAAGATGCTTCAGTAGATGTCTTCTGCATTGACAGAATAGACAACGAGTCAACAAAAGATGCCAGATAACAGATCTATGATTAAACTGAAGGAATGATTACTGTACATCATTGCATACAAGGTAAACATCTGGGGGACTGAATTTCACAAAGAAATTAGGAGAACAAATATCAAGCTCTGTTGGGATTTTCCTCTGATCAGTTCATTAAGGTAGCTCATTATTTTTGGTCTTCAAACCACACAGAAATTCTACAAAGAAATTTCTATAATTTAAATGATTACCACAAATTATGACCACTTTCCCCACTTTCACAGCTAATCAATGTTAGCTGGCATTTCCCAAGGCAAGGCATACTGACTTCTTTACACACAATGGAGGATAAGTATCTGTTGAATGAAGGCATGGAACACAAAAACTGCCTGGGCTCTGAAAATTTACGTATCAACACTATTAAACTCATAATACCTGCTAATTTGTGAACACTTAGAGTGAACTTATGAAGTGAAAGAGTAATCATGATTTGGACTTAAAACTGTGACTCCACAACTTGAATGAAGTTATTGGTAAGACTTAAAAATGTGACTTAACAACTTGAATAAAGTCAAGCACTAGTATGAAAGGAGGTATTCTTAGGATCCAGGCCTTAAAATCTGGCATGGGACCCAGAAATCTGCATTTTAACAAGCTCACCCCAAAGTACCTCTCAGGCACCCTAAAATCAGAAAACCAGTGATACTGGTTTAAATAAAAGGTTAAAACTAGAGAATTTTGGAAGAGTCATTTCCTGCACTTTTTAATCCAGACACTAGGAACAAAGTTAAACTGAAAAGAATAAAAGCATCTAAAAAGTGCAAAATATGTAAGTCAATATAAAAGACTGTGCAATAAAAATCTGAGGAACTCACTTCCTCATACTAGAAGTTTAAACAAGGAGAAATGACTGGATCCCGGCATCAGGCACAGGGGAGGCATATCCTGGTAAAGACATATGAGTACATCTTCAAAAATGACTGTGATGCTCAATTACAGTCTTGATACAATACCAGAGTATAAATATTAGCATCAAAGGCTATTCCTTTCAAAAAACCATCAAATACATTTTCTTCAAAATAGCAGCAAAATGGAGCATCCATAAGAGAAACTTCATCCACACTGAACAAGGAAAAATAATAGATCAAGGCGCCAGTGACGTTCCCCTTACAAGTGAGCAAATCCCAACCGAAGCGATCTTTCCAAGATTCAACAAAAACAATTAAAGAAGCAAATCTAGACTCCTGCAGAAACACAGTTCAAAAACACAGTTACCGAAGGCAAAAATATAAAAAAGTGCTTAGATCTATGCACATTGGGAAGAATTCATGTTTGTCCCATGTTTTGTCAGCTTAGGGGACAACCATCTATTGACATAAAAGTTCTCAAGATGAAATGGAAACTGAAACAGCTAGAGATGTGCTTTAATAAGATCTATGCATTCTTGGAAACAGATCCATTTTATTTTTTTGTGAAGTGAAATTCATTTTTAGCAGCATTCTGAACCTACCAACCAGGATGATCTAAATCCCCTGTTATTTAAACCTTTCCATATCCTTGGTAGTTTACTCCATCAATGTGACAGCTATGTCAAACTTTTAGATATTATCATGTACCCCTTTGTTCAAAGGGGGATTTAAGATAAGGCCTACTCTTATGCGGGTTGCTGGTGGGGTCTCCTGATGGTATTGAAGCTATGACCTGTTGGGGGAAAAAATCAACTTACAGGTCTAACATAGGAGGGCAAAAAATCAATTTTACAAGCGCAAGATGGTTAGCAGTTCATCTGAAAAACACCCAGGAGTTTTAGTTAACCACAATCTTAAACAGAGGCCAACAGACTTAGGCCACAGTACACAATACCCATCCACCCGGGGCTGCCCTAGAAGGGATGCATCCACATCAAAGGCAAGAAGTCAGCCTCTGCTGGCACGCTCAGGACTGGCACCACACTCAGGCACAAAGGGAACCTCAGCTTCCTCTCACTGAAAGGCAAAAGGAAGCCAGAACTCTCAGACTCCACTAAAGAAACTGCTTGGTGTTTAGCCTGCAGCAGAAAAGACTGAAGGAGCCAATGATCAGGTATTTGAAGATCTGTTAACTACAAGCCCCTACTACAGGCATTTTGCTGTCTTGTTGTCCACCATGGCCCCATTCCTTGAAAACACCTGGCACAGGGGGTGATAAAATAAATGACCTCAGAACATGAAAGAATATTCTTGCCCTGTGTGGTGCCGAGAGATGAAACAGGCACCAGTGGGTAAAGATTTTAGGAGCATATGCTTCAGTCGAACTTTTTAAGAAACCACTTTTTAACAGTGAGAGCTCTCCAAAGATGGAGCAGACTTTGAAAGGGAGTGATATCCTCGTTTGCGGGGAGAGAATGGCAGTGGCTGGATAACCATCTGTCAAGGATGCTACAGCAGTGAAGACGCTGTTTACATCATTGAGCACCACGAGGGGTTCATTTTTATCCTAGCTACCATTTCTGGCGAGCAAACCTGCTGCTGCCATGAAATCATCACGCTGCAACGAAGGGTTTTACACCATTTTAGGAGTGACTCAACAAAATGTGTTAAGAGTGGTTCCTGAATGCAGGTACCTCAACGCATCTCTGGAGCCTGTCATGAAAACAGACTTCTGAGTCCCACCTGAACTCATTTCTCCAGTCAATGCCACGCCGCCATCCACGAATCTCCTCCCCCACATCCTCACTTTCCCTTTGCCTGGTGGATCCGTTGCCACCATCATGCAAACATGTTACTCTTATCTTTAAATATACCCTCGGTGGATGCCACTTCCCTTGGCAACTACCACCCAACTACCACCCAATTCCCTTGCTTCCTTGTGAAGAAAAGAACCTGTATCAACCTGTATCCAGCTTCTGTCCTTCACCTGACCATTAGACAAAGTCAAATGAAAGACAATAAAGTCAAGTGAAAGACACCAGTCACCTCCATGGTGCGGAATCAATGGTGAATTTTCAGTCTTCATCTGAGTTAACCCTTCAGTAGCCTTTGGCACAGATGATCACTCCCTTCTTTGGAAACATTCCCTCACTCGCCTTCCAAGACACCACACCCTATTTACTGACTTTTCTCCTATCTCCTCAGTTACCCTTACTCATTCTTCAATTGCCTCTTGATCCTGATTTCCTAACACTAGAGTGCTCAAAGGCTCGATATGAAACTATTTCTTTTCTTTCTTCAGCTTTCTCCTCTTTACACTTGGCTACTTAGTGACCCATTCACCCTGGGTCATGACTTCACTAGTTATATATACACTTAGTATATGACCACTCTGCAGCCCAGCCCACTCCACTGAACCCAAAACCCATATTTAAATGTCTCCTTGGCACCTCTGATATTCAACTCTACAGATTCAAGCCAAGTTCCTGATGTTTCCCATCACAGTGACGAACATCATTCACAGTGTTCAAACAAAATATCATGAAATCATCCTTGGCTCCTCTTTTTCCACCCTGCCTATCCATCAAATAGGATATTTGTCAGTATTTTCAAACCATAGAGTATAAAGTTGGACATCTATCTCATACCACATGGACTCTTCAATATGACAGCAAAAAAGCAACATGAGAAAAATAAGTTAGATTCCATCAAAGTTAAAAACTTTTGTGCATAAAAGGACATTAAGAAAAAGAAAAGACAACCTAGAGAATGGGAGAAAATATTGCAAATCACATATCTGATAAGGGCCTAGAACCTAGAATATATAAAGAATTCTCACAACTCAAAAAATTTAATTAAAAATGGGCAAAAGACTTCAACAGACATTTCTCCAAAGATGTACAAACAATACATATGACAGGATACTCGACATCATTAATCACTAGGGAAATGCAAATGAAAACCACAAAGAGGTACTACTTTACACCCAGTTGGATATCTACAATCAAAATACATAAAAAAATAAATTTTAGTGAGGATGTGGAGATATTGAATCCTTGTATATTGTTATGATTCAAATGCTGTGGAAAACAGTTTGACAGTTCTTCAAAAAGTTAAACATAACCCTGGCTGATGGCTCACTGGATTGGTGCCGGCCTGTGAACTCAAAGGTGACTGGTTTGATTCTCAAGTCAGGGCATACAACCAGGTTGCAAGCCAGGTCTCCAGCCAGGTCCAAAGCTGGAGGCAGGTGAAAGGCAACCATACATTGATGCTTCTCTCCCTTTCTTCCTCCCTCCCTGCACTTCTCTCTGAAAATAGTAAAAATAAAATCCTTTAAAAAAAAGTTAAACACAGAATTACTCTGTGACCTCTCAATTCCACTCACAGGTATATACCCCAAAGAATCAAAAAAGCTACTCAACCCTGGCTGGTGGCACTGTGGATAAAGTGCCAGCCTGGGAACCCAAAGGTTGCTAGTTCGATTCCCAGCCAGGGCACATAGCCAGGTCTCCAGCCAGGTCCATAATTGGAGGAAGGTGAAAGGTAACCATACATCGATGTCTCTCTCCATCTCTGCCTCTCTCCCTTCTCCTCTCTCTGAAAATAATAAATAAAATCTTAAAAAAAAAAAACAGCTACCCAAAAAAATAGAAGTCTATACATATTCATACCAGCACTATTCACAATAGTCAAAAGGTGAAAACATCCTAAATGTCCATCAGCTAATGAATGGTTAAAAATTTTACAAAATGTAAAATTACACACACATACACATACAGATATGCACACATATACTGTAGTACTATTAAGCCATAAAAAGGAATGAAATACTCACACGTGCAACGATGTGATGAACCTCTAAAATGCTAAGTAAAAGAGCCAAACACAAAAGGGTTTTCCAAGGTAGAGAGAAGAGTTTGGGGAGAAATGCTAAATGGATAACAGGTTTTACTTTGAAGTGATGAAAATGATTTGAAACTAGATAGAGATGCTGGTTGCAAAATACTATTATATACTAAATTCCTCTGAGTGGTTCTCTTCAACATTGTTAATTTTATGTTATAAATTATTTTAAAACAGTAATTAGAACCCCCTTCCCCTACCTCTACTGCAACCATCTTAGTCTTAGACACCATCTTCTCTCCCCTAGATTATCACTAGCCTTCTAATTGCTCTCCTCTTCCCTTCTTACCGCCTTTCATTTTTTTCTCAATACAATAGCCAGAATGATACAATTTTATCAACCAGATCGTATGCTTCCTCTGCTGGAAGCCTCCCAAACAGCTTTTCACCTCTTCAGAGTCAAAGCCAAAGTTCACTAAAGTGTCAGTGTGGCTCATTATCATTATAACCTCATCTAATCATCATTGCCTGAAATTCTGCCCCTTCCTCTTTCCACTCTAGTCACACCAGGCTCCTGGCTGCTCCTTCAATAACCCAGACATACTCCTGCCTCAGGGCCCTTGCACCTGCTGTTTGCTCTATTTCAAACATTCCTCTCCCAGATATCAATAGCTCTTGAACCACCTTCAGCCTCAGTTCTTACTCAAATGTTGCCTGTACAACAATGCCTTCCCTGACCACCTCATATAAACTGCAGAACACACATTCTCTTTATTTCACTTCTCTGCTTTATTTTTCTTCATTCACCCAGTAAATTTTATTATTTGTTGTATTTATTTTCTACTCCTCACTAGATGCTTACTAGGAAGCTTAATGGAATAAGAGAAGGGTTCTCTGATCCTAAAAAGACAGATTTTAAACCATTCAGGTGCCTGCTTGCTAATGTTTTCATATGTGAAATGTGACTTCCTTAATCTTTAAAACAGATCTGCTTGCTAGCCTGTGAGAGCGCACACTCAGCTACTTCCAATTATTAAAGGCTATGAAAAACTGCGAAAGGACTTATAAAAAAGTGACCACCCAAAACGGCTTACCTTAGTTTGCAGCATTACATTAATAAATCAAGACCTAAATATATAAAAAGGGATATAAAAATTTTAAGTATTAAATAAAATCTAAATAATTACAGTAAAAACAAGCATGAAAGTCCTTAGTTCTACTATTGATTGTATTATACACGTAATTCTTCTTTAAAAAACAAAACTTCCATGAGGTATTTAAAAATGGTCCCCACCCCTGAGAATCTACATGGCTATATATTTTATCTGTAAGCTCTTAGAACTGATCAACAATATCCAAGAGAACAATCTTAGCACTGAGTAACTTTTCCCACAATCAATCAGAAACCAGTAAGGACAAGACTTTACTTGTACTCTAGACATTTCAGGAAATGGTGATTAGGTGAGATTATAATGATAATGAGCCACACTGACACTTTAGTGAACTTTGGCTTTGACTCTGAAGAGGTGAAACGCTTGGTTGATAAAATTGTATCATTCTGGCTATTGTATTGAGAAAAAAATGAAAGGCGGTAAGAAGGGAAGAGGAGAGCAGTTAGAAGGCTAGTGATAATCTAGGCGAGAGAAGATGGTGTCTGAGACTAAGATGGTTGAGTAGAGGGTTCTAAATATTGTTTTAAAATAATTTATAACATAAAATTAACCATGTTGAAGAGAACCACTCAGTGGAATTTAGTATGGCTAAAATTATAAATAAGATGTTTACAACCTTACTTTTCAAATATTTTAAAACACATTCAATAATCAAAAAAATTACTGAAATAAAAAATAAAACAAAACCCATATTTCATAACAAATTAATACAAGCCTCAAACATAGCAGACCTGCCTAAAATATATACAGCTTCCCAATTCAGTAATCCATGTCACAAAAAAATATTTTTAATAAATGAGCCCTGGCTGGCGGCACAGTGGATAAGGCACCGGCCTGTAAACCCAAAGGTCACTGGTTCGATTCCTAGTTAGGGCAAATAACCAGGATGCAAGCCAGGTCTCCAGCCAGGTCTGTAGCTGTAGCTGGAAGCAGAAACATTAATGTTTCTTTCCCTCTCTTCCTCTCTTTCTTCCCCTCTATCTAAAAATAATAAATAAAATATTTTAAAAATGAGTGTAGTTGTATAGTCCTAAAAGAATAAAAAATATTTTCAGGACTGCTATCTAAAGATAACAGCTTCCTCCAAGCATGTTAAATGCCAACAAGACTGGATCAGTAAGTAAACTAATCTAAATCCAATTCCATCTAGTTGAAAATAATCATCATGTGCTGCCCAGAGCTGGTGAGCATGAATGAATTACTGAAAATATTCTTGGTAATTGCAGGTTGCCATTTATGTGCACCAGAATTGGAGGAGTTTACTTAGTGACGTGTCCGCACACAGACCACCAAGGCAGAACACACAGGAAAATTGCTCTTGACATCCACACTGAAAAACAGCCTAGATCCTCTCAGCACTGTCACAGTGTGGTAGTTATTTCATAGTGTCAGATACACTGCTGGTGACAAAATGAAAATTTATGATTGCAGTTATTTTATTTTCAACTAATGTGCTACCACAAGAGATTTTTCTAGTTCAGTGGAGTGTAAGTTTAACATCAAGGGCTAAATAGTCTTTTCCAAAGCCCTAAATTTTTCTGCTTGTAAACAGGTCTGCACAAAATACTAATGGTAACAACAACGGAAAGTTATGTTTCATTACAGAGGGTGCCTAAGAGCTGCCAATTCTCAAATATGCCTAGTAGCACACAAGTCATGGTGTTAAGTGGGAGTAAGGAAGACCAGCTCTAAGATAAATTTGTCATAAAACACCTATTAGGCTAGTCCCCATTAGCCCCTACCATTCCCTACCTTATACCACAATGGGTTTTCATCATCACCATCATCAGAACCAAATTAGAACTCAGAAAACCTGGGTTCTAATTCCAGATCTCTAACTAACAATCTGAAGCACGGTATAATCATGGGAAAAGCCTATAATCTCTCTGAGCTACAATTTGCTTATGTGTAAAAAGAGGGGGTTGGTGATAAATGCTTAAAATTGATCCTAACTTATAAAGGCAAGCACAGAAAAATGCCACAGGATAAAAAAAGGAATGTTTTTCACCTGCGGGGAAACAGGAAAATGAAAAACATTGCAAAATTAAATGGTAATGAGGATGTAGAAAAGAACTAACATACTTTAGCCCTATTAAAAAAAGACTCCTACAAGAATGCAAAGAAAAATACTGCCATACTCTGCATTCCTTTTGGCCTAGTCATTCTACTTTTGAACACAAATCCCCAAAGAAAATATCCTTAAAGAAAAAAATCAAAGTTCTTGAAAAAAATATCTCCATAGCAGCATTACATGTCAGAGAGAAAAACTGGGAACAACCTGTAAGTACAAAAACAGGGGCGGTTAAGCCAAATCCGGATTTGCTAAGAGAATGGAGCAAAGGTTCCCACAGCCATTGTTTAAACACTGAACGATGTTCAAAAGAGTGGAAATATTCAACATGCTACAACATGAAATGTAAAAGTTAAACACAAAATATGCTTGCCCTTTTCAGGATTTTATACAAAACATACTGATGAAAACCAGAATAGAAACTGGAGGGATATCTCACTAAGCATGATGCTCTCCAGTTCCATCCATGCTATTGCAAATGGTAGGAGTTCTTTCTTTCTGCTGCATAGAACTCCATTGTGTAAATGTGCCACAGTTTTTTGATCCATTCACCCACTGATGGGCACTTAGGCTGTTTCCCACACTTGGCTACTGTAAATAGCGCTGCTATGAACATAGGGGTGCACAGGTTCTTCTGAATTGCTGTTTCAGAATCACCGAAATAAGCCAGGCAACAAAAGACAAATACCATATGATCTCACTTAATACAGAAGACTAATGAACAAAACAAACAAGACGAGCAGAATGAAACCAGAGACATGGAAGGAAAAACAGGAGCAGAGTGAGGGTGACTAGGGAGAGGGGAAAAGTTGGGTAGAGGTTCAGTTGAGGAGCTAACGTGAAAGACCCATGGACATGGACAATGAGGTGGGACTGACTGAAGGGATGAGGAGAGTGGAGCAGGGGAGAGCAATGGGGGGAAAATGAAACAATTGTAATACTATAACAATAATAAAAAAAGAGAAAAACTGGAGGGATATAGTTGGTTCATTGGGTTCATTCTTTCTATAAAAGTCATTACATGGCAAAAAGTAAAAGGTGTGGGGAGGGAATGCTGTCTGAACCAGTGTCCCTTTTACATTTCATGTGTTTTCTGTACCGCTACCTTTTCTGTAACAGCTAACACCACCTTATATCTCCATCTAATGCTGAACGTTGTCCAACCTTCACAAAGATTGTTACAGAATTGTCTGAAAAACCATCAGCATTCCTGGCATCTGTAAACCAAAATGTAAAACTTTCATACTAAGTCTGGTGTGCCCGGGATGTATCCTATGAAAACACACCATACATTACTGTGGAACCACTGCACTCCACTCCCCAACTGTCATCAACAGGAAATCAAAGCAAGCATAAAGAGTTAACAGTTAAAAATAACTTCCACATAACTCTTGACTCTAAAGTCAATCCTAAATAGGTATGATAGGCCCTGGCTGGTGGCACAGTGGTAAGGTGCCAGCCTGCCAACCCAAAGGTTGCCTGTTCGATTCCCAGCTAGGGCACATAACTGGTTAGGTAAGCCAGGTCTTCAGCCTGGTCCGTGGCTGGGGGCAGGTGAAAGTCAACTATACATTGATGTCTCTCTCCCTCGCTGCTTCTCTCCCTTCCCCTCTCTCTAAAAATAATAAAATAAAATCTTTTAAGAAATATGTATGATTGGACTTGCCATGAAAACTGCCACATATTTTTTAGGTATAATAAACCTCTTTCTTTAAGCACTGTAAGTCATGAAACCATGGCAAAAGTGATTGCTATGGCTGGCCCAGTGGTAGAAGAACCCTTTCAGCTTCAGTGTGTATAAGAAAAATGGACTTAACTGCCAGGGACAGAATTCATGAACATAGTTACAGCATGGTTGCTAGGGACAGAATCACGAGCACAGTTACAGCATGGTATCTGGGTTGAGTGCGTAGATGCATTTTTGAATTATCATCCCACTAAAAACAATCAAAAGATAAAAAAGGCAAAAATCCAGCATTCTTCTAAGTAACGATTCTCCAAAAGAAACTTAACCACGGACAACACTCTTGTAAATAGGGATGCTGATTACCCCAAAAGCCTGAGTCAGTTTTCTTCCTTTAAAAAAAAAATTTCTCCCTGGTTGGTGTGGCTCAGTGGATTGGCGCCAGCCTGTGAACCCAAAGGTCACGGTTCGGTTGCCCAGCCAGGGCACATAACCAGTTTGCAAGCCAGGTCTCCAGCCAGGTCCTTAGCTGGAGGCAGGTGAAAGGCAACCATACACTGATGCTTGTCTCCCTTTCTTCCTCCCTCCCTGTCCTTCTCTCTGAAAATAATGAATAAAATCTTTAAAAAATTTTTTTTCTATGAATAAATATTTTGAAGTTTATGTTTTATGCTCTAAGATGCTGGTGTCCTTTAACGAATTCTATGGGTAAAAAAGAAAAAAATAGTAATAATGTGTCAAGAGAAAAACGGTTTGTTTTTTTTTTAAGGCTACATACAAAGTAAAAATGGTAAAACCAGGCACACCTAAACCATAGAAATTCTACTAGACACTATCATACATACTTCTCTCAATGATGACAAAATCAAAAGTGTTTCCAATCTTTCACGTTCAGAACCAAAGCAAAATTCCAAATGTATAGATTATACGACAAAGACACTGGCAAGCAGTTATGTCTGATTTCCACTGTCACCAGCATTATCTACTAATTAGAAAACAAGCTTCATTTCTGAAACTGTTAACATGCCAATATATTTAATCTTAAATCAATGGTTTCTAGTGACAGACCATATGTTTATTTGCAACCAATAAATTCAAGCTGTTAGGAAAAGAGATTAGAAGGAATTATTCATTTAAAAATTTCAAAAATGGAACAAATTCCACTGACAGTTTTTTATGTTCAAATTATTCTAAAAGATCAAATAAACATAGTTTTCAGTATCCAAATCATATTTACAGGTCACGTGGGTCCAGAATGTCACATAATAATTTAAATTTAAAGAAAATAACAGGTGCAAAACTCCAAGACTCGCATGAAGCTAAACCAAATCTACACAGTTTGGTTTGAATTAAAGCACTATCCTGTCAGCCATTACCTGCTATATGAGGTAGCAATTCAGAATGGAGGCACAGCTATTTAATATTTACTCCTTAAAATACCATGTAATGAAGCAGGGACAGGAAGATGTCTTTTTTAAAAAATCCATTTCAGAAAAAGCACACAGGTGTGAGCAAATCACAATTAGCATAGAAATATAATGATAATCTGCACCAAAGAACCTTAGTACCTAAGGGACCACGTACATTTCAAAGTTTCCTACCTACGGCATTAGTGTTGTACCACTAAGGCTGGTCCGTGTGGCAGACATGTCAATGAAGGCTGTGTGGTACAGCTCTGTGCAAAATAATGAGCTGAGGACACAGAGATTTTCTAAAGGTAGTTCTCTAAAACCATCTCAGAGACAAGCACCATTTGTGGGGGACTGGAATTTAAATACAATTTACTAATCAATTCTTCTTGCTTTCACATTTCACTGACATGTTGTCTAGTGATAAATAAGACCATGAAAATTCAACTAACCAATATTTTATTTGACTTCGACTAGAGGTAATGGAGGGGGCTCTTCAATTTTCTTTTAATACTCAAGTTTTATTTCAGGTTTTATCAACATTTACTGGCAAGATTTATCATATGATATGGAACTTGATCCATATTTAAGTAGATGAATCTATATATGAAATTCACAGATGCTATAACCAAACTATCTAGTAATTCCTATAAACAATGTCATAACAAAAACATGCATTTCATGCTCCTGCCTCAAGACTTTACCTGCTAAATATATTCATTATAATTTAGCAAAATATTAAATTTTGACATGTTTTACCAAAGATAATATTACAGTAATTTAATTCAAAACACTAAGTGAATTTTTGTTGTAAATAATTTAAAAACCATTAGAATCAGATGTTTGGTAAATGTTGTCTTCAAAATAGTTAAAACATATGCAGCAAAGTAAAAATTAGTTGTGTACCGGTTTCCACTGCAATTTAAAAATGGAAGAAATATGAAGTTTTCAAGAGATCAGGAGCCTTCCGATATTGTACAGGAGAGATTCATGAGCTTTTCCATAATCTTAAAATTGGGTCCCTACAGCCTCATTAGAGCAATTGAGACAAGTTCATACTTGTTATACAGTAGAGTTGACTTAGAGGCGTTTTAGTGGCTTACTTAGTTCAAGAGCAAAGACACTCTATGTGCAAATAGCATTTGAGATAGTACCATTGAGAAGAGGCTGCCCTTCATGCACATCCTGCGACAGGACCGCACTGTAAACATCTTCAGGAAATCCAGTCTTACATAACGCGATTTCAGCAGAAGCTTCTGTAGTTGCCTGCAACACAAGAACACATGTGGGCAATGATCACTGCTCCTTCAACATGCCATTTAGCCTAATGCCTCATTTTTTTCAACCATCATGGACAAACAACACCATTGTGTCCAAATGGTTACAATTAGAAATATAGAGGGCAAAGGGTTCATCTTTTTGATAACGGGAGTAGGAGGAACAAATAAATCCCACTTGTCTTGCCCAGTAAAACCTAAATAATACACATTCGAGGTTCTTCTTAGAACTGAGTATTTCCATGAAAATGGTCCTTGTGACTGAAGAACTAGCAGGTGGATCTGGGGTGGGGAGCGGGGCAAAGAGTTTGAAGCTCCACAACTCAGCATCACTAGCTTAACTTTCCAAAAAATACGTATCCATTCAACTACAGACTTCTATCTTCTCATCTCTAATTCTCTACAAAGTTTGTTTCACTATTTACCCTGGTAATTAAAAAAACAAAATTGCAATACACTTACTATAGGATATATAGAGTATTTTGTACCATGTTAAACCAATCAATCCAATTTGTGTGTGCGCATACCTGTAGGACAGGGATACGAAAAAAATATAAGTAAATATTAATATAATCCTGTTTCTTTCTTAGACTTAAAATTAGCTTCTCTTCCCGTCTTCCTCTTTATCACCATTTACGCAACTAACCACTTAGTGTGCTTAAAATTCCATATACCTAGTGCCATCCACCTAGTTGTCCAAGTGAGTTTCACCACTTTTTCTAGCCATACAGGCATCATCCCAGGATCACAAGGCCCCAGCAGAACTTGTTCATATGTTTGCATTGGTTATAGGCAACTTTACCCGGTACAGCTGAGGATCCAAATACAGGAGGAGAAAGAGTGGATGAAGGCTACCAGAGAGAGGGGTTCAGTTAGAAACAGTCTGCACTGGTGAGGAGAATCAGAAATTGAGAGGAAGGAGAAAGGGAAGCCCCCAAAATAAAGAGACTTTAAAGCTGTTGTCTGAAAGAAGCAACACAGTGCAGCTTCACAATTCAAGGACCACGCAGATTATGCACGTGAAGCTTTGCTAATATTAAAGTGGTAAAAATCCAAACTAGGTAAATTATCATTTAATATTCTGTTCTTTTCAGATATGAGAAAATTAAAAAGTAAAACTGAACTTTATTAAGTTCAAATTTGTTAAGTGTTTGAAATCACATAGGATTTCAAAAAAGCATTAGGTCCTGGCTAGTCAGTGGATAAGGAGCCAGCCTGCGAACCCAAAGGTCGCTGGTTTGATTCCCAGCCAGGGCACATAACCAGGTTGCAAGCCAGGTCTCCAGCCAGGTCCATAGCTGGAGGCAGGTGAAAGGCAACCATACAGTGATGCTTCTCTCCCTTTCTTCCTCCCTCCCTGCCCTTCTCTCTGAAAATAATGAATCAACCCTTTTTTAAAAATCTGTTTAAAAAAGCATTAGGAGTAACAGTGAGATGATAGTCCAAAACCATCAAATTAGCCAACAGTTTTAAATCTGTTCAAGGAAGGAGTTTAGTATCAAGTCAATGATACAGCGCAACCAACCTCTTTACATGTTAGTGGAAGCTGGCACAGGCGTGCTGGGGTGTAATTTGAAAATACGTGGTAAAGATGAATGTGGTATATCCTGCATGGCAGGTGTATTCCTCAGGAAACTCTCCCACGGGTGCCCCAGGTGACATGTGCAGGACTGTTCATTGCAGCATGGTTATGGCAGCAGAACTTGCAGACTATCAAGCACCCATCAGAAGGAGAATGGTCTAATAAAATTTCAAATAGCCAATAAAAAGGAATACTCAACAGCATTAAAATGGAAGGCCTGGAACTACATTTATCCACAGGGTTATATCTCAAAACGAATAAACAAAAGTCATTTTCTTTCACTTCCATGTAATATTGAAAAAGAAATTGAATGATAAAATCAAACTGGGGATGGCTATTATTTGTAGTAAGTTCAGAAATCTATTTATGTACCATTCCAAATACCAACTGGAAACAAAGCATTCCACCATATTAATCTTGCAAGATAAAAAAAAAGAAAGAAAAGAAAAGCATGAAGAGTAACTCCATTTTTAAATGCAATGTTTAAATGTAAAAGGTAATGTAACGCTATTGACACATCTGTAGTAAGAATATAAAAATGTACAAGGTAGAGGCAAACACTAAAGTTAGTGCAGTGGCTACTCCAAAGGCGGCAAGATAGGGAAGGTGTCAGGACGAACCATAAAGGTAGCTTTGATTTTATTTGTAATAATTCTTTTTTTTTTCACAAAGAATCTAAAGCAAACGGTAAAATGTAAAGATGTCTATAGGCACATGGGTGCAAATTATATTATTCCCTATATATGTACATGCATCCTGTACATATTTCATACAGAAAATATTAGGGATGGAGAAGTAAGAAGTTGGGCTTCCAACACTCCTCAGTTTGACACACGCAGCAATACTTTGATACTCGCTAGCTCTAAAAATCTAGGCACTTACCCTGGGCCTGGCATAGAGCCAGGAGCAGTAAGGAGCAGCTTCTGTTTTTAGCAAACCATAGCAAATCGCCAGAGCTCACTAGTTCACCTTATAAAGTGGGCCAGTCTGTGGAATTCTGTGCCCTCAGGTGGGCAGGGGTCTGCCTCCTGCCCCCCACTCCAGGATTCTACAGAGGGAGGTGGCAGCAGGGTTCCAAACCAGGGGGGGCAGGTGGCACAAGACCTTGGCGAGGGCAGCAGGCCACCGGCCAGCAATTTGGGGGACTGAGTAAGCAGGCGTTGCATTCCAACTGGATTAGGCATGCACCCAAAGACTGGAGGAAAACTGTCATCTTTTCTCTTTTGTTTCACTTTTATAAAGAAAAAAACTTTTAAAAGTTGAGCTATGATTGCCATACCCTACATCACTTTTTACAATTGCGATATAATTGCTCTATATATTAGTTTCAGGTGTACAACGTGATGATTTGCTATTTGTATGTATTGCAAAACAATCACCACAGGAAGTCTGGTTAACATCTCCATCGTACAGAGTAATCTTGAATTCCACTCCAATGCCGTGTTTTTCAGTGGATTTGCCCTAAAGGCAGGAGAGCCAGTAGCAACATGCTCCTCATCCAAACCCACAGGAATGAGATTTCAAGGCCACATGGAGTCCATCAGGAGCACTGCAAATGTTCACTTCTGAGTATTAGTCTCCCCCTTATTTCAGAAAAGGGAACTTCTGTCCTTAGAATACTGCCCTTTACTCAAACGCTGTACTCATTTTCCTCCCCAGGAATGGGCACCTGCATCCAGTGGCTGTGAGACCTCCTGAAACCATGTTTGTAAAGCACATCTCCAGTAACTGCTCTCCAGCAGGATTGATTATCAGTATTTAACAACCATGGGAGTCGGGTGTTACTTTAGGAGGACTTCAGATTTGTGTTTAACAACTGATCCTTTCCTAAATTCTTCTTCCCCAAGACGAAATGCATCCACAGAGATAACATGCTGTTTTTAACCTAGAATATATTTCCTTAAAAACGGGCCCCATAAAATTATTAAAACATGTGTTTCTCCCTATTAACTGAATACAATTCTAATTTGCCCTCTTAATATGCTGTCCAAAAATAGCAAAATTCACATGTTCACAAAACAACCTGGAAGCACCGAAATGACTACTACCTCCATACTGGAGCCACCGCAGGCCTTCATCGTGCCTGCCTAGCACAGTGCTGCTGCATCCATAGCTCCCAGCCTGGGCTGGTCCCAGCTCTGACACTGTGGGAAACCACGGGGCTGGTGACATGATTTACCCAGGGAAGCTAACTCCATGTGTGGAGCCTCTGGTGACAGCAGCTTTCGGGATACTGGAATTCCTCTAGTCTAACCTAAAGCTAATGCTTGAATGTTCGCCAACAGTGGTTCTCTGTCCAGCATGGATATCCACCTCAGGGTACATCCGGCAACGTCTGGACACATTTTTCAGTTATTGCAACTGGGCAAGGGGTTCCCCTGGCTTCTCAGGGTTAGAGTTCAGAAAAGGTCCCAACCATCACACAATGCACAGTAGCCCCTACCACAGAAAATTATGTAGCCCCAAATGTCAATAAGGTCAAGGGTGATACCCATGAAAAAGGGGTGTCCTCCTACCCTTTGATACCTCCAGCAGTGGGAAGCTCACCAACTCTTTAACCAGCTCACTAAACTCTTATTAAAACACCCTCCTTTTCAGAAAGTCAAAACCCAGCACCTGCAGCTTCTCCCAACATTACATATCACTCTGCCAGGCCTAAGAGAAGATTCTGGAAGTTAGAAGGTGAGAGAGAACCATCCCCCTAAAAAGTCACCTGCAGTGAAGGAGGTTGTGAATCACATGCATTTTCTTAATATCTGAATAATGCAGGGGTCAGCAAGTGTTTTCTGTAAAAGGGTGAGACGGTAAACATCTGAGGCTTTGCAGGCCATGGGATTTCTGTTGGAACTATGCACTGGGTTGATGTAGTTCAAAAGGAGTCACAGATGATTGGAAATAATGAACATGGCACGGTCCATTCTAATAAAACTTTATTTGTGGGCACTGAATTCTGAATTTCATTTAGTTTCCAGGTGTCAAAAATACTCTCCTTTTGATTATTTTTAAAAGCATTTAAGCATTTTAAAAAATGTGAAAAACACTCTTGGCTACACAAAACCAGCCATTAGGACTTTCGTTTTCAGAGCCCTGCAACAGTGTGGTCAGTTTTATAAAACACTGCTATTTCTTAATTCTCACAATTGCCCCCTGGGCAGGGTGAAATTATTCACATTTTACAAATGAGCAAATAGGTTCTCACTGGGGAAAACTCAACACCTCACATCCCGGAAGAAGGAAGATGGGAGATGCTCACCCTATGGTCTTTCCAAGGAGAACAGATACTTACTATTTTTTCCAGAATCATTTACTGAGTATCCATTTGCCTCTGGAACCCGAACAAGACACTGCCCCCGCGCTTAAGAAGTGGAAGGCTTAATGTTGGAGCAAAATAAAGAGGTGACTGGTTGCCACAGAGAGTGGTGACTGGGAAGTAAAGCTATGCAAAGGGCACGGATCTGGGGGCCTCCCAAGCAGAGCCCAGGGGTAGCCCAGTGAGGCGCAGGATGGCGAGAAGCCAGCCCAGGCAGTCGCTGCCTGAGCGAGAACAAGGCAGTGAGAAACAGCACGCCGCCTGGGGACTTAAAATGAGTTCAGTGTCACTGGAGTCCAAGAAGCAAGGCAGAAAGTCAGAAGTTGAGGCTGGAGAGTTAGACAGGGTTGGATCATAGGTGGTTGAAGGCTTGGGGTTACTCCGTTGGCTTGCGGGAGACAGGCGCAGATTTTAAGCAGAGGCAGGCTGTGTTGGGTAGAGAATTCCCTGATGCTTGGTGGGAAGTGTGTGTGCGTGTGTGTGTGTGTGTGTGTGTGTGTGAGAGAGAGAGAGAGAGAGAGGGTGGGGGTGGGAGGGAGGCTACACGTGAAGGTTGAGACAACTTAGGTCACAGACTTGAATCAGGCAGGAATGAAAAAGTGGCAGATTGTATCAATATGCGGACAGTTAAAAATGATAGGGCAGTGGCTGGAGGAGGGAGGGAGCGATGCGTTTCCAGCTCAGTGACTGGGGACATGGGTGGCACAGACTAAGAAAGAACACAAAATGATCACATCAGGAACAAAGTGCTAAGGCGGCAGCAAGAATGCGATGGTAAATCTTCCTGTAGAAATCAAAGATCCCATGGCTGAAGTGACATTTAGGCTCTGTCTCGAAAGATGATTAAAATCTTGCCAGGAGAAGGAAGAGGAAGTGGAAAAGGGCATTCATTTCAGGCAAGAGGTGCGGCGTGAACAAAGGCCCTGTTGATTAATGTTGAGCTCCCAGTCAACCCACACCGCTCCGATTTTTTATACCAGGCAACTCTGATTTTGGAGCCCCAGGGACTAACAATTTACATTTAACCCTGCAAGACTTGATCTCAACACATTAGTAATTACATCCAGATTTGATCAGTCCTTTCTGTATCGAGACAATCTAATGAGACACCCCAATGTTTTCATAAAGATACTACCTATTCAGATACTAAAGAGAGGGTATGGCACGCACCCAGACATCTACTCTACAGGGACTTTGGAGCCAAAAGCCAAGCTCAGGACAACGTTCCAGGGCAATCCCTGGAACATGGACTTTCAACATGCCAGACCACCTGTGCTTGAATCCCACCCTTCGCTCACGATCTGTGAGACCTCAGAGAACTCCCAGTTTCCCCATCGGCACAGAATGTTGAGTAAGAACCGTGAGCACCCACGTAAGGGTTCGGTGAGAGGAGTAAATGAGATCATATAAAGCACGAGGATGTCTGGCACATGGTTATTCAATGTATTAGCTATTAGCAATAGAAGTATCACCACTTTGGTGATTCTAACTCATAGTGTAGCTGTTGTACAGCCCATTTAGTTTCCAAACTTGCTCAGCATAGCAAGTAATTTGGGATCTTCGTCTAAAACACCAATTCCTAGATCCCATCTCAAGACTCACTAAGACAGAAGCTCAAAAGATATGAATAAATCCATGTATTTAACAACTGGCCACCCACTCAGCCCGTATCTCCATCTCGGAAACCCTCCTGTACTCCAGATTTGGCGTACCCTTTCTTCCTAGTCTTCAGGTCTAATAACTTAGCAACGACAAAAAGGAGTAACGAAGCAATTATTTTTTTCTGCTCTCAACAATTCCGTGCTGTTTCCTAGTTACTGTGAGCACCTGAAAACTGAAACCGCAGTCGCTGTTTCGTAATTACCAGCGCAAGAATTTTGCCCTAGGTCAGCATGAAGCTATTCTTTTATTTGAAAACCACTCCCCTCCTGATATTTTTGTTTGTTTGTTTTTAATTGGAACATATTCCATCCCCAGTCCTTTAGTATTTCTCCTCTTCTCCACAATTTGGCAAAGATTACCAGCAGACAGCAAGTGCTCTCGGCCCATCAGGATGAAATTCATGCTGGGCAAAGGATCTGAACTCATTTAGCACCAGGCCGCACTCTCTCACGCAATCAGCTCACCTATCTTGAGTTTCAATTTCCTCCTACAAGTATTTGCTCTACTCTTCCCAGGCTGAAGATCGACCTTCTTGTCTAAAAAGGACAGAAGCGTAATAGGAGTTGAGGAGTTCTGCTTGCCTGTTAGTATTAGTCTATCTGTTACAGCTCTGAGCTCACAGTGACATCACTTTTATTCTTGTTAAAATTTTTCCATAGTCAGAATACTGTGAACTTTGAAAGCCTGAGCCCACTATTATTTTAGGCTCATGATTTTTTTAAACATTTTTTAAATTTATACAGTCATCCTTTGTCACTGGCTCTACTATCTGATTTCCCCAAGTCACTCCTAAATACATGCTCTTAAATATTCCATCGAAGCCTCCCTCAATGGACTCTTCAATCCCTGTGCCTCTCCACCTTTTTCCTTATCGGGATCATTTACGATTATTGGCTAAAAACTCCTACATCTGAAAGCAGCCCAAACCCAGTATGATTTTTTTCCCGTCTGGCTCTGAAGACTGCCTAACTAAATCCTAGGTTCTGTTGGTTATCATAAACTTGTCAATTTAATCAGTTGGATGTTTCCCCCTAAAGTATCCATCTATTCCTTTTTTCCCTGCCAGGTATTCTCTGGTCAGAATCCATTAAGAATTTGAGTACTCTAAAGTAGGATATCAAATACAGCCAACTAAACTGAAAACCTGCTTTTCCTTTACTGTATGTTTATTCCCCTCATTCTTCACAGATGTAAAGGCAGTAATGTGCTGCAGTGGCTCTGGAGCAAACCTGCGTGACCTTGACAAGCTATCTAACTTCATCAGTGCCTCAGCTTCTTCCTCAGTAATAATAATACTTCATAGATTGCCCTGGCTGGTGGCACAGTGGATAAGGCGCTGGCCTGCAAACCCAAAGGTCGCTGGTTCGATTCCCCAGCCAGGGCACATAACCAAGGTTGCAAGCCAGGTCTCCAGCCAGGTGAAAGGCAACCATACATTGATATCTCTCTCCCTCTCTGCCTCTCTCCCTACCCCATCTCTAAAAATAATGAATAAAAAATTAAACAATAATAATAATAATTCATAGAGCATCAGCCTCATAGAATTGCTGGCAAGCATATAAAGGGTTTTAAAATAATGCCTGATTCACCACAATGCAATGGTTGGTTATTACATATTAAGACATTGCTGTTTCTTGTTTTGTGGAGACGTTTACCTCTTTGCTACATGAGTACCCAATAAATATTTCTAAAGAATTTTGTGAAGTAGAAACACTGAAAAGAAACCAGTAAAATTTCACTCACAAACATGTATAAAGGAAAATAAGTGGAATCCCCTTCATACTATGTGATCTATGGGGTGGGGGTGGGCAGTGGGGGTGAGGAAGTGGGGGCAACTACAGTAATGCTTTTATTCTGTGGTTATGTCTTCCAAGTGATAACAGAATATATAAACAATTAGTGAAGATAGTTAAGAGGGGTACATGGCAAGATAATAATGGAACTGTTCAAGAGCCAATTCTGCATGACTAATTTTTAAAATTTTTAATCCGATTTATAATCTCACACTTATATTTGCCATACTCTCTACATTTCATAGGATTCTATCCACGGTGTTGGAGGCTGACTATGTTAAGATTATTCAAGAGCAACTGCCACTCTTGAAAGATTATTCTCTGTGTCAGTCATGCCACTGATGGCACTTTGAATTTCATATCCCTGGAAACATGCTTGAAATGTGCAGAAGCTTAACCCTGGATGTTGATATTTTTGTTTTGTCACCTGCTGTTCTAGAAGGACAGCATAGCATTCCAAGCAGGTTCTTAACTCTTCCTTGCCTTCTTGGTACAACCTAGACCAGCTTAAGTGCAAAGTACACCTGATGAAGGTCATACATTATCCCTCTGTAACCCACCTAGAGATTTCCATCTGTGCTTCAACTGCATAGTAGGGTGGGCCCTTAAATACTTCTAGTATCAGTACAGTTGTTTTTCTGATTTCCACCTTTTAAACAAATAATACCAAAGGCAATAATCAAATAATAACATTGATACTGACCCAGGAACCTAATATTTCTGTTGAAATTGAACTCTGAGCTAGAAGACAGCACCATAATACAACAGCCTGATGGACAGAACCCTAGTCCACATACAAAATGTGGTTTGGAGTATCCACTTCCAGGACTTGAACTTATCGATGCTTAGGAGCATATCTAAACATCCATCAGGTAGAATCCACAGGGATGTGTGCAATGCCCTCTGTCTGAGGCCCATGTCAGAGGAGGCTTCTGAGGCACCTGAAGTGAAGTCCCAGAGGACAGGCAAGAAAGAGTTCACCAGTGAGTGGCCTGGATTTTTAACGTCACGAATAGCAACACCTCACCTACCGATGGACTGGGCTGGTTGAAGTATAACTCGACCATGAGGTGATGGCTCAGGCAGCTACTCAACTAACCCCCCATTAAAAGTTCCAGAAAGTGTCTAAGACAATTCCTACAGAGATGGCCAATACTGGATCAGATGGATCTTGTCCCATCAACTCATTACACTCACCAGAGATTGCAACGTGTTTCTACACTATGTTCTAAATATCCAATGTTATAGTATTCCACATCGGACTGTGTTTATAATCAACTTGGGAACATATTTAACTAAATACACAGTATCAGTGGTTGCTAATATTTACTGAGTACAGACCATGTGCCGAGGACTATGATACAGGCATCACGCCTCAACAAACCTCACACAAATACAACGAGGTGAGTGCTGACAGTAATGCTATTTTGCAGCAAGGAAGCAAAGTGGAACAAAATGGCCCTAAGTCACTTGTCAGTTTAGTAAAGATATTCAACCCAGCAGTGAAGGTCTTTAGGGCCCACCCTTCACCACTGCCCAGTCACCAATAAAAACCATCTGGAAGCATCCATGTGCACTAACATATATCTGCCAGGCTAGGGAGGAGGAACTTGTCCTATATAAATTAAGATCAAGTGACAAACTTACCCCATCATCGTGAATTTTTTCCTAAACTATAATTCTCGCATATGATATGCAATATATGTTAATAAAATAATTTCACTCTGGGAAAAAGTGAGAGAAGACATCAGGTCAAAAACACCTTGTTTTTTAAGTTACCCAAATTGAAGCCTCAGTCATCACTGCCAACTCTTCTAAAAGTACATATTGAGTGTGTTAATTTTCAGTATGTGATATTGATGAAGGAGTGATTACAAGTGTCTGAGTGTGCTAATTTGCTGTCATCCAGGCTGCCTCGTGTTTATCCAATCACAAAACCTGAAGCAATGCTTCACTTTTTAAAAATGGTTACAGACCTTTACCAGTCCCCATAACTTTGATTTAATTTGAGTAGCTGCCCATAGAGATGATTTATCTCATTCTGAGTCCTTGATAAGATAAAGCCAACCCAATTATACTATTATTCTTGTGATAAAACAACATTCACAACACAGCTTCCAGAGATGCGCTGTGGTGAAGGGAGGGCACCGTTAACAACATCAGAGTTTAAAGTCATTCCGGAGCTTGTTCCTACAGCAGCACCCTGTCCTGTGGACTTTTCTTTCTTCTTCTTCTTCTTTTAAAGCGTTGTTCTTTTACAGTTGTCCCAATGTTTCCCTCTTGGTCTCCCCTGCCCCACCCACCCCTGCTCCTGTAGTCATTCTCCACCCTGTAGTCCCCATCAATGGGTCCTTTATCGCTGTTCCTTGACTAGACTTTTAACAGGTTAAACAACAAAGAATCAAACTCACAACCCTGCTAAAATCACCAGTCAGGGGTGGAAAGCTAGCATTTTTTCCACCCATGGCTATCCTGAGTGAGGTAAGTCTGACATTTGGGCAATTGCCCCATGTAACCCGTAGAGGGGTTTGCTTCCTGCCCCCTGAAGCGAAGGACTTCTGCTAATGGTAGTACTTCCACCCCTTTCCACTGCACCCACCAATCCGTCATACCCCGAATGGCAGCTCTCAAACTGTGGCCTGAAAAAGTGAAACTATTTTCATATAATACAGTATTTCTTGGCCATTTCACTCTCATTTTCTCACTGGTGTAAAGTGGAATTTTCCAGTGGCCACATGATCTGTGACACCTGAAAAGGCAAATACAGATGCAGGTGTGGGGACTCAACTGTCTTCTATTAAGCCAGACAGACATTCAACAGATTTGCAAAATATAAAAAAGCACAACACTACTCTTCGCACTAATTTCATGTTTCTGTTTTGGAAAATATAGTTAATTGTTCATAAACTCTGGTGTTTGTGTTACATATGTAATTGGTTAATATTTTTAAATGAATTAAATAAACACTATGTAGTTTCTCAGTTTAATTTCTAATATGCTAAACATTGGAAATATTCCCTAATTTACAAAAGCTCTTTGGGGTGCTCCATAGTTTTTAAGAGTGTACAGGGTCCTTGCACGAGGTTGTAAATTGCAACCTAGAGAGAACAGGGATGGACTGAACTTATCTGAAGACTGAATTCCAGGGAAAAATCTGGACAGCTGGTGGCAGGCCCTGTCCCCTACTCCTCCCCACCTGGGAGCCACAGGCCCATAGAAAACAAGTGTGGTGACCTCATTTTCCATGCTGGGAGTTCACAGATCCCCTGCAGCATTTGGGGAAGCAGGGTAGTCCGTCCCTGCCTGCAAATGAGTGAGCATGTCTGTGGAATTCTGGGCTTCTGTATTAGCAACAGACAGGCCCACAGATAAATAAAAGCCATGCCCTCTCCAGGCCACACTAGAGCAGAACCATGGCGGTATTTTCCTTTTCTAACTGTTGGCTCTTCTGGCTTCTATTACATTCGATTCAGACCTTGGCACAGGGAAGAGAAAAGTGTTCTTTAGCGGTCCCTTCAGAGACTTTAGCATGCTGCTGTACTCTCCAAGGGCCACGAGAAATAAAAACGAGTCCGACGCTGGGGAGGAAAATACTCAAGATACTGGGGCATCAGGCAGGGGAGAAATGGTGCTTTACTTAGGCCTTGAATGTTCTTTAACTTGGCGGGTTGCAGTCTTGAATGTGCAACATGGCTGGTTTTTATAGCTGGCAGGTGGCTTTTAATATCAAGAGGCTTTAATTCCTAAACCACAGGGGATTTTGATCTCCACGTGTGACCACAGCTTACGGTGGCTGCTCCTGAGGAAAGTGGCTGTTTACAGAGGTAGGGCCAGGAGCAAAGACAATGAACCTCAGGAAAGGCTACAGGCCAAGGATCTCAGAAAAAGGCAGGCCTCACAGTGACCCCAGCCAAATGTTTGATGAGGGCAGTTGCAGGTTGGCCTTGACAAAGGTCTGAGGCAGGTTAGCATTTCTGGAGGGATCCATGGGCCCCAGGCCTAAAAAAGCAGACACAGCCAGACCCACGCAAAGGGAATTATTTCAACACCTATTGCACAAAGACTAAGTAAGCAGAACAGTATTTGCTATTTTTCAATGACAGTGAGTCAAGAGTGCTATGACTCTCATTGCTTGACCTCTGACTCAAGGGTCAGCTTCCACCAAGTGGTCTGGACTGGTCTCCAAATGAAGGAGAAACCTTCTTCCCTTGCTGATGGTCTTCTTTACCCAAAGCAACCCCAGAGCAAATGGCATATGATACTCAAAACACAGACTCCCGAAACATGTGTCCCCAGTCAGCCACCCCATAGAGCCCACACTGGTGACAGCACCAGGCTGTTAGTCTCAGGGGGTCACAGGGAAAGGCAAAGAAGGAAGTTAGACTGTGCTTGTTACAGACCAAAATTCATCAGGGAGAGGCTCCCAATGGGAGGTTAAACTTGGCATTTTGCATGTACTTGGTGGGGAGGGGACCCTTCCCAGCATTCTGGCTTTTCTCTTAGGAAGTTGGCATTTGAAGTGCTGCCACTTATGTGCAAGATTCAGAAATGACTAACGGTGGCAATGCTTGTCCTTTTTCAGGTACCTTTCTCTCTCATGCAGCATATTCCGTATCTTGAAGACTTTGTTTCTCCTTTGAACTCTGTGTTGAGTTCAAAGGTCATGGATTAGTGCAAGAGGCTTAGCATTTGAGAAAAGCTAAACCAGAGAAGGTGTCCTCTGCCCACTGTGAGTTCCTCCCTCAGATATGACGGGCTCTCTACTTTGGTAGTTGGGACACTTAAGGACAGGTTCTAGGGTCATGATGATTTCGCCTGGGATGACTCATCCTGGATTGGGATTAAGTTGTGGTCTAACACTGTAGGCTGTGTGACTATTGCTATGCTCGCCTTGCATGCCCCATGAGGTCTGAGGACCCTGTAACAAGTAAAGATATAGATCTGGTAAGACTTCATGAGGTTGGAGGCAAGACAGTCCTGACAAAAGCCCATCTTCCCTGCTGCGGGCCATCGCCATGCTTCCAAGAGAGCACACGCTTGATGGTTAAGAACATCAACTTAATATTTAATTCAAATTCTGGGGAAGGTTTACGACAACCCTTATTTTCCCTACTTCCGTGTAGAGGGTGCTACCCTAGCCAGAACACTCCTGACCACTGTTGACCTCTCTGACAAGTTTGGATGGAATAACTGAGCCTACAGAGTCCAGTTCCCCACTCTCCCCCTCACCTCATCTCTGCTGGTGGCCCGTGTCACATGCGTGCAAATATCATAATGCTGTAGGTGACTCTACAGTGGCAGGATTCGTAGGTGGGAAGCTGGCCCTCATCCACTTTGATGGTTGAGGAAAATTAATTCTAAGACCTGGCACATTTAAGCCACATTTCCAATCTTGTTTTTATCAGTAATAAAGGTTGTATTTTAGTTCTCTTTCTGCTCTTTTGTCCTATTTGTACAGAACTTAGATGGATAAGAAGCACTATTTATTAGGGTCCTTCAAAGACACCAAAATCACCTATAAAGACTCACTATCACTAAATATTTAAAGGCCACAGCTAAGAGATCAAAAAAATGAACCAGGTTAAAAATTTCTTATACTGCCAGTAGGGCCACAAGGCCACTATGACAGCTGGACACTAAAGGTCTGAGAGCAGACAACCAAGATTCTTTAATTGCTTGGGGAGTCGATGGGCCAGGAACAGAAAATCACAGGTACGTCTAGACTACTGGCTAACTACAGTTCGGGACCAAGTTGAAATCAGAAAAAATAGAGTGAATCGCAGAACCATTAACTTCTCATCAGTTACTTCCATCTCTTAAAATCACCACCCAGGGGCAGCTGGGGAAGGTTTACTACAACCCTTATTTTCCCTACTTCTGGTAGGGTGGATAATGCTGCACTAGCCATAACACTCCTGGCCTCCGTTGACCTCTCTGACTAGTCTGGTGGCAGGTCCTACCTTTACCTCCCTCTGTTCCATTTTCCCACTCCTAAGGCCTAAGTTTGTTCCCTGAAACTGAAATCCTTTTTAAGTCTTCGTTCTAAAGTCCAAATCCTCCTCCAGACTGCAATCCTTCAAAATCTTGAATAGAAAGACTTGTTCCCCCTGCTTCCCACCCTGCTGGCCACCTCCTAGGGGTGTGCCTTTGGGTAACTGTTTTTACAGCAAGCTTTGTTCAGACGTTTGTAGAATAGATGATAATAAGATGCCTAGTATCTCAGAGGGCTGATGTGAGGATTATGAGAAACAATGCGTGTGAAGTACTTGGCCCCGCACATAGTAAACACTCAGTATTAATCAGGTGAGTCTGCTTTCTAGAAGGCTCACAACCCTTGGAAATACACCATACAAACAATAACTGAAAAATGCTTCACAAAAGGGAATGAGATACCAACAGCCAAAGCAAGAGACAGACAAGTTGCAAACTTAATCTGACAGACCAGGTTTCATATCAAACCCAGGAACACAAGCTCTGGTATCAGGCTGCTGGCACGCGAAATCTTGGTTTATCACTTAATAAAACAGCTTTGGATACCTCAGCTTAACCTATCTGTGATTTGGTGTACTCATATGTAAAATGGGTATATATATATATATATATATATATATATATATATATATATATGTGTGTGTGTATATTTGTTTTGCAAATTAAATAACTTAACACATGTAAAATACTTAAAACAGCGCCTGGCATATGTGGAACTCAAAAAAGATGTGCTAATATTAGGACCCACATGAACAATGAATCTAACTCCACTCTGTTTTTGCCTATTTTGTGCTGGCTACAACCAATAAGATAAGTTTACCCTCAACCCTCCTCTCACCTGTTGAGTTTTCTTCATCATATTACAAGTATCGACAAACTAAATAACTTGTTCTGGTACCAGGCCAGTCTCAAAACAGAACACACACACACACACACAGACACACACACTTACTTCCAAATCAGGTCATTAAAATTAAATCACAGAAAAGACACAGGCCAAGAAGACACCAGAATGGCTCCTGTTTGATTATCTGTAATTCTCAAATCAAATCTATTAGAATTTAAGGGAGAATGTTACAATATGTGCCCCTGAACACTGGTGGTGGTTCATACAGAGTTAAGTCGTCCAGCCACAGCAGTGAACAAAGTCTCTCTCACATCAAGGGCTCAAACTTAATCAAATAGTTAAATTATCTTTTATTGTCTTTGTGTAAAACAATGGTAATGACTATGCTTCAGAATCTTTAAAGATCTTATATAAAAGCACTTTTTTTCCTAAAAGTTTTTCACTTTTAGATATTCATATGTGTGTGTGTGTGTGTGTATATATATATATATATATATATTCATTCTCCATGAAAACATTATGATACTATTTATACAAATGGGCACATTGAGGGATAGACATGTTAATATGGTGTCCAAATCCCACAACAACCAAGTGTCAGAACCAGGGCACAAATACAGGTTATCTAGCTCCCAGTCCCCATTCCAAACCATTGTGCTACACTGCCTCTTAAAGCAGCTGAATCAGTAAACCTGAAGAGGAAAAAAGAATGAGATATAAAAATCTACAGAAAGGTCGTATTTAATAAAAGAAGCATTTTAGTTCAGAAAAATAGAAATTTTATTCAACAAATGCTAGTCATCCATATGTTATTATGTATATAAACCTTGGGGGAGAAATAAATGTCAGACAAGTGAAATATCTCAATGTGAAAATATAAACAGATAAATACAATGTGATATAGTATGAGATCTGGGAAACTGTGTTTGGAAGTGGATGGTTTCAATTTACATCTTGGCTCACTTACCAAAGAACAGTATTCCAGAAAAACATTATATATTATTTTTAGATATTTGTTTATTTCAATTATGAAGAACTAAGGTTCAGGGAAAATAAGGATTTGGGATCTTGACAATGTACATTACTAAATACTAAAAATAAGTAACCTTGCTGTTTTCTAAAATGCTTATATTTTAGGCCATAAAATGTTATTAAGTTATCTGCAGATAATCCATTCTCATGTACATTTAAATACACCACTATCTCCCTTTAAAACACAGCTCCATTGAAACTGTCTCAAATAAAGGCAAAACCATAACCCAAAATATGGAATAACTCAGTGTCATTTACAAGGTACTTTATTATAATTAATTTTTAAATTAAATCAATGGTTGTGATGTTCTCCCCAGTTATCTGTCAAACAGAAAAACAGAACTGTAAATAAAATTTAATGCCGTAAACACAAATGCTGTGTAAACAATTACTTTTATGGCAGAAAAACTATATATTGGGATGAAACAAAAGTAAATACAAATTATATATCAGTAAGTTAAGGCCAACAAAGTGTACCTTTTAAATTCTGTAAAATAAAGTTCACATGTGTAAGAACATAAATAAATTAGAACCACCCTTGAGCAAACAAATCGTTGGTGGGCCATTAACTTCCGGAATTTAATTCTTTAGTCCCTGTTACTCTGCATAGAACCCTCCACCTAGAATCTAGATCTATTCAGCAGCTGTTATAAATGGAAAGTCAAGGCCTCCAGAAAGAGCTTAACATCCTTCATGGCAACCTCTCAGATCCTTAAAAAATCTACACAAACAGAAAAGAGAGGCAACTGTACCCAAAGCTGTACAGAATAGCCAAGGACACTGGCAGTTTGTGGAATTATAACCCCTCAACTTAAGCTTTTTTAATTAAAAATAAGTCTGGGTAAGGCCTCATTAAGAAGTGGGTCACACTACTAAACCCAGGGAAGGAATTAAGATTAGATTAAAATCTGTTAACACTCAAACATTCTGCTTGAAGACTTCAAGTTAAAAAGACATTTAGTACTCTGCCCCCAGAGTACTAAAGAGAGGCTATAAGTTACTGAATTCCAAATATATTTGGAACAGTATTGCAAATTACCAGAGTTACAGAAAAAGATATCTGAGTAGGAAAACCACAGAAGGTATTTTGTGCCTATACAGCATAAACATGCAAGTGAACTTTAGATGCAAGGAAACAATCTATTGCTTTTCTTTGTTCTTAATTTTTTCAACTTCCTTAACTTTCCAGATATTTCCATAGTGTCCATGAGTCTTTCCTAGTTTTGTGACTAACATATGACACAACTTTCTGAACGATTTACAAACTGAGTGGAAGATGCCAGACTCAAAAGGGAGTGTGTCACCAGATGAAGTACAAAAGTAAGCAAAGTGATCTATGCTTTTAGAAATCAAGTAAATGATTATAATGGGAAGAAGGAAGGTTACAATTTGGTAATGCTGTGACTTGGTTGCTGATTCAACAGTATGTTCAATTTGTGAACATTCAGCGGGCTATCTACTATACGTGCACTTCCTTGTACGCAACCGATACTTCTTAGAAACTTAGAAACTGTGTGTGTGTGAGGGATGTTTGTGTAAACTTCAAATTTTGAAAATTCCCTAAACTGTAACATGGGGAGCAGGACATTAGAACCCAATCGTGGAGAAGTTGGCACGAGATGGACTCCACTGGGGGTGGATGCCAAAGGAGCTATAAAGGCTGATCTTCAGGCTGTGCAAAACACATTTTTCATTATTTACTATACGAAAAAGCCACAAGGAATAAATGTCACTCTGAACCATCGTGTTAACCAATTAAGACAAAAGAAAAAAATTAAAGTGATCATAGTCTCTACTTTAAAAGATTTATGTTAAACAAGAGTGAATTATATCCCCTTTAAATGTCTTTTGTCACTGATGTCAGAGTTTACTTGGTAGCTCCCCAATCAACTAATGGAGACAGGGTTGGAAATTATAGTCCAGCTAAGTGTATCCATCCACCAAAAATATGAGGGAAGACCCCTAACCCCAAAATGAAATGATCTCCTGGAGCGCAGGCCCCTTGTAGTACATTCCTCCCCCGCTAGGTGATTGTTCTGGGAACACAGCTGTGTCAGTGTACCAGCTGGTAGTGTTGTGAGAGGCTGCATTTGGCTGCAGTGAATTTTTTAAAAAAGACTCAATGCATTTGCTCATTCCACAAGGGTGATTTACAAGCACGCCTGCCCACGCTGCACTAAGTGTTCACCAGTTTTTGACCAAAAATGGCATGACCCCCGTGTCCTGCCCTCCCTCTTCACCCCATCTTCCCCAAGCAACTTCTTTCAGTTTCCCTGAAAAATGTCCTCAAACGAAAATGTTCTGCTGATGGTGAAACAAATAGCAGACGCACTAAAAGGCATCAAAATCGACAAGGTCAAAACTGCTTTGAGCAGTGGAAAAATGTCTCGACAGTTGCACTGCATCAAACGGAGGGTACTCTGAAGGTGACTCAAGTTAAACATGTGAAGACCAAATGTACAATTTTTAATAAATAAACTTTTTTTTGGATCACCCCTCATAGGTCAAGTTACAAACACAATAGTTCTAGGTTCTCCCAACAACAAACAGATACATCAGTGTCTGTACTCAGTCACTGCACAAAACATTCACAGGAAGCTGTTTGTAGTAGGTCATCTAGAGGTATGGACATATACAAGGTCTGGCCAGAAAAAGTCCAACCATTGTTAATATAACCAGAACAGTTTGCATGACATCAGTGTAACGTGAGAGCCAAGGAGAGTGGACTGGAATGCACATGTGTGAACAATGATGACTTCACTGTACTATTTAGTGGGGGTGGTAGACACTGTTGGGTGAGCATGTGCACTGTGTGGCCGTGGCATTCAAATGACTGAGCAAGTAGAGCAACAAATCTGCATCCATTTTGCATTAAGCTTGAACATTCCTCCACATAAACTATTTGGATGATTCAGAAGGTTGCAGCTACAGGCAACTGGTGATTGGCAGCTTTATCACCACAACCCACCCACACACACCTCACATCTCATGCAGTTTTTTGGTGAAACATCAAATCACCCAGGTGACTCAGCTTCACTACAGCACCGATCTGGGGCTCTGTGACTTCTGGCTTTTTGCAAAACTAAAATCACTTTTGAAAGGGAAGAGATTTCAGAAGGTCCATGAGATTCAGGAAAGCACAAGGGGCAACTAACTGATGATGATTAGGGGAACAGTGTGAGGTCCCAAGGTGCCTACTTAGAAGGCCATTGAGGCATCATTGTCCTTTGTACAATGATTCTTGTATATTCTTTAATAAATGTCTCTCTTTTTTCATAGTATGTAGTTGCGTACTTTCTGGACAGACCTCATGTATTTTTAAAAGATGCCAAATAATTTCATTTGTGTGAGAAAAGTGATTCAAACTATTCAACATGAAAAGGGTGCCATTAAACATTAAAACATTTTAAAACAGAGTGATGGAAACTCTTGAATTTCTTTTCACACAAAAGAATGTGGGAGAAAATGTTTTTTAAAAAGCATTCATAGCCTTGAAAGTTTCCACAGGCTCTTAGTATTTTTAAGTTCCAAGATTCACATAAAAGAATTACTTTTTGAGCACTTATCAGTCTATTATTTGATGATCAAGACAATTTGAAAAACACTATAAAACTGACTAAAAATCATTCTCCTAAGAGGTTTTTCTTCTTTCTCTAAGATAACATATTTTTTTAAATAAGGGAAGGCCTTAACCAACCATTAAATTTTGGCTTCAAATTCTAAAATAAATAAAATATTTAAGGTAAAGATTAAAGACTGTAACTGAAAAGCTAGCTTTTATTTTTTAAATCAATTCAGTAGAGAGAATTATGTAATATTCATTCCCAAAGTATCCTATTAAAAGGGTCCATCCTGAGAGGGGAAAACCATGTGCTTTGCAGTCAGGTTCACCTTTATTGAGTCAGATAAGGTTTTCCTCTGGATTCTCATAATATTCAAAATGTCTGAGTGCCAGTTTCATTATTTCTAAATTCTGAGATAACATTAGTTTCTCTCTCCAAAATTGAAAATATTTCATTTTAAGGTTTAGTACTACCAGACATTGTTTCATTTCATTTTGTTTTGTCTTAATGACTTGAAGAGGTGGCAGCAAATATTTAAAGTTTCCATGGTTTGCCCTGGTCTATGAGCTCCTCAGAGTTATATGAATGAATTAATGTCAATTACTTAAAATAAAATAAATTGTGAAATGTCTTAGAAATGCATGTGTACTAAAAACTGAAAGGGCAATCATTAGAAACCTTGCTGAAAGCAGTCGTATAAAAGTGCTATGTACAATGCAAAAGAAGAAAGCTGAATTCAAAATTTATTTTAATAATGAAGAAAAATGTTTTGTCACATTTCCCATTCCAATAATTTCTGGAATACTAAAGAATCGAGGCCCTGGCTGGTGGCACAGTGGATAAGACACTGGCCTGTGAACCCAAAGGTCACTGGTTCAATTCCCAGCCAGGGCACATAACCAGGTTGCAAGCCAGGTCTCCAGCCAGGTCTGCAGCTGGGGGTAGGTGAAAGGCAACCATACATTTCTCCCTCTCTGCCTCTCTGCCTCTCTCCCTTCCTCTCTCTCAAAACATAATAATTAAAATCTTAAAAAAAAAGAAGAAGAATCTAAATCAAGCCCCTTTAATTAGCCTTTTTATTTACTACTTCCTTAATCCACTAAAACATTAAGTAATATGTCAGAATTGGGGGAGGGAGGACCTGGGTTTAAATGTTTTAAATTATGATGGTGAAGTAAGTTTTGAATAAAGTTAATACAGAAATCAATATTAAAACTACAAAGTAGAGTTGTACCCAAGTACACCAAACTTTTTAATTAACATAAAAACCAATATTAAAATCACAATATATAGAACTACATAAGTGCATTGCTACTCCATTATTTATTTATTTTTATTATAGATAGGTATATTTTTTAAAAGAAAACCTAATAAAAGATCATGGATCAAGCACCTCTCTAAGTCACTCCACTGTGAATGCCATATGGTATTTATAATACCACCTTCTTTTAAATAGCTCAAGCTGTTTTAAAAGCATTACACAAATAATTCTCCCAATGCTTCTTGGGAAAAACCCAAGTTAAATAGTTTACTTCATCTAGGCAGCAGACCAGAACACTATATCCTAATGTTCTTCTGTATCTCAAGTTCTAGATACTACTAAGGTCCCACTAGACTACTTTTGCATGTGAACAGATTAAAATTAAATATTAGATCAGCCAAGAGAATGTAAGAAATATCATAATGGTTCAGCCAACTAATAAACTAATCTCTCAGCCACAGATAAGAGCACAGTGTGATCATGCCGTGGTATAACATGGAAACTTATCTATTATTTATCCATTAATTTAGCCATTCTTCCTTTGGAACTAATTAAAGATTACCCTGCTACAGGTGGTTCTCAACCTAACTTAAGAATGTTCTAGTGTTAGTTTAGGTCATCTTCATCTTATTTCTCCTCTATCTGACTTTTTATTCTTCAATTATAGTCTCTTTCTGTGTTCTCTGTCCAGCTTCCCTTCATTTAGAAGCCCTGAGTCCCACTGATTATTCTGAGTGTCCTTCCTTGTCGCTTTTCTAGGGCCATGATTGTGCCAACAACACTGCGTGCTTTAACAATCATTTTCTTGATCTGGAACTAGAACTAAAATATTTTATTCCACACAATAAGGGTCCTCAAATTTAACTACTTATTACCACTATTTATTAAATCAATTTCTAGTGATACATTTTCAGAGATCAACTAATCCAAACTTGTGTTAATTATTTTTAAAAAATGCTCCATTGCATATCCTTATATATGCATACACAAGACATGTACATCATAAATACAGATGTTTCTGTAGAAAAATAATTGGAGGAGGACTTGCTAGGTCAAACAGCTATGTTGGTAACGCTGACCCATGAGAATCTAGTGATTCTCATGAAAGCTATTTTTTCAAAAAACACTGAAGTACAAAATATAACAAAATGGGTCCCTTTTATTCTTAATATTACACTTCCCTTCCTTTAAGCCTAACCTGACCCTCTCTACATAAAGTTTACCTTAAGTAGTAAAAGCAGTATAGCCAATGAAAAAATATATTTAAAAGTCAAGCATATAAAAATACAAAGGACTTCTAACCTATCACGTATGATAAGCTATTGTTAATAATCCTAAAATCACACTCTACCACTGTAAGTACCTAAAAATCTGTGCACTTCAGGTTAAAAATTAAAGACATTTCAAAGCCTTTGTAAAGGAGACATTTTGGGGACGTTAAGTAGCTATAAGAGTCACAGGACTGAAAAGTCCCTTAGAGATCAACGAATACAACCAGGTCCAAGATTTTAACACCAGGAAAAAAGATGTCATGAGAGTTTAAGAGATTAACCCACATCTGGACTACATTAGAACCCCAACTTCCTGCCCTTGACACTAGCTCTTGCCCTTGACCCTATGTAAGGGCAGCTCACTTACAAAGACAAAGTTATTAATTCTACTCTTGGTGCCCAAACCACCTTGGATGACACACACAAAGGTATGGATTAACTATTAACTGACACTTAATGGCAACCTGAAATAAATGCCAGAGGAGACACATATATAGATAGCAGTCCTCAGTATATAGGAAGTCTTTCCTGAAAGTATCAAGCCAGTATCAATAGAATTAAAACATTTTGGTAGCTGGTACTTAGGGGACAGACCTCCTGTGCTGTGTGTGTATATATATATATGCAACCCATGAAAATGGGTTGGTGCAGTAAAAATACAGTCAGAGCTTAGACAAGAAAGTACGCTGAATACAACAGAGAGTAATAAAAACTGAGAAGTATTTATGGGAAACCGAAACTTTCATTTAAAATTGTATTATTACAACAGAAATTGTAATCTTTTAAGTCCAAATCTTTCCAAGTTCCTATTTTGCTCCTAAATTAACCTTCTCCACCTACTTTAAACCCATCATGTTATATATTTAGAAGATACAGCTCTTACTAAAATTTTTATCTGCCACACACAAATAGGGTTGTTTAATTAAACTTTATCTACATTTAGTTAAACACACAAAGACTAGTAGCTACTCAAATTTACTGATATAATTTACTCACAATGTAAGACAAAGTAAGTTTTAGTAGGAAAAAATAGAAATGTGAAGCATAATGATTTGTTTGTACAAATTATGTTTCCATTATAGTTCTTAACCCAACTTGAAAATACTTAGGCTCTAGCAGGTACACTAATGGAAGATATAAAATACTCAAATTCCAAATCTATCACATTTTTAAACGGTTGATAAAATTCACATGTCTCTGCAGTGCTTATATTTGATTACTTTTTGTATTTGAGTCAAAAGAAAAAATTGAATAGTGTTAACTTGGGCAAAAGAAGAGTATATACACAAATACTACATTTCTTAAATAATAGCCCTCTCTAATGTTTCTCAAGAAAATCACTCTTTTAACTTGAAAGTATACCTTGGAAAACAGGATGGGGATTTGAGTTACTTAGGATTTTTTTTAAAGGAATTTTAAAGCAAGATTAACTGTTGCTGTAAGTCTTGACACTTCCCAATTAATAACCCTAAAGCTTAATGAAGCACAACAGATTTAAGAATTGAAGATTTTTAATGAGAAGGGAAATTAAGGACAGTTTGCTACAATGCACTGTCACCAAAATAATCTGTTCCAAGAAGACTTTAGTCTCTGCATGTAAAAAACCACAAACTATCTAAAAAGAATTTCCTCTTAAAGTCTCAGTCCCAACATTTAGAAGAAGGTCTCAGTCCCAACATTTAGAAGAAGGTCAAAGCAGACTTTAACAAAGGAATGAAGGTCAAAAAGTATGTTCTGTAAATAAATTCTGAAGTTGCCACTGCAGGCTAATAAAATTATATTTACGTATATATCAATTTTTAAAATATGCCTATAAAATATTTTAAGATACACAAAGTATTATTTTTCAAGTCATACCTAGTGGGTTTGTAATGCACCATCTATGAGTAATGATCACAAGATAAGAAAAAGGCAAAGATACACATAACTATGTCCAATAAGTAGAATAAACTGTGAACACCAACTATGTTAATTATCTTTACTTTCACAAGAACAGGTAACAAAGACACATAAAAATTAAGCAAAACAAAGATATACATATTTTATACTTAAAGTGATTATTGCATCTTAGATTTTCACATCGTAAAAAATTATTTTTATACCTGTGTCATGTATTGAATATTAAAGGCTTCAAAGTCTATACCAAACTAGATGAAAATCACACATGGCTAATGCAGCTTTTTTCATGTTCTCATCCAGGGTTGAATGCTGGACCTATATGATCAGACTATGAATCTAGAATATTTATGAACATTAAGGTTTTGTCCTTGATATATAATCACATAGGTCATTTAAATAAGAACAATAGAGTCATGCAATTAAAATTTTAACTAGAAAAACAAAACATATTCCTACTCTATTAATTATTTGGTGGTATTAAAAGTAAAATTGAATTTTCCCCCTGCTGATAAATCTATTCATAGATGTTAAAGTCACTTGTATAATTTAAAAGAAAGCTTATACTAACTTTATGGTATACTTTGATAAATGAAGTTTAGTGCTCAAATTCTACTTTTTTAAAATGTAAAGGACAATACAAATACCTTAAGTTAAAATTAGAAAGAACAAAGAAAATTTTAACGTATGTAAATCTAGGTAATAGTATAACAAAACTAAAAAAGCAGCTCTCAAAGTGAAAAAAAAGTGTTCAAAGTAAAATAAGGTACACTTCAGTTAACAATTAAAGACATAATAAAGTTCCTTTGAATTCACTTATATTTATTTAACTGGTCTGAAAAAAAAAAGGTTGCTCTGTATCTGCACTAATAACCTACTCATTCTCTTTTCTACAACTTTTGGCTCCTTAGTCTGGCCTGAAAAAATCTAGACTTTTAATAGCAGATGACTGCAGAAGGGCCATTTTCACCTTGCAGATAGATCTGTGTTAATTCTGGTGTGTAAAGCAGACCATTAGCACGAAGTCATTTCTAATCTCAGTTGTACAATGCACATGGCGCATATGACCCTAAAATGCATGTTGCATAAACTTGTCTGCTTCCACTCCTAATGACCTTGCAAATCATTCAATGTTATTGCTTCATGTACACCCATAAATTGTGACCGCCAAAAAACTTGATGACAAAGTTATAATTTTCCCTTTCCTGACGGTTTATGAAAGTCAACAAAACATCATCTAGAAAAGGCTGAAAAGATCTTACAATGGAAAAGATAAACATAATATTTAACATTTATAAATGGTCTTTAAAAATACTTATGGAAAAATGTAAACGACCTCCAAAATTCACGCATGACTTCAAGGTAAATGACTACAAGAGGAAACGAAATGGTTCCAGTGATACCACACTAAGTCCCATGGTATTAATGACATCAATTGTCTCCTCCAGTCCTACATTCACTGTACTGGATTCAATTAAAACTTACTTTCAGGTCAAAAAGTTAGTGAGCGTATACCATCTACTTCAGGACTCACACTCCGATGATATATACTATGCCCAAAAATAATGCTTAGAGAAATGAGATATTCTGATCTATGTTATTTCCTTTGTATTTTTAAAGACACTATCTGATGTGCTCAGGATTCCAGTTTATCTTCCCCTTAACCTCAAATATTTGAAGCAGCACTTTTTTCCTTCTTCCCCTTCAGGCTAACCTATTTAACAAACCCCATTTTAAAAGAAAAAAAAAAACAATAAATGAAGTGACAGGAGGTGAAAGAATGAAGAGTGTGCTCCAAGAATAAAGGGCGGTTTTATAACAGGAGGTACTTTTGTTAGCAAGTGACTGGCAGGTCTCCTCCCCCAAGTTAAAAGAAATTCCACACCTCCCCCAAAACAGCAGAGGCCAAAAATGTCTAGTCTAACAGTTCTGAAATCCCAGAGTCCGAAGGGATGCAAGGGGGGCGGACTGTCCAGTGGGGGAAGGGGAGAGAGAAAGACCAGCAGGAGACTGAAGAACAAAAGCAGAAACTCAAGGAGAAAGGAACGACGGGCCCCGGGCGGCCAGAGACAGTGGGAGGGAGAGTGGCAGAAAGTCGGGAAGCCCGACTGGTGGGAGGAGAGCGCAGAGCCCGTCTGGGCCTAGCGAGCCGCTCCCCGGCGCACCATGGACAGGGCTCCGCGCGGCCGCCGCCCACACCCCTCTAGAGGGCGGTGGGAGAAAGCGCGAGAGACCGCGGGCGTCGGCCCGGTCCGGTCCCCCTGGTGCCCGCAGCCCCCATTCCCCTGGCCGGAGCGCGCCAGGCCCTGACCTGTGAAAACCAAGGAGGGGGCGGGGAAGGGGGGGCTGGCGATCCGCACCATCTGTCCCTGCCCCAGCCGCCCCCAGCGCAGCGATAGTTCCGAGCCCCGCCCGCACTTTTCGGAGCGGCCACCCGCTGGCCACTCTAAACAGCCCGCGGTGCTCAGGGGAGCCCCTCCGGCGGATTTCCCCGGAGACCCTAGACTGCAATGAGGACTAACGTGACTCTCCTCTTCAGTGGCTCCAGGACCCCAATGCTTGCGAGGATAGACGCAGGACACCCGCCCGGCCCCCACCGAACGTAGGGGTCGCGGCGTAGGTGCGCGGAGTCTCTTCCCAGGACTTCGCTGGCTGGCCAAGACGGGCCTCAGTGCATCCTCGGGACAGACGCCGCGGTAAAGAGATGGGTCAGCCCTGGGTGGTGATCCGAAGCAGGTGCTTCCCGCCCCGGAGGACCCTCCTGGTAATGATTCAGAGAAGGGGCTACCTGGCACTCTTCCGAAAGCGTGAAAAGTGCGAAGGGTTCTGGCGAAGGCGCCCCCACGACGCACGCAGGGAAGAAGCAGTCGCACTAAGGGAGAGGAATAGCAGCCGAGTAACGGAACTTCTCCCCTCTAGCCGGGATAAGGGGCTTGCGGGGCCAGGAGTTAGGTGCTGCGGCGCTGACCCCTACATACTCCTGGAGGCAAGGGACATGGCATTTTTCCCCTCCCCCGGGTGGGGGGAGAGACATAGCAAATTCTGAGGGCAAGAAAGCAAAAATAGGGCGCAACTCTGGATTGGGATAAAGACAATAGGACAGTGGAGACTCAAGGCACCCGGAGGCGCCAGGATGCCTGGGTGGGGTGGGGTGGAGGCATGTCCCGTAACTAAGACACCGGAGTGAGCATTGCTACTGCAAAATCGAGACCTATCCCTGCAGAAATAAACAAACTAAAAATGGGGACAAAGTGGAATTTGAGGGGCGAAAAAACTGTAAAACCAGAGTTCTAGCTTACCTCGCCCTTCTGCTGTCTAGGGTCAGTCCCCCGGAGCTCGCCCAACCCCGAAGGAGGACCAGAAAGGGCTCGGATCGCCTCTTCGGGACCCGCCGGGGGAGGCGTGAGAGGCCAGCTGGCCCCGGCGGCACTGACCCAGCCCGAGCCTCTAGTCTGCGCAACTCCCGGCCGCGCGGTGCCGCACCTCCCTTCCCGGGTGCGCAGCCCGGCCCCGCAGCAGCGCGGGGAACAAAGGGACCCATTGCCGCCCGGCCCACTCCACCCAACCCCGTGGCCCGCTCGCGGGACCGCTGCGTACCTGAAGCAGGGCCGCCAGCAGCGGCAGCAGGGTCCGCGGCGCTCCCACTATCCGGCACATGGAGGCGGAGAGGGGCCGAGCAAGGAGCCGGAGGCGGCGGCAGAAGCAGCGGCACCAACAGCAACGCGGAGAAAAGGCTCTAGGCAGTTTCCACCCCTTCCTTCTCCTCCCCACCCCACCCCCTTCTCCGCTTCTCTCCTCTCCCCGCCAATGGAGAGCGAGTTGATGACAAATAGCGGGCCACGGAGTCCGTGGGACTCGCACCAGGAGTAATAAAACAGACCGAGAGATCAAGGGGCTGGGGAGGAGGCGGAGGAGAAGGCGGGAGTGCGTGTGAGAGTGTTTTTGTCGGTGGGCGGCCGCGGTGGCAGCGCAGGAGATTCTGCTGTGGTCCAAAGCGCAGCGGAAGCCGGGAGGGATGCAGGCGGCAGCGGCGGGGACCTTGGCGGGTGTAGGATGCGGAGGTAGAAATGGAGTACGAGCTCCGCAAAGCGAGGTTTGGGGCTCGTGGTGGTTTCTTTTTTCCCACTCCTGATCCCCTCTGCAGGTCCGCTCGCCACGACTAAGACTCCCGGGAGAGCGCCGCAGGGAGGGCGCTCCGTGTCGTGCGCGCTGCGCCCACAAAGGGTAGCGGTCCCGCCGCCTGGCGCCTCCTCTGTTGTGGGGGCTGCGGGCCGCTTCTGGGCTCACCGTTCAGGTCTCCCCAGCAAGTTGAGGACTGTTCGTTCAGAGCGCGGAGGTGAGCCAGGGGCGGGCTTGGCCACTACCGCCGCGGCTCAGTCCCGCGAAGCTGCTGCCGCGGCCGAACCTGCTGCCTGCGCTCGAGTCCTCGCCCAGCGCCGCTCACTGTACGCACCGCCCCACCCCCTGCCGCTGCCGCCGCCGCCGCCGCCGCCGCTGCCGCGCACTCCGCTCAGCATCAGCGAGCGCGACCAGGCCACCGTCGCCACCGCGCTCTTCCCTATCTAGCCGCACGCGCTGCCCGACTGCGCGGCCCGCCACTCTCTCCTTTCCCCTCCCGCCTGGGCCACCGCCCGCCCTCGCCCTCGCCCCCGCCTCCCTTCTCCCTCCTCCCTCCTCCCTCCTCCGCCGTGCCTCCCTGCCCGCGTCGTGGCCAATCGGAGGCCACCAAACTGCGGCGGTAGCCAGCCGGATCTACCGCAGCCGCCCGCCCCCGCCCCGCCTGAGCGCTCGGTTTTTGCTGCAGCTCATGGAGAGGGTTGCCAGAGGGAAGCTTGGGGTGCACAGAGCACTGCCCTGGCAGGTGGAGGGGCTGTGGGAAATAACTTGCGCAGGAACTTGATTGGTGACAGGTTCTTCTTTGGACCGCAATGGGGAATCAGCGAAAGATTGGAAACTAGGGGTGAAGGGCGAGGAGAGAAGGGGCGGGGGGGGGGGGGTGCCTCCTTGGTAGCATAACGGATGCTTATCTTTCTGTTTTGTCTTTCTGTCTAGATAGATTATTTTTCTAGGCCGGGACAGACACCCCACACTAGCGACGCAGGCAAGCCCGTTCTGGCCATTGTCTGAGGGCGCTTGCCATGAGCCACCTGCCGGCGAGCAGGGCGGAGGCCAGGACTTCTCTCGGCGCGGGCACCTCTCCCACCTTCTTGGCGGTGCTGAAACGGCCCAAGTTCCTGTGTTCCTGTTGTGTTTTCTTTTGTTCCCTGTGAGAGTTTGAGAGTGTGTCTTATTTTAATGGAAACCTCCCGTTTTATATTTCTACTCATTAGTGGTACAGTTAATAATTTGCAGCAGTTTCAGGGACTTTGACCTTCGTACACTATTCTGAACAACAACGAAAAGAGAAAAGAAAAAAGGAGAAACAACCTAAAAGCCAGAACTTGGCGTGAAAATAAGATGATCTGAAAAATAAAATGACAGGCAGAGTTCTGATTTTTTACTTTCTCCTTTGAAAGCACGAACTTGAACACAAAGAGAGACTTGACAAGTTTTGGGCAAAAACGTTTGTGGAATGGAGGGAAGGGCAAGGGAACAATTAATTTTGAAGAGGTAATAAATTTTTTCAGAACTTTTTTTTTTTTAATTCAGGTTTTACAGGTAAATAAAAATACCGGTTTTGCCTAAGCCTTTCGACACTTTGGACGTCGTGGAACTCGTTCGTTGCAGTATATGAATAATCTTTTGCCTTCTATACCTGATGAATTAACATTATCTGATTTTAAGTTTCAGGATACTGCTCATTTAAGAACTTAATAATAAAGCTCTAAAAATCAAATACTAATTTCTTTGACATAATGATTCAGCTTTTAATATGCTATTGCTGATCAGGATTGTTAAAAACTTAATATTCACGAAGAAGTTTATTCAATTTTAATTAAAACATAATATTGTAGGCTGTTTCTTAATATAAATCAAAAAGGTTTTCCTACCTTTTCTTCTCAAAAGAATAAGGAAGGTCATGTTAATTAAATTTAAAGACTGAAGGGTCTGCTTGTTTTTTTTTTTTTTTGTTTTGTTTTCCTCCCTTTTTTTGCTAGGTATTATCGTCACACTATTGCTAATTGGCATAAAAGTTGTCCTTGCAAAAGGATAATTATAAGTTCCATTTTCAAGGGGTCATGCATAATAATATAACATTCCATTGCAATATGGGAATAATGCTTGTTCTACCTCAAAGTAGGATTTATAGCTCCCATCTCCATGCTTGAGTTCAGCTGTGAGCCTGGATCTGAGGCTTTACCATCCTCATCAGTCCCAGCAGTAACCATTGATACTTATTGCCATTCTGATTAATTTAAAGGTAGAAGAACATCTAGCTTCCAGCATGTGTGACTATTACTTGTTAGTAATATGCTTGAAGCTTTGAACATCATGCCCCTAATAAGTTAAACTCCTGTATCTTTAAAATTCACTTTGGAATGTCTGTAAGTGAACTAATTCTATGATTCCAATAGTTTTTGATCATACAGGTAAGTAAGCACTTTTATTTTTATATATTTTTTGGCCAACTTGTATGCCTGTCTTCAATGGTTGTGAATTGCTTTGGAATCTTATGTGAGCTTCACCTGATCACATGGTCAGTCAAATTTGCTAATCAACCTTTATTAGAGGAAGGAATAGCATAGTCTAAAATCATTTTCTGGAAATTTAGTTCTTTCATTTAATGTTATTAAAAGTAGATTGGATGTTGAACTTGGCACCCAGCATAGCTTTACCTCCATTGCACCATACTTAGGATAACCTAATGATGCAATTCATTCCTCTGGGCAAAATGAAGAAATACAGATTTTCAGCATCTGCCCAAAGCATCCATCACCAGTCTGAAGACTCCATCACTGCAAGGGGTTTGACAGTGACCCAGAGAAACAGCCACATGGTGGAGGAAGCAGAGGAAGATAAGAAAAATTACAAAAACTAAGGCTGACCTTATATACAGAAAACCAGTCTAATTCCTTGATTTCTGACCTATGGACTGCTGCTGATTTTACTACAAGAGTTCTGCAAATAAATATGTGCACCAAGCATTGTGGGCAGCCTGAATAAATGATGTCTCCTCCATATGCATGTAATGCCATGACAATGCATTTATACACATTCATTTCAAAGTAAAATCATAAACTTGTGGTTCTGGTGAATTTTCTCAAACAGGAGATATTAAATGTATGAATGCATCAGATTAGTGTTTGCATGAAAGGATCCTAACTTGGGAAACGAATGCCAGACAGTAGTTGTCCACCTGCAGCAGTGTCCTGCCTCCCGCTGCCCTACACCACAACACCAAGGCAGAGACCACACTTATCTTCACTCTGACACACAGCTAAGTATCCTTCACAGACATTGAGGGAAGACCCTCTTCTACTCTTCCTCCTTCTCTCCTGACCCCCAGGACAACTAGGATTATTCCTTCTCCCTTAGGAAGTGCCCCCTCACATTGCAAGTTTCTCTCCACTTAGTTTGAGTATAGGAAAGTTCAGCATCCTTGGGTAATATACCTTTCATGAAGTTACGAAATTTTCTAAATGAAACTTACAGATGGTCAATGCAACTGCCTCATGTTACAGGACTATTACGACTTAAAGAAGTACATAGGGTTACCAGCTGGCAAGTTGGGGTCCATAATGTTACACAAGCTCTCTACTTAGTCTTTTTACGTGAGTCTGGGGCGTTCCTTTTAACTTTAGAAAATCCAACTATAGTTGCTTCTTGAAGCAACTGCACAGATCTGCTTCCACATACACTTTTTTCATTAAATACAGTCCATTGGTCCCCCATATCCATGGGTTTTTACATGTGTGAATTCAACCACCTGCAGACAGGAAACAATAGTTTTGCGTTCCAAACCACACTTCCCTGACTGTGGATTCTCCACTGTATGGAACATATTATTTGAGATTGTTGTTGGTTGAATCTGCAGATCCAAAGGGCCCACTGTAGAATCAAGTTATACATGGATTTTTTGACTCTGCAGAGGTTGTGTGCCTAACACCCAAGTTGTCCAAGGGTCAACCAACTTTATGGAATAAGAGGGAGATTTAAGAGAAAGAATAAGAAAATTTTACGACTTTGAGGACTTGTCCACTATTTCTCTCAGTTACTTTGTTCTTCAAAGTGAAGTAAGTCCTCTCTCTAATCTGCTGGGGATACTTTCCAAGGCCCGCAGTGGCTGCATGAAACCTTGGACAGTACCAAAACCTATACATATTTTGCTTATTCCTATACATACATGTTGTAAAGTTCAGTTTATAAATTAGGCACAGTAAGAGATTGGTAATACTAGTAATAAAATGGAACAATTACAACAATATGCTATAATAAAGTTTGTGTGAACAATGATCTCATCCCCCCCACCCCCAACCACCCACCCCATAACCTATCTGGCTACCAAGTACGAAATTGGCAGGGAGTAAGTGTACGCAGCCTGGATATGCTCATGAGCAAGTCTCAGGGAGGACATAGTGAGAATGCTTAGGATTTCATCATGTTACTCTAGACAGGTCACAGTTTAAAATGCATGAATTGTTTATTTCTAGAATTTCCCATTTAATATTTTTGGACCATGGTTGACCATGAGTCACTGAAATGTCAGTAAGCAAAACAGCAGATAAGGGGGACTACTGTGTGTGTGATACTGGGGTAATCCTGTTTTTTTTCCTGCTGCTCTTAGATCTGTTGTGCCTTTCTCAGTGTGATCATTTCTCCATATTTAGTGTGATTCTGGCATTTTAAGATCCGTATCTTTGGTACAACCTGGCTGTCCAAACACAAACCAGTCATTCATCTGATACTTAACCAAAGAAGTTATGATCAATTCCAATACTAGAAGAAAAACCGGGCTTTCTTTTTTCAATCCATTCCTAGGTGGAGATGTTATTTGCCTTTTCCTTTCCTTCTTTTTTCTTTTGGTATTTAAAAATCAAATGAAACATTGTTATGGGAACTATAACCAAGTAACTTAGGTATATATAGTCAAGTATGAATCAAGGATGAGTTTCTGAACATTTCTAATGGTCTTTTCCCTTGTCTCCAAATATGGAAAATATGCCAGTATTTCTTTAAGAAACCTTGACAGACACAAGTAGACTACATTAGGAGCTTGGCATTTTACTTAGGTGTATTAAATATGCTTATTTCTATCAAGGATTTGGAGCACTTAAGAATCTCAGTAAATGCTCCTTTCATCCCTTCCAGTTCTGTCTGTAATTTAATAAGCCAACAACAGTCCCCCAGCTTGCAAAAACTAAAACCAACTTAGAGCTTTTAACCATTTTATTTGGGATGCTCAATTTACAGAACAACACCAAGTAATTAATGTAGATTGTAATGGCTGAGTAAATAATCTACAGACTGACACAACCAATAAAAATTTGGTGGCTTTATAAGATGCATAAAAACAAATCTGAGAATACAAAAGTGTTCATAGAAAACAAGATATTCAGTTTTAATGTATTGAATTTACATAGGAAAACCAATTCATTTTTGTAATTATCTCATAAAATAATAATAGCATGACAGGACTAAAGCTCATTTTACTTAGAATTTTTCTCCTGTGAATCTGGCTTTTGTCTTTTCTCAAACCACTTTCTGAGTGTATGTTCCCAGAGTCAAGTTATCATAGTTGATCTCATGACTTCTGTGGCAAGAACAGCTGTATTGGAGAAAATAAGATTTTCATGATATTCAAACAATCTACCTTCTACATCAGGACCATGGGCATTTACTGGGTAACAGCAGCACTTTGGATTACTCAAGAGTCAGAGGGCCTATTTCTCAAGATGAACGTATCTCCAGAAAATAAAACAAATCATATTTAAGATTTTGCTAATGTTTGTGCCAAACTTTTGCCCTCTTGTCCTTTTAAAGGGAAGATCGGCCTTCTGGAGAGTTCTGAAATGCAACTGTCAGTATTTAGAGGACAGTAAAACAGGTTTAGTTTCTGAACTGATACCGCCTGTACCCTTTCCTCCGGTGAAAATCAAGGCAGCTGATAGAGTATTTTCTTAGGCTCAGACACCAGTGTTCTCTTCCTAGACCTATGGCTGGCTGAGTAAGCTTAAACATGCCACTTAATTTCTTCACATGTTTTCTCATCTGTAGAACAGAAATAATTCCACTTCCGTCATAGGAGTGTTAAAACAATTAAGAAAGCAATGTCAGTAAAACCTATTTAGTTCTTCAGAGAGAACTTCTCAGTAAATATATGGAATTCTTTAAGGTTGTGGATTCAGTGATCAGAACAGGAATAATTATTTGGCTCCTGAAGTTAAGCCACATTTTAATGATGAGGCACAACCAAAAAACCCGCTAAGTGCTTATTAAATATTTCTTGTTTTTTAAAACTTATCCACAAAGTTTTAAAATAATATATTTATCTTTCCATTAAGTGGCAACACATATTTATGCATAGATGTTTGACAGAATAATATTCAGTAAAATAATCACTGAAAGCATCATAATTATTCTTAGATGATTCATAAATGAATCCTTTAGCGATACTATATAGGATGATATAGTCCTAGGTTTTCTTTTAACTTTGAATGTAAAAATGTCAATGATAGACCCATTCGTTACATACTTATAATGTGTATCACTGCGATTCAGTCTTTATATGACTCAAAAGAGCTAAGTGATTACCACACATAAGCATTATGTTTCTAGGAGGGCTATTATTTTGAATTATCCTTGAGAAAAGTTTTTCAAAAATGTGTTTGCAGGCAATGAGAATATTCTCACTTATAAAGTTGTTATGAAAGCAAGTGATAAAAATGTATTTGCATTCTAAAACTAATGGTTCCAAGCTATATGAAATTTCAAACTCACCGAGGCTCACCAGGACAAAAGATGTCTCCGATTAAGGGAAGAGAAGATAAGGAATCTGGTCATCGGGACAATGAGGGAAGGGATGAGCAGAGGTTAGGGACAAGAGAAGATGACTGGCCATCAGAAGAAGGGAAAGACTAGCACGCTTGAGGTTTCCACCCTCTAAAGAGAGGTGGGGCTTCTGATGTAGATAGAATGTGGAACATGGCCAAACTCCTCCATTCGGACAAGGTCATAATCCAGTAATTGCTCAATAAATATGTACTCAATTTCAGGAGTAAGTCATGCTAGAAAAAAGCAAAAAACCAAAACCAAACAGGCAAAAAACCAAAAACAGAACATGGAATTTGGACAAGAGCGTGGGTTGACCACCTTTCAGCAACCAGAACAGATAGGAAGATCCACGCAGCAAGGGGAATGATAAGTGAGAGTCTATTAGGGTCAGTTCAGGCTGTCTGCTCCCAGATAGCTGACTTGAGAAGAGCACGTTATCACTGGCAGTAAGAAAGCTTCCCTCTGAGATGCTTGCTGCTAGGCATGTGGGCTGGTATTCTCAGGTCTCAAATTGTTTCCTCAACAAATATTAAAAACCTATTGATACTTCAAAAAATCCTGTCAAATTATTTTTAGGAAGGTGGAAATTATGTAAAGTGGCTCTTTCTAATGTATAGCCCTTTTAAGTAAAAAAATAGGCACTATCCATATGTTAAGGAGATAGTCTAGAAGCTTTAGCTAAAGAAGATATATATTATTTAAAATTTTTTTCTCATTTGGAACTTCTTTTTTGAATGTAGAACTTCACAGACAATTAATTTTCTCCTCGCTCTCACTCATCCTCTTTTCTCTCTCTCTCTTTTCAATAAATTTTCTGGAAAATTCCTTTAGTTTTTAACTCTCACACTCTCTGTTTAATATTTGGGCATATTTTTTTTATTTTCAAGAGCCTTTGTCTATTTTCTAATAGTTTCTTTCAGAGAACCTTCCTCTTATTTCATGAAGGTTAGCATTTCTCTCATCTCTTTATATATTGTTAAAAAGTTATTTTAAACAATTATCTTGGTCTGATCCTAGTATTATCCTGGTTTTCTCTCTTTTCCTTCCTTGCAGTGTTTATTTATATCTTTGTCCTTCATGTTTGAGAGATACTTCCTTGGGGAAGGGTATTATGTTTAAGATGCACTTTAGAATTTCATCAATCCTTTCAGTAAGCCACCCTACCATACCTGAGCTTTGCTTGGGTTAAGGCAGTTCAGAGCCAATCTTGAAGACTTCTTTTCAAGGTTGTCTTTTCAGATCATCTTCTAATCACTGACCTCTCCCACTTGAGTAAAATGGGTTGTTTCTCCCTCAACTACATCAGATGTCTTATGCCCCTATGCCTTCAGGGACTAGTTTCTGACCTGTACAAGCTCTCCAGCTGGCAGACTTAAGCCACAGGGCACAGTGCTGGTGACTCAACTTTACTTATTTCTTTCCAGGTTTAATCTGTTATTTTTCTCTTTGACAAAGCAAAGAAGGAGCCCTATGTGATTATTTGGAGGCTGGTTGACTTCTTGTACTTTTTCCCTGAGTTGGCCACTTAACCCTTCCCAAGGATGACATACACATCAGTCTCAACTGAGACCCTTGACCATGAAGTTAATGAAGGGCACCTCATTTTGCATGTTCTGTGAGCAATAATACTCTCTTCACAAATTGTAGTCCCAAATCATTTTCTTAGCCTTTTTAGTTTTTATGTATTTTTTTAAAATTCTAAATGCTCTCTTCTTAGCATAATATAATAATTATAAAGAAACATTTTAAAGGTTTTTAACTATATTATATTTAAGCAACCCATGGAGGTGTCTTCACCCTAATGTGTTCACTTACATTCATGCTAGCTAATACAATCCAGAGTGAAGTCCTTTTGGGTAGATTCATGTTTCCAATAGACAATAATGAAATATGTATTTACAATATTGGTAAGTCAAACCTGAAGTCTGGCCTAGATGAGGTAGTAATACCTCAATAACTAACACATTATTAGTATAATTATTTTTAATTTTTTTTGGTCATTCTGATATTGAGCTCAGATTTGGCTTTGTGCTTCCCATAAAGTGATTAATCCACAGGCAAAGGCTGGTTTAAGGAAAGGCAGTTTATTTAAGAGCCTGCAGCCTGAGATGATGGCAGACTAATGTTGCAAAGACCATCTTAGCATTTCAGTGCAGGTGGGGGGTTTATGAGCTAGAAAAGGAAATAGGAAAGAGGGAGAGGTCTTGAAGACATTTCTGGCACCCCTCTGTCCAGTCTCATGGAGAAGGAGCCAGGAGTTCATTCTACCTTAGGCCTTAGAAACTGAAACATAACTTGGGTCAAGATATTATCTTGAACCAGTAAGAGGTCCACCTCTGGTGTGACCATTAGTTAGGTCCCAGCTTCTGTCTCCTGTGACCTCAGGGGTCACTGATTATCTGGGGGAAAGGCTAGATCTCTGAGGGGAGAAATAAATAAAGAGTGATAGGATTTCTAGAGCTAGGATTTTAAACTAAATTTAATCAAAGCCTTAAGAACTCTCCACTTCATAAGTCCTAGACAAACTGGTCTTCATTAATGCCTGGTTTCTGCATCAGTAAGATGGGAGTATTATATAGTAAATGACAAGGCCGGATAAACTAATATTCTAAGGATGCTGCCACCATTGTTTGGATTCCCCTCTCAGCTTGTTCTTTTAGAGTTTTCGATGGGGGGCATTTCCATCCCCCAACCCATAATCTTACTTGGATGGTTTTTGCCATTCCAGGTCTGCCCTTGACCCAGACCTCTGGAGTTCCTATTTTTTTGGATCTTGATCAGAAGTTTCCTATGCTGAGATCATTAAAGCTGCCTTCAAGGCACAAGCTTTATCCCGAGGCACCTTCCTGTCTACATGGCAAAGACTATTTTGACATTCAGTTTAGTTAAAAAATTCCATCTAAAAAGTAAGCACTGGGAACTCTTCCATGTAAAAATGTCTGACATTGTAAAGGGAGCTTACATGCAGACCATTCCTGCTGATTGTCCATGGACATCACTTCTCTCAATGGGAATTGCCCTGCCTGAATTGCAGGAGCCTCCTGACCAAATTTAGTGCCCCTTTAGGTATAGTAAAGGAGAATATCCCCAGGTCCGGTAGAGACCCCCTCTTCTATGAAGGTTTTGGGGAGAAGCTGCAACTGCATCCCCACCATAAGGTGGTAGAACAGCGGTGGTGGCCACAGGGCCATTGAACTGGAGGAAGAATGAGTCTTCCTCATTCGCAGGAGTCTCTGGCAGAACAGACCTAACCAGTGAGCTGCTTGTATAATTTCACATTCCTTTTGAACAGACTTATTCTCATATAGAAGCGTAAATGCCCTGCATAAGGGATTTCATCCTATTTCCCCCTCGCTTTTACCATATAACTCAAGTTGCATGGTGGTAGTGTAATTTAAGGCCCCATTTCCTCAACAATGTTGGCCTAACTGTAAATTACGTAGTGGCCATGACATCCGGCAGAGGAAGAGCATCCTCTTCTTCATTGGTTCAGTTGAACGTGGCTCAGTTTTGTCAGGCAGCTGCACTGTAGGGTTGAGTTAGACATAACATTCCCCAAGACAATGCCTCTTCTCATAACTACTTTCCACCAATCTTCTACCACATCCTTAATCTCTCTTAGTTTGATCCTCTATTACCTAGAGTTAACCAACCTACTTAGGATAAAACTACTCTCCTTGATTCTTTCAAAAACTGTGTTTCAACCCTTATATTGTAAAGTCTGCCCCCCTCACACACACACGTCAGACACTACAGGCAAGACAGTGGGAGGAGCTGGATGGGTCAGATTACAAACTCTGTCTGGGTGGGTGAGTATAATTCCTTCAGGGTGGGAGGGGTGGGGATGTGGATCATGACAGCCACTTAGTACAGGTCAATTATGCCCGGCTAAGCTTCAAATGGCCACTCCTTCAAGGTCTGCTGAAATGCAATGGTAATTGTCTCCCTGCCCTTTCCCAGGAACTAAACACAGACTCAACAAATAACATGCAGTTTTAGTAATCCATCCTACCTGCTAAATGTAACCTCCTTAACACAACCAATAGGGGGACCCCTTTACCAAGTTAAATGAGTCTCTCAAGTACTCAACCAAAAGTAATAATTCAAGGGGAGGGTGTTTCTGGGATAGCACCCTTTAGATTACTCTCCCGTAGACATCTCCCAAACCAAACCAAACCAAACCAAAGCGAAGAGGATATCTTGACTTTTTGCATTTCTTCTACTACAAACAAGAAGCGCTTGAGGGCACTGGCTGGGTGGCTCGGTTGGTTAGGACAACCTCTTGATTCCCAAAGGTGCCGGTTCAATCCTGGTCAGGGCACAGACGAGAAGCAAACAATGAGTGTGTGACTAAATGGAACAACAAATGGGTCTTCCCCCATCCCCTCAATTAATAAGTTAAAAAAAAAAAAGTTGTAGGTCATTATGACAGGGTAACAGGGTATTGTTTCCCTGTCCCAGTTCTTGCCTCCAGGCCAAATGGGTCCCAGCAGCTACTAGGAGGGGACCTAGAGACCCCACCTGGGCTGGGGGCCAGCATGTCCACACAAAGAGACCACTCAAATTGGGACCAAAAATTGTTACTGGAATGCCAATGTTCTTCTTCCTTGGATCTACCTGTCTGCATGCACTGAACTGAAGACATTCATGAGCAGGACTTTCAGCACAGAAAAAAAAGTTCAATATTGAATTGACCAATATGGAGTTGGGGAGCTAATACTCTAAAGACATGACCCCCTACTGGCCTACAGGGTACAGATTAAATAGGGCAAAATCACAAGGCATCCTGGGTTAGGGAGTTCAGCTTGTGCTGGGAGCTGATTGGTCAGAAGTAAGAAAAGGGTGATAAATCCATTTTCAGGCTTTGAGGACAGTTCTGAGGTGTTTTCCAGTGTCCACTTGTCCCATCTCATGGGAAAGTAGCCAGCAGGTTGTTCCACCTTCAAGTTCAGGAACTAAAGCAACGTCAGTAAAATGTGATCTTTATCTTGTCAGAAGTCCACACTGTGTAACCATTGGTCAAATCTGAGCTGCTGTCTTCAGCTGCCTTGAAGGTTGCTGATTATGAGGGGGAAAATGTTATATCTCTGAGGCGGTATATCTGAATATACAGGGCTGGGCAAAAGTAGGCTTACAGTGTTTATATGAAAAACAATAGTACAAGAATAAACTCTGTTTCACATACAACTCTAAACCAACCTTTGTTCCACCCTGTATATAGAGAGAATGGTATGATACCTAAAGCTAGGATTTAAAACTAAATTTAATTAAAGCCATAAGGACTCTCATTTTCATCGTTACTTGACAATGTGCCATCACTTCATCTTATGAGGATCTATAGATTTTATATGTGATGATTTCAAGATTAAAGTTAAAAGGGATATTAGTATCCATTTAACAGATGGATAGTAATCATTAACTATTTCACCAGAAGTCTTATTTCCAAATAATCAATTCCAAGCAATGTATTACTCCTGTTTAGAATATTCAGTTTACCTTTCAGTAAAACTGGGTAGGTTACCACTTAGTAGCAACAAATTTATTAACAAAGGTAGGATAAAATCTCTTTTTAATTATCAAGGAAATACTCTTTAAAATGGTGACTTCTACTGGTTCAATTCCCAAGTCAGGGCACATAACCAAGTTGCAAGCCAGGTCTCCAGCCAGGTCCTTAGCTGGAGGCAGGTGAAAGACAACCATACACTGTTGCTTCTTCTCCCTTTCTTCCTCCCTGCCCTTTTTTCTGAAAATAATGAATAAAATAAAATATTTTTAAAAATAAAATAAAAGTTGGAACCCATAAAAAATAATAAAATAAAATAAAATAAAACTGTGACTTTTAAAAAGATTGAGTCTAGATTGGAGAATTTGAGAGTGAGAACAAAATAAACAGCTGATGCGGCATATATTTTTTCTTTTAACCTTACCTCTCTGCAGAGGACAGGCAGACTTGAGAGCAACACTGTACAAACTGTAAAAAGGAAGAGAAACAAGGAGGCAACGGGTAGGCTGTCGGGAGGGAGAACCATAGTGCACAGGAGAATGGGCACTTGCAGGCTCCAGTGTGACTTTTATACTCCATGTGCCTGAGAAAAGCTAGTATTGGATAGATGATGAGTTCATACAGTTTCTGCCTGGAAGAACCCAGGTGCCTTGGATCTGAATAAGCAGGAAGTTTTACAGTTTGGTCAGTAGAGTCTAAAAATGTTAACCTAAAGCTGGCTAAAAATTTAAAAGCCTCATGACTTAGATTAAATTTAGTTTTAAATCCTAGCTCTAGAAATTCTGTCTCTGCCTGTCTCTCTCTCTCATACACAAACATTTTCTCTCACACACATGTATGCACACATGTGCACACACATACACTCAGAAACCTAGTCTTGGCCCTCATAATCAGCAACCTTGAAGTATATGGTCTTGTTTGTTTGTTTTTAAACATCACAAAATAAATTTAGCTGTTTGCATGTTATACACCTTTAAGAAATTCCTTTAACATTCCTCTATGAATTCAATATAGCAAAATTGGGTTACTATCAAAGTTAAAGTAAACTATGTATGTGCTATTTTAAGTTTACCAGAATTATTGTTAAAAAATGTGCATTTGAAAAAGTCTTGAATCTCTAAGAGTTAAAAACACATGTGGTTACCCAAATGGTGCATTTATATCAAACAACCAATATCATAATTAATTTTTTTTCCGAAGTCAAATTCTTAAATCTTTATGCAAAATTTTGAACATAACAATATTTCGTATCCTACGTTGTCATTTTCCCAACTTCTACTGTTGTTCAAATATACTTGCTTTTGACCACAGTCTTCTCTGCTAAACATTTCTCCAACTTGGTTTTCCTTTGATTCAAAGTTCATAGCTAATATAATTTTTTAGCTCTCTGTGGCTGATACTAAAAAATCTGTATTCTGAGCAGTTTACAACATCATAAAAATAAGCAAGCAAAAAATGAAAGTAGGGAGGACATAGTAAGTAGGGAGGAAAGAGCAAAAATATACTGAGTTGCCCACATTTCAACTTTTTCTCTGCTCTACTTCAACGTCTGATCCTAAAAGGGGCAAGGTATGGCCCTACTTTTTAAAAGGTGCCATTAGGATGTGCTCATAGTTTAGGTTTTATGTTGTAGAACTTTAATTTCAGAAATTTTATTCTATTTGAACTTAAAGCTTGTAAAAATTGTCAGGCTGACAGTTCCGAAAACTGAAGTTATCCAATTAGTCCAAAGAACAAATGTTTCTGTGGCAACTATCACCACAGAACACCAATAGGCCCTCAAACAGACATATCAGGTTAAAAGGAAAACGTGTATTTGAGAAGGAACAACTTCTTAGCTGCTTCGCCTTCAGACAGATATGGTTGAGGATGACTGGTATAAAGCAGTGGTCTTCAGGAAGTTTTCCCAAGGATTGCATCTAATTTTGTAAAATAGGAAAGTGTATCTGCATCCAGAATACGCCCCAGGGTAGCATCTACCTTCATAATTCAGTTTCACAGCTGTTTATTATGGACAATATTCAGAATGTTAACAATTCGTTTTGTTTCCACCATTATTGTATTTTATTTGTTGTAACAGACCCAGACTGGCTACGTGACAAGTGTCTGGCACAAATATGAACATTCATGGAGCAAAGAAAACTAAAGGACTAGTTAGGCCACCAGAAATCTTTGGTAGGTTTCCAAGGCTTTCCTCTGAGGCATTGTTTGCAGGAGAGTAAAAGATTGTAGGCTGGTTATTTGTAATAGACGTTATTGTTGAGTGGGTATTGGACAAATACTAAAACTTCAACATGCTGTGCAGAAATTACTTAACTGATTTAACAATGGCTTCAATTATCAAGTTCAGTGTGGCAATCAAACATTAACACTAAACGTTACTAATTTTTTAATGTCCGCATTGAAGGAAAACAATGCGGAGAATTTTCAAATTGCACAAATTTAAAAATTTATGAAATAGAGACCTAATTTTTAAAAATATAGTATTACTTGGAATTACCTCCTGACCAATAGGAACACTTACTTTAACTTTTGCATCTATGGCACCCAACTCACAGTAACCTTAAACCCAGATATTTTTAGCCTTCACTGCATTATGTAGATCACGACACCTACTGGCAGTACAGGATTTTGCACCCTAGTTCCATAAGACACTGAAGCCCCTTGTTACCTAAGACAAATAATTTCAAATTAATGCTTATAGTATTAGCCAACATTAAACTTTACTGGAAATGTTTGACCTTGGAGCATGACTATCAGTTTGGATTAGTTAAATTACGCTGGGCTAACAAACAATAGCTAAAACTTGGTGGCTTAAATTAACAAAGGTTTAATTCTTATACACACTTCATGCATATCAGAGATTTTTGGTGATGAAATGTGTGAAGATTCAGTTTCGCCCCCAACCCGACCATTAATTATTAACCTGTTGTCCTAAGTATCTTTACTGATTGTTTTGGGATACCTTTTTTTGGTCCATTATTCAGAGTCTTTCTGTATTTGCATCCAATCTACCCTAGTTTTAATTGCTTTTGTTTTTAGTTTTCTCTTGTATCAAAATTGTATACATTTCCCATGAGATTTCATTTTGGATTTTCTTTAAATGAATTACTGTTTCTTATGTCTTTGTATTTATATCACTAACATGGACCAAAGTTTTCTAATAAGGATATTAGATATCACTGTTTTTTTTGTTTTTTTTTTTTTTGTTTGTTTGTTTTTTAAGATTTTATTTTAATTATTTTTAGAAAGAGGGGAAGAGAGAGAGACAGAGAGAGAGAGAGAGAGATCAATGTATGGTTGCTTTTCACCTGCCTCCAGCTACAGACCTGACTGGAGACCTGTTTTGCAACCTTGTTATGTGCCCTGGCTGGGGAATCGAACCTGAGACCTTTGGGTTTGCAGGCCGGCACCTTTTCCACTGTGCTACCAGCCGGGGCCGATATCACTGTTTTATCCCCACATTTAATACCAATCTCCCTTGAGTTTGAACACTAGAAAAGTATAATAGCGACTATTTAAACCATATTTGTGGCATATTCTTTGTTCAAGGTGTTTTCAGTAATTATAACTGTTATATTTTTCAATGCCTTGTTAAAAAATTATAATTATAATTTTATAAATTTACTAATAATTGAATGTATTACAATAAATTTTGTAATATTGACATTTTTACATTCCTGAAATAAATTTTACTTGATGAACTTTCTAAAGTGGTATCAAGTTCAATTTGTAAGATTGATTTTTTATTAAAAAATTATATTTTTATGAGACAGATTGACTTATTTTTGGCAGTATTTGGTATTCTATTTCTAAAAGTATTGTTATAGTTTATCTGTCACTTATAATTGTATTTGGTATTTGCTAATAATATCATTAGACATTAGTTTTTATTCTATTTTTAAATATTTGAAAATATTTTGCTGTTTAAATGTTCTATTAATTAATTTTGTTATTTAATTCCTTCTTTATTGTAGACTGATGCTATTTTTTTTAATTCAAGGTTATCATCATCCTTCGTAATACATAGAAAAATACTTATACTTAAGAATTTAGTTTTTAAAAACAATTTTAAAAGATTTTATTTATTATTTTTAGAGAGAGGAGAAGGGAGAGAGAGACATCAATGTATGGTTATCTTTTACCTGCCTCCTGCTACAGACCTGGCTGGAGACCTGGCTTGCAACCTGGTTATGTGCCCTGTCTAGGAATCGAACCAGTGACCTTTGGGTTTTCAGGCCAGCGCCTTATCCACTGTGCCACCAGCCAGGGCCCAAGAATTCATTTTTAAAAGATTTTAAAAAGTCATTATTTTTAGAGAGAAGGGCAGGGAGGCAGGAAGAAAGGGAGAGATACATCAATGTATGGTTGCCTTTCACCTTCTTCCAGCTAAGGACCTGGCTGGAGACCTGGCTTGCAACCTGGTTATGTGTCCTGGCTGGGAATCGAACCAGTGACCTTTGGGTTCTCAGGCCAGCACTTAATCCACTGAGCCACCAGCCAGGGCTGAATTCATTTTGCTTTAACATTTTTTTATATTATTTTTTAATTTCTCTTTTGTCTCAATAGTTATTTAGAAAGGTGTGTTTTTAGATCTATGTGGATGAACTTTGTCTTGTAGTAACAGAATACTTGTATTTTTAATTCCATTATTGTCAGTTAATACAGTCATGCTTTTGGTTCCTTTAGATTACTGGCTTTGGTTTTGGTCTGGTATCAATTTTATTCTATGCTTCTTGCGTATTTTACATGAAGAAAGTTATTGGTAATGCCAGTAACTGAATAGTTGAGGTTTGCCCTACTTCATAGCTTCCATTATTGTATGAATGTTAGAAGAAGACAGGTAATTCCTGAATCAGAGAGAAAATCTTTCATTACTTTCAGCAACAGCAATGGCTAAAGTATCATTATTTTTGTGTCAGTTCCCTAGGCTATGATTCCTACAAAATGAGGTAAAGAGGACCATGTGGCACCTATAATCACAGTGCATATTTACAGGAGAGGAATCCTGAGCTTAGGGAACCTCATTCTTTTTAAAAAGGCAAATAATCATATCTGTTCTCTGTTCCAGAGGGAGACTGTGTCAATATGCCAAGATTCTAAGCAAGCCAGGTATTTGCTTCAGATGGAGACTTCTCTCTCTTCCAAGGCTGTTTTCTATAAAAACATCCTTGGAAAGATGGTCCGGAACAAAGGAATATAGTCATTCTCATGGAGAATGACCTCCCATCAGGGGAGTAGATGGTAAATTACATATGTCTATACTAATTCTACTTTGTCCAAATTCCTTATAATTGTTTGTGTCAGAGCAATATAGACACTGATATAAAAATAGAGAGAGTTGTTACATCTATCCATCCATCTGTTTGTGTGTGTATGGAATACTTTGATATTTGACAGAATAGATATAATGGGATGGATGGATAGATAAATAGGTAGATAGATAAATTTGATAGATAGGTAAATAGAGTTGTGTGTTTAAGATGTAATTTTATATGATTTTTATAAGTTTGTTTTATATATTTTAAGCTATTCAGCTTTAGGTACTCAGTAGTATCATTTCTCTTATTGTTTGTGATTTTTGTCAATATGTAGCTGCCCTTTTTAGTTCCATTTGTGCGTTGCCAACTCTGTTGTAATTATTATTATTATTTAATTTCTTCAGGGGAGAGCATGAACCTAGTCCCCCAGTACCACAAATTATGCAGTTGAGTTTCCCACATTTGGGGAAATTGCACATCCGGAGTGCAATGGATAAGCCTCGCCCTGGGAAAACTACCTTTGTGATCATGGTGTGTCCCCTGCCAGGTACATATGTAATTATTTTGATTATTATTTAGATCTCTTAAAATCACAAGATTATTTTTTACTCAGCCTGATACATTTTGCCTTTTTAGTAAGGGAATTCAAACTATATTAATTTTCCTATATGATAGGTAGGTTTGTTGTTTGTTTTTTGTTTGCATTTGACCTCTGTTCCACAGGTTATTTTGTTTACGTTTATCTTCTCAACAGCTTTAGAAAGCAGATTTCCTGTATTGAATTCCATTAGCGGTCATCTCATCATTATTAAGCCATTTTAATAGATATTTGTCTATTAATCAAAATAGTAACAAAGAGGCTCTTATTTATAAGTTGTGCTTCCTTTGTCTATTCCTTTCTCCTTCCTAGTCTTTAATAATTAATCTGGTTTTATAAAATTTGTCATTAATATACCTATACATATTTTTATTTTTAAGGAATTTGATTTTTAAAGCTGTAACCTAAGTGCATAGTGTGGTAATTGCCTGGAGGGAGGGGTGGAAGGAGGTGGAGGAGGGTATAGGGGTGATAAATGGTGGTGGACAGAACCTTGACTTGGGTGGTGAACACACAATACAGTGTACAGATGATATGTTGCAGAATCATGCACCTGAAACCTGTATAAATTTTGTTAACCAGTGTCATCCCAATCCATTCGAAAACAGGAAAACAAAAGTAACCCAAGTGCCTAAGAGTACTTTGTCTACTCTTGCTGCTGAAACACAATACCATGTAACTGAGTGACTTAATTTTCTCATAGTTTTAGAGGTTGGAAGAGATCGGTGTTCCAGCATGGTTGGGTTCTGGTGAAAGTGCTCTTATTGTGTGCACATAAGGCCTTTACTTAGTATTTGCACTTGGAGGGGGGGAGAGAGAGAGAGAGAGAGAGAGAGAGAGAGAGAGAGAGCGCCATATTGGGGTTTTGAGCTTCAACATATGAATAGTATTATAACCTGAGAGTTCCTCATTTATGATATAATCTAGGCCTAAAAAGTCCTTCCAGTTTTCTTTAAGTGACTGACTAGCCATTATCTTCATCTTTCAGTACTAGCTCAAGGTAACCACCCCCCCAGACCACCTTGATAGAATCCCAGGTGGAGCTGTAAGGTCTGCTGCTCTCTGGTCCTTCCTCCTGGAAAGCTCCCCTGGGTCTGTTAGTTTGGGACCAATGCCAGTTTACCATAAGCTCTTCAAGTCCAGGGCTTATTTCTTATTTACCTCTCGACTCTTAGTGACTTGGGCAGCGTCCAGCTCAGAGTAAGCCTGTAATCAATGTTGGATAAACTTAAAGCACAGGAAATAAACCATCTCTGTCCAATAGGCATGTGGAAATCTTCGGAGGAACAGAAGGAGGAATGGCTGGTGAGGAGGATGGGAGTGGTACCCTGTAGGTTGCAGGGCCCTGAGCCTTGGGTGACTGAGCTTGGGAGCCTGCAACCTGTAGGCAGGGGACACAAGTTTGGAACAAATGATGACAGCCCCAGCCCCTTTCAGAAGTAAACATTTTGTAAATTAGTAGAATTATGCCACAAAGGGTGCGAGTCCATAATCTGGCATTTGGGAAATTCTGCAGCATTTCCCAGAGGACATGCATTTCATAAAATGGTAGAAACAGGATAACCAAACCGGCAGGGCACTTTAGGGGATAACATTCATCTCAACATGCAGTCTTTCTTCCCAAAATCTCTTTGCAGTAAAGAAGGCCTCCTGCTGCTAAGCATGTCCTTTATAGATTAAATGGGGATTGGTAACCCTTACATTTAGCTACAAAATAATATAATAAAATTTTAATTCTCGTATGATCAAAAAGATGTGCTGTGCCTTTTAAGAACATAACGATGGGAGGATTATCACCAGCCTAATTATTCCTACCATTGTTCTGCATGCTGTACATACACATCATAGGCAAGGGGAAAGTTTGGGGGTCAAATCTTTTAGCCAGACTCTTTTTCTTTCTTTCTGGAACACCCTGTACCCAAACTACATTCTCTATCTGATTTAAAAATAATGCCAGACCTTTGATCAACAGATTTTTCACAAGATGTTAAACATTTGGGGTGAAAGGAAATGTTCTTGCATTCACTTAACGGAACTGCTCTTTTAGTTGGTTTTGCATAGATTTATTTTTGAAGCCTGCCCTGCTTGCTAATTTCCCAATTAGAAGCTCGCATAATCACCACAATAGCACCGTCCTCTATTCCTCCTCTGTCATGTTGTCCTATAATATCACCTGGCTTCCTCAGCAACCTCCCTTGGCACTTCGTGGGGTGACCCAGGCAACCTGCACCAGCTGTCCGCAGCATTGCCAGGAGGGCAGTGGGGCCGTTGGTGTGTCAGGAAGCACAGACTTGGGCACCATGGACGCTTGTGATCCTGTGCACACTCTCCCTCCTTTCCTTTCCTAATAGATTACCGACAGCTCCAGTCTGGAGCAACTGGGGCTACAAGCACTGCAGCTCTTTCTTTGTCACCAGCAGAATGAAGAAGGGTCCTTTTATTTCACTGACAGCTTAAAGACTAACATTGTTTTAGTATAAAGTACCATAATCTTCTTAAAGTATACTTTAGTACTTTTATATTTCAGTTTACTGCTATAAATATTGCATCTTGATTTATCCTGATAGCTAATTACCTAAAAAACAAAAACTGTCTTTATGAAAGGTGACTTACTTGTCTACCTTATAGTGAAATTAGAAAAAAAAACCTATTAGTTCCTGATTTCACAAATAAATCTCTATATAAAATATAACTTATAATTAGCATCATTTAAAAAGGTTTTCTAGAGCTAGGGAAAGAAATGAATGTGTTGATTGCCACTCTTAAATTTACATGGATTCTTTTGCTTTAGTGCTTCTTTCTTGGAGCTGATATCGTAATAAATGGGTAGGCCTTTGGGTAAGAAGGGTAATGCTCTTGGTTCTGGCATTAATTTCTGCTAGACAGGGAACAGGGTTTTGTTGACTGACACAAGAAGAGTTCTAACTGTGGTTTTGATTTTGCAAATAAAAAGCACTAACTTTTATAAAAGTTCTTATCACAATATTAGTTATATTCTACTATTTTTATAACAGATCTGATAAAATGATTTTGATAATTTCCTAAATAGAGGATTAAAAAAATGATTCAGGTGCAGGTACATATTTTTTTTTAAGTGCTATAATAAGGACAGAAGTCTAGAATATTTAGATATTTTAAACTATGAATGGATGCCCTGGGAAATTGCCTTTATTGACAACTGAGTTATTATAGTTCTGTTATTCAAAGCCCCATTCTTTGCCTGTAAAAATCATTGTAGGTTAAAAACGGACTCACATTAGCTCCTTTATAGAAATAGTATTTTACATACTTTAAAAAAGGCTTGACTCTTTTCAAATTACATTGGATGTAAATACTCTAAAAATATGTACACTCAAAATGGTTATTCAGTGACATGAAATCTGAGTTGTTATTGATAATTACTTATATACCCTAATATGTTTATATCAGATTTTAAAAGCAGCTTTGTAAGAATTAGCATGATCATAATAGCAATACATTAGCTACATGCATTTGAATGCGTGTTTCATAAATTATATTTATGAAAGAGTGTTAGCTTATCTATGTCTTTAATTTTCCATGCAGCTCTCTGGGACACCAGAACGTGGCTGTCATGGAGTCATTCTATTCTAACAGAGATCCTTTCTCTATAACTAATTCAACGCATGGCTATATGGGTAATTTTGAACAAGTGGATCTTTCTCCAACCTGAAAGGCTGCCAGGAGGGAGAGTGAGTGAGGAAAAGAGGATTTCAAAGGAGTCATAGAGAGCCACAAAGTAATCACGAATACCACTGTATTGCCACAATCCCTTGACAGAAGTGCATTGAGAAGAGGTGATATAGAACAGAGATGACACGTCATTATAATGAAATACTCTATAATACCTGGGACAAGGGTTGGAAATGATTTTGTCATCAAACAGAGCACCCAAAATTGTAGTTGAGTATGTCTGCTGCGAGAATTGTTAAAAGACTATGATAGCTCCCCCATTATTTCACAGAATTTCACATAGCATTGAAATAGGAAATATGGAAGACTAGGAATATGAAATAGACACTGCCATTGTAACCTTATATATCACATTTAAAGGAAAAAACTTTTAGCCAAAGATTACATAATACAAGTGTATGAATTATGATTCGTTACTCTAAATTTAGCTATCACTTTTTTATTGAATCCTAAATGTTGGAATAAATGATTAATGGTGGCTCAGTCAGCTTGTGAAGTCCTGACAAATGGGATCTATTTTGGGTCACATCATAGCACTAGTATTAAAGTAAATGGAGGAAAACTTGATTTTGCAAAAGTCACTGGAAATATTTTAATAGTACCAATAAAATGAAAACTTCAAATGAATTAAAAACAGTAACATTGAATAATTACTGTTATTGTTGTTGAATTTCAGCAGAAAGAAAGTCAAACAAATAATGAGTGGGACTGTGGTAAGGGCTGATTCTTGAAAATAAAGCAGAAACTTTAATATACTAGGGCCCAAAGGGCCATAAGTGTAACTTGTTTCTGAGCCTAAACTTTTGGTCTGATGCTGCCTAAATGATTCTCAACAAATATAAGAATTGATGCTAGATCCTGGAGTCAAGCTAAGCCCACTAATGGCAACTACTTTTTTAAATGTGAATCTTTATATTGTAAATTAGGCTGAGTATAATTGGGAGTAAATGATACATTAGAAATAATATTTAGTATAAGAATCAAGACCAGGTCAGGGATGGTTTGGAATTTGTTCATTCATTTTCAAGTATTTGTTCCTGTGCATGGACATATGAAATTTTAAGTAAAGACTTGTTTATAAATTATGTGAAAAAGGGACCTTTTGAAGGAATCCAAGGAGGAAAATGATATGTTAAAAGGAGTATTTCATAAGAATTAGTTTAGTAGCAAAAAGATTTTTACATTAAGTGATTTGAATCTATTATAAATAGGAAACTATTACAGTGTTTCTAAATCATGTTTTAGATATGGTATGATAATATCTTTAACTTTTATTTAATATATTTGCTTTTTGATACAGCCTTAAAAAACAAAAACAAAAAAAGAAAAACCTGTTCTTGACTCTTTTATTTCTTCCACAACCTCATCTAATCCATTTCTGCACATTCTCATACTTCATCTTCTTCTAATTAGGAAGAGATATTGTTGATTATCTTAAGATTTAAGATTTTAAGACAAGAATGCAAAGAACCAGTCAATGCTAAGGTTTCACAATGGAAAATAGATTTTAAGACTTTTTATGGGCCCACAGAATTGCAAGTTAAGGTTTTCGATGACAAGAGTAGACATTACTAGAGAAAAAATGATTTGTATAAAGAATAAGGGTCTTTTCAAAAATGGTAAGTTTAGTAGTCTATGTGGCTAATCTTTTTTTGTTTGTTGGTTGCTTGGTTGGTTGGTTGGTTGGTTTGCGTGTTTCATAGGAAACTAGACAAAAATGAAACAAAACAACTTCCTAACTGTGGGGAATAAGTGAAATAAAAAGAAGAGAGAGAATAGCAGAAGAAGGAAGACCTGAGAATTTGGCCTTCCATCCTGTGCTCCCCTAAGATCAAACCCGTGCCGGCCTGCAAACCTAAAGGTCGCTGGTTCGATTCCCAGCTAGGGCACATGACCAGGTTGCAAGCCAGGTCCCCAGCCAGGTCCATAGCTGGAGGCAGATGAAAGTCAACCATACAGTGATGTCTCTCTCCCTCTCTGCCTCTCTCTAAAAATAATAAATAAAATCTTTAAAAAATAATTCATTAAAAAAATAAAAGATCAATCAATCCCTGATGAGAAAAGATAATCAACACTCTAAGGATGTTTAGGAGATTCCTGAGAAGAGATGCATTGTCCAAGTTCCATAGATAGCAGGGAGACCTCAACTCTTTAGATAAGCTATGTGTTGAGCAGCGAACTATTAAGCCATAAAGTACAAATGGCTAGAGAGGAGAGTGCAAGAGTGTTCCAAGAGCTGAACAGGCACAGAAGTAGAGAGGAAAACACATCAGGCACTCTGGTCAGGCCAAAGAAAAAGGAAAAGACCACAGAGGTAAAACGTGGGCCTGGGAGGACATTGCAGTAGTGCAGGCAGTGGGAGTAGTGGCCACAAAACCAAACTCCAGAGAGGATCACAGGTCTCATCAGAAACCAAGGATTGTGGATGCTGATGACTTCGGACCAGTGTTTCTCAAAACTGCGTGGGCATCAGAATCAGCTGAGGCCTTATTAAAACACAGACTCCTGGGCCTTCATCCAGTGTTTCTGCTTGTGTTGGTTCATGTGGGATGTGGTCCAAGGATTTGCATGTCTAACAAGTTCCTGGTGGCACTATGTTGCTGGTTGAGGACTTCAATTGGAAAAGCACTATTCTAGACTAAATCAAGGAGGGAACACATTCTGATAGCCTAAGAAATTACCCAAAAGAAAATGAGTTTATACCTGAAGGTGCTAAGTAATCACAAATTAGAGAGAATTGGTCTTGAATTTCACATAAAATTCACCACCATCAACAGAAATTAGGGCTAAAGGGCTATGTTTACTTCAGTTGTAGAGAAATAAAGACATCTACCAATGGCACAGCCTAAGTTTTGCTCCTGTGAAAATCAGTACCCAGTTTGCCAGGACTTAGTGAAAACTGTGTACTGAGGTTTAAATACAAATTTAGGAGCCCTAGAGAGAAAACAGTCCGAAAGGATGTTTTGCTTTTTCTTTTTGTTACAGTTCTGTTATACAATATTTTGGCTTTTGAACCTCCCTGTAAGTAAGATGTTTCTGTATCCCAGGTGACCATTCTGTGGCTCATCTCCTGGGTCTCCTGGGAGAGCAGAAAGAATAGGAGCTACGTCTGGGTGGATGGCCCTGCGGAGGGCTATGAGATGGTAGCACAGCTGCATGCATGGGAACACTGCTCCCACCGTCACAGTTCTCCATCTGGGCCCTGAATGAACAGACTCACTGCCCCATTCAGGGCTCGCTGGGAGGCCTCAGGCACCCATGGCAAATAACAATGTTCCTTCTCCAGTGGAGTGAGAGCCTCTCTTTTTAAGGGCCCAGCAAAAAGTGAAAAAGCCCTTCAAATGGCATTTATATTGTAGGCAGCTGGTTGAACACTGCTTTGGTCTAAAATAGGACTGTGTGTGCACCTTTGTTGTTTGCATTTTCCCTTTGCTCACAAGAGATAGGACAATGATTTTTAACTCTCGCTAAGCTGAGTGCACATTTACGAGGTTTACTTGATATGAATGTATTATACATTACCTAATATTCCTAAGTCCATCAGCCCCTTGAAGTCAACTTTTCCTTTGATATTCACATAACATCATATGAACCTCCATCCAAAGTAATTGATGGGAAAATCCATGCCCTCCTCAGCAGTAATTTCTTTTTTAACTTTTAAAGATTTTATTTATTATATTTAGAGAGAGGGGAAGAGAGGGAGACAGAAAAGGAAAGAAACATCAATGTGTGGCTGCCTTTCACCTGCCTCCTCAGTATTTCTAAGGATTCTTCATTTTGTGGAGGGTACATGTGCCTAAATATGTGATGCAGTCCATCCCTCTTACTCTGAACTTTCAATCACCACTTTTTAAAAAATTATACGTACTTGTTTCATCTGTACATACAACTTAGCAGTATTCATTCCTCATACTTTATCCCAAGTACAGATAAAAATATTATTTCCAAAAGACATTTCCCAAAGCATCAGCAATCCAGATATTTATCTTTTTTAATGAGTGCCTACAATATCTGTCGGGTGATATTCTAGCCTTTGGATTCAGCACTAAAATGTACCTCTAAGTACTCTGTTGTGATTTCTAAAATTTATAGAGATTTTCCTGAACGTAGGCAGTTAAAAAAGGAAGGTCATAGCACAGAACAATAACAACTTCCTTCTGCATTCTTAGTATCAGATGTCACGATTTCTAAGCCACAGGGATTTCCTCTATGGCAGCCAGCTTTCTTCTGAGGATGCAGCCTCATGCCTGATAGCTCCCACCTTTCCTCTCTATAGAGGTCTCACTCCACCATCTCTTCCCTCAAGTCCACAGGTTTCTTGAAAACTTACTTTCTTGAGCTTGCAAAGGAAAATGGAAAATTGATTTTAAAAAGATCAAACAGAGTCATTTAGCTTGTTTTGTCCCATTTTAGTACCCTGGCTTTCATAACCAAAAGTCTCAGGGAAGTGTTCGCTCAAACAAAAGAGCCAGATGTCTTAGATAGGAGTCATCTGAGGTTAAGAGAAGCCTACATAGACCGTCTTTTTGTCTAGGAAACTGCAACCCACCACAGTTGAATGCAGTAGATCAAACAAATGTCTCATGCTGTGGCTGAGTGATCAAGCTGTGTGGACTAGGTTATGACAGAAGGGCATACAGTTGGCTTACCTGAGGTCAAGTGAAGATATACTGGTATACTACTAGGGGAAGTCTGACCTCTTTGCTGTATTTTTTTCGCTGATAGCATATTGGATAAGCATTTGCCTGATCAATAACTGCATGCCAGATCTCATTGATATGCTGATTTACTTGAAAAACCACATATGGGAAAGTAGCTACATGGAAAAGTTACTTCCTGATTTTTTCTCGAAGGTTATCTATTTTCTGCCCTGGTTAAATGTGGGTATGATAGGAATTCTATATCTGCACACTTTTAGTCTTTTTTTGATGGCATTAATAGGTGCAATCCTTTAATTTAGTTTGCAATTTAAAAGTAGGTATGCAGTTCCAGAGACAAATAATCATTTTTTATTAATATCTCATGAGTCAAAGAACCAATGTGGGTATGCTGGCATTGGCAGAGATTATCTTTGCTTACTATGTATTCAAAAATGAGAAAAATTGCCTCATTTTATATAATCCACAGTTGTTCTGGTTGATGACTATAGGTCCCTTTGAGGAATTGCTATGTTTCAGAGTTAATTATTTTGGCAAAGGTGTGGGGTACTCCTTTTTCCCTCTCACCTGGGGATATTTTTTTTTTCACTACTTTTGGAGAGAGAGGAAGGGAGAGAAGGAGGGAGAGGAGAAAGGAGAAAGAAACATTGATGTGAGAAAAAAAATCAATTAGTGACCTCCCATATGCACTCGGACAAAGAATCATATTATATATGTGCTGGAACTGGAAATCAAACCCGCAAACTAGGTGTGTTCTCTGGCTTGAAATCAATCCTACAACCCTTTGGTTACAGATCGATGTTCCAACTAACAGAGCCATACTGGCCAGGGCATAGGGTACTTCTTCAAAAAGCCTGACACACTTTTCATTCCAGGGGTTCTGAGTCTGGGAATTGGGTGAAAGTCCATGGCTCTCAACTGTGCCAAAAATCTGCTCATGAAACTTAGAATGTTTTAAATGATAAAAATCAAGTAGCTAGTACATAAGAATTCTATTTTAGTCCAGTGGATACTATGATCTATCAGTGTCCACCAATGATTTCTGTAGCTTAAGTCATGTTGATCACTGCTTTAGTAGGCTACCCACCCTGGGAATCATGTCCACTTGTCTCTGGCCTTCATACATCAGCAAAGTAACCTGGCTCTGCTACACTCTAGGATTCTATTATCCTCACTAAATTTAGGAAGCCCATTTAAATGGGGTCACTTGCTGTAACATCCTTGGCCTCACCAGGTGTTTCTTAGTACTTTGGTAAAGGGATGTCCTTGGTGATGACCCAGTTGACCCAGTGAGGGAATGTGTAGCAAGCAACATGTGAAAGGTATGCATTTGCATGTCTGCCTTTATTTGTATCCAATCATCTACATTATACCCTGGACATCTCTCTTCCTTTAACCTTGGCTACCATGGAGCCCAGGTTTCAAACTACTAAATGAGTAATCTGGTAAGCCAAAACTATACGCTCCAACATCAAACATCTTTAATCCATTAGATCTGAAAACTGCAATCATATTAATAAATGTGACTTAATCTAACTTTCGTTTCTGTCGCCTCATACCCTTAGAATCTATTCATAGCATTCCTCCCCAGGTTTTCACTAGTATAAATAAGCAGAACCTTCCAATTCTTTTGCTGGACAAGCTACAGAGTTTGTACCCATTCTTCTGTGATTTGAATGTAGTTATAAGTCTGTAAACAATGCAAGGTGATTGGGCATATCTAATGGAGAATTAGCAACCACAAACAAGGCAACTGCCTTGTGTTCATCCCTTACTGTGTTCTTCAGACAGGGAAGAAAGGGCTCCTTCTATTTTCAAGAAAGTTCAGTGGAATTTGGAGGTTCAGATCCATCAGAATCCACCCAATTATTCCTCAATAAATGCCCTAAATTTTAATAAGCTACCAACCAAGGCGATGCATCCAAGGCTCTTTATAATTCTAGATTATGCATCATCAAACTTTGAGTCTAGTTTTCAAAAACATTGGTCATTTATTTGGCTACGAGACTATGATACATTTTAGGAAGATCTTTTGATTTCTGGACATTCAGTGAACTGAACATTTAAAACCCTGAGCAATTCAACTTCTGTTTGTAGAAAGAAGCTCTGCAGTCAGAAGCACATAGACTCTCTAACAGTCCTTCTTGTCATTGTTTACAACTGATTTTTTTATTCTAGCAGTCTCTTGTTATCTCAAATTCTTGCCTTTAATAGGTACTTCATTTCAGGCAACTTTAGTGATAAGTTGATGGTTATTTAAAAATCTTTGAATGTCACGGACCCTGGCAGTGAGCTTATTTTATCTTTAAACTGAACCAGGCAGACAAGCTATCCCAGATCCTTATCATCACCAAAGTCTACTTTTTAGTACCATTTTCAGGACAAAATATTTTCTTAGAAGGTTCTACTGGGACAATGGAAACTAGTTGGATTATTTCCGACAGGAGAGGATTTAGTAGAAGAGGGCCTTAGATGCTTTCCTAATTGCCAAAGTGCCTGGAGAAGAAAATGTCATGAAAAATCATTGTTAACTCTCAGGTGCATCATTACCTTACAGAAAAGCAGGGAATTAAAAAAAAAAGAAAAACATGAAAAACTGCTAATAATCATCCCAATGTCTCACAGTACCATGGCAGGTGAATTACTGGGCAACACCTGGAGTTCACTGCAAAAACACAACTGTGCTGAAGAATATGTTTCTGACTGACTCAGAAGCAGGTATGTGTGTACTGCTTCCACGTTGGCACCTTATGAATATCTCACAGGTGCCTATCATTGGTAAGATATAACCTGGAATGAAACTAGCAAGGGATTTTGAGAAATGTAATGGCCAGCCTTCTGGTCACTGAGAATAGGGGATGCCAAGGTGGGAAGCAGTGCTGGGTTGTACAGATAGCAAAATGAGTTGTTGTCCTATACTCTATACATTTGAATGTTTCGTGACTTTATATAAAAAATAACAATTACACATATTTATGTACTTATGTCTGTACTTCTATGTAGCACAGTGGATATTAATAAAAAGTTTCTGGTTCACCTAATATAGAACAGGAGCCATTAATACCTACATGTATCCATCCCAAGATTGATTTTTGCAAATGTTATTTTGTGGTTAGAAAAAAAATAGCACAGAGAGAATCACATTTTGGCTGATTGAAAAATAGAATAATGTGTAGCAAACAATAACAAAAAAGAAATATTACAACTAAAATTTTTGAAAATTTTAGTTAAAATCCAAAGATAAAGTCTGTTGACTGACTAGAACCTGAAAATGGACCAATAAAAATCTTTCATGGCTCCATATTCCCTTCTCCCATCTGTAGGCAACATGAAATTGAAATATAGTTGTGTTAGTAACAAAATTAAATTGCTTAATAACATTTGTCACAATTTCTAGTATTCCTAATACATCTGGCTGTTTTGATAGTTTACAATATTTAAACCTGTATGGCATCATGTTACAATAGTGCCTGGATAGAGTAAGCACCAAATAAATACTTATTGAATAATGAAAACAAATTCAGACTGCACATTTTAAAGTTTGTACAAAAAATGTTCAACAGGTATACTAGTGCTCTTAAGCAATGAGCTAGAAATCAAGAAAAAGGCAGTTAATTTGAGCTGCCAAGAGTCAACTCACTGTGGGAACTTGGAAAAATCATTCCAAATCTGTGTGCCTTACTTCTTTTCTTAATAATGAGCTCTCCTGACTACTTCACGGAAACACCTGAGATAATTACTTTGCCTGGAGCTTTTTCAGAGGAAATATGAGCTAATTCAATGAATATTGATAACAATGCTAGATGTTGCATTGGTAAGCAAACGTACGTGACTTTACATATTAATGAAGTTTCATTGTAAACTAAACATGATCAAGCCCTGGCTGGTAGTTCAGTGGATAAGGTGTCGGCCTGAGAACCCAAAGGTTGCCGGTTCGATTCCCAGCTAGGGCATATAACCAGGTTACAAGCCAGGTCTCCAGCCAGATCCATAGCTGGAGGCAGGTGAAAGGCAACCATACATTGATGTCTCTCTCCCTCTCTCTCTTCCCCTCTCTTTGAAGAATAATAAATAAAATCTTAAAAAAAATTAAACATGATCATATTAATATAAGGAAACATTTAGATTATAATAAATTTCAAAGCTTAGGTAGCAAATACGGAATATTATTCATGCATTCAACAAACCTTTCTAAGAAGTCAAAGGTCATTTTGTCTTTCACTTTCACAGTTCTTCAAGTCCTTGCCAGACCCAAGTCCTACTGTCCGCTAGGTCTCTGTTCCAAAGTCAACAGCATTTCTACCCATCAGACAAAGCAACCTTTTGCTCCTAGTGCCTGTTCTTCTGTTACCTCTCAACTTCTTGGCGGTACTGACATGTTCTTAACAGAGATCTTTCCTCCTCTCCAAAATCTTGTCATGTGAATATGTTTTTAAATCCTCAATCATATTTAAAAATATCTAAAATAACTTTGTGCTGACTTCCATCACCCCTTTTAAACAAGTGAGAAAAGTTCTTGCCTCCCTCCGCCCTTCAAATAAACACTTGGCTATTTCCATGACTTTTCTGATCAGAACTAGATTTTTTCAGAAAGCCAAGAGTCCCTCTTAATTACTAAGGTTGGAAATTAGAATGTCATGTCTCATATAAAATTGAAATCTTTTGGTCTCAAAATTTCCCCTCTCCTCCAGCTAGAACCTGTTGGTCACTTTTTTCTATCTTTCCAGTATCTCCTCCTCTAGCTTTCTAACTCTGATATCCATCAGTGCGGAATTGGATGGAGGGGTTGCTGGGAATGCCTTACTTTGTCCTCGATCCTCTGGTTCACCATCTCTTTCTGCAATTGGTAGGAATCCGTCTCAGTTTCTCTCTGCTAAGAACTATTCATCTGAGTGGCCCTTTTAGTTGTTGTTGTCATTGGGAGTGAGTGTAACCTACTTCCAGCTCTTGTCTGTACTTATGGCCTGCTTTTTGCCCCAGGGAAATATGAACTCTTCCCACTTTGTCCTTTGCACTGACGAAGAAGCTTCTGTGAGTGTACGTGCTGGTAGATCCATCTGAAGTTCCTTTTACTAAAATTGGGATGAGTAGCTAATGACTCCCAGCCTTTTCATGGGGAGAATTGGAGCTCACAGTACTTGAATAACTCTTTCCTTTTATGCCCTCTCTGTGATTGAATTGCAAGTTTGAAATATTTAAATGTTGACTGAGACAAATCTTTTTCTGGCACCTCAGTTTAGTACTTCATATCTGTTCATTTTGGTGCCATAAAATAATTCTAATTGAACATGATATTATTTTTCTGTGTACTAGCTCAGAGGGACACCTTTCCCTTTATTTTGTTACATATATTGGATAATTACTAAGAAAAGTTTTGGATGCTTAAAGGAGAAGTTACACACCCATGTGTACTTTTGTGCAAAAAAATTAATTAAGCCACACATTTCTGGTCATTGGCTATCTTTTGGGGATCAATGACTCTGAGACTCTTAGAAGATTCTTATACCTTCCCCATCTGCCCTGGTGTCCAAAGTTAGAGGGATGGAAAGAAACCTCTGTCCACTGTTTTGTTTTGTTTTGTTTTAAATTGCAGTGTTAGCTAAATTCATCAGTCACACTGGTGATCCTGAAGAAAGGGAGAATTTTGTGCATGCCTTCTCTTTTCTCTTCTTGGCTTCATCCTTTCTTGTTTGGAAAATGAATTAAGCCAAGACCCCTGTGAAACCTGGGAGTGACTGAAGGCACAGACTCTCCAAGGTGTTAGATATCAGTAGCAGGGCTGAAAGGGAATGAAGCTAATTATTCTGTTATTTTCTGGAATGCTCTCCTTTTGGAGATTTGTATGGGTGGGGCAGAGCAGTGCGGTGAGGAGATGGGTAAGCCAATCTAACTTCCAAACTGACAGTGGTGGCTGTTTTAGGAATCTGCTTGGATATGAAGGAACTTTGCTTCATTGTAACAACTCCACGGAGTTAACCTGAAGCAGAGCAGAGTCTGCTTAGGTGAGAAGCTGAAAGGACACAAATAGGCAGTTTAGTATGTCCGACTTTTCCAGGGGACCCTAAATCAGAGGATGTACTGCTTTTAGGACACAGTACGTGCTGGGTCAGTAATTCTTAACTCTTGCTTTGGGAAATCGAAAACATGCTCACTGAATGTAGCCAGGTTCTGGATGGACAGACAGCCCATCCTCCTGCTTCAGTTGAGAATACTTTAGGTTGCAACTAATTGATTTTAATACTAAAGGGGGTTAGCTGTGCCCTGTAACTAAAATCTTCAGAGAGAATTTAGGCACCGTGTTGTTTTTCTCTGACACGTGTTTCTGTCTGTCCTTTGCTTGTGAATTGGGCAAAACTCCTGTAAAAGGACTCCTAGCACCAACTAGGACTATGTGTTTCTCCATTCATGTCTGCAGAAGAAAATACCAAACTGGACCATTTTCAATCACGTGGCCACCTGTCCCTTAAGGCTATGTATGACTGCTGCTCATACGAATTACCCTAATCAGTGAAGCCTAGTTTAGGGTCTATTTCAAGCAGTAATTGCAGCCAAACCTCATGGCTACTAACCAGCAAAAGAGAGAGGCAACTGTCTTGTCTGATAATTCCCAATCATAGGGGACAGATTGGTTTTTAATTTTCTATTGAATAAAGTGAGGAAGTGTACCCTAGATTTCTACAAAGTTCTTGAGAATCCTATCTTAGAAACTCAGACTACCTCCTATTTAAGAGGCCACAAGAAACTGTTCTTCATTTCCATAGCACTTGGGGGCATGAAGTTCAAAGGCACTCAAAGTTGGCCCAACAAGGCTTGGTCTAGAGTGATTTTTTTTTTTTTTTTCCTATGTGGTTTTATAATCTCTTTTTGTCCCTTTCCAAAACATTGATTTGATCAACATGTCATATGGGATCCAAGATTCCGAGCTTTATTTGTGCATGTCAAATATTTAATGATTATGGTAAAAATCCCAAGTAATAGAATCTTTAGGTGATTGCTTTCTTGGTGGTTGTTACTTCAATTTTAATTCAAAACACTACAAAGGCTGTGGATGTGGCTAGATGGAATTGTTACTTAGGCCATAGTGTTCATCAATATAAGTAATCTACTTTGTTTGGTTTGGATTAATTTGGTTTTAAGTGATTGTCTGTTTTAAACAATAGCAGGAGGTAGCTATTAGGCATGTCATATATGAAAATATTGCTATTATAATTTCTAAGCATATCAATGGAGCTTTATTTTAAGAGTATTAGAAGCTTAAATATATAGTCAAGTTTCCAGATAGCTATTACTTTTAATGATATAAAATATAACACTTGAACCTTACTTTGATGATATAATTGAAAAAAAATTATAGTCAGAGCTCTTGTTTTCTAAGACTGAGTTCTCCAAGAAATGACCCTCCTTATTTTTATAAAAGCATTTTCTTTGAGAGAGAAATTTGCTTGTTTAATGTTTTATGACATACCTGAATTTTGTTGTTTTGATCTTTCTAAACTGTTCTTATTCTTCATATTGGCTACAAGTGAATTTGTTCTTTTCTCCCTTAGTAAAATGTACTAAGGGAAAAAAGAAAATAAAAGTAAGTCCACTAGAGCATTTTTAAGCTAAAATCGAGTACAATAGAGATCAAAATGAATTTAACGTAGGGAAATGTACTCTGCCACAGTATAAGGAAGCTTAATTTATTATATCCTTAGGGGGAAACAAAATCTAAGCCTAAAGATCATAATAATTGTAAGAGACATGAAGAACAAATTAAAACAAGCAAACAAATAATACCCATTTTACAACAGATTATTCCTCAGAAAAACCAATACATTAAAATAAGTGGCCACCAATAGTCCTCTCTCCCTTAAATGTAGTGCCAAGTATTATGCATGAACCTTAAACTCATTAAATCAATTATAGCATTTCACACTCCTCTTTTGCTTCCATTTGTCACATAATCAATGCATTTTTACCACTGTATCTAGAAATTAGCTTCAAAATTATTCATTATTTCATTCAATGATTATTGTTTTCTTACCTTGGCATGCTATCACAGAGAGATATTAGATGACACCAATTAAGAAAGGACAATTTATTTATAGAATTGGAGAGAACCTGTGCCTTTAATATTAACTTTGATAAATACCTGATTGCATGACTTAATAGCCAATAAATTTTCACTTATTCTACTAGGGGTCTTTTTAGTGAACAGTTGCTGTGTCAGAAATTGTGGTAAGTGCTACACATAAAATTACTTTATTCAACTCTCATAAGAACCTGGATTATTCTTATTTTATAATTAGATAATTAAAGATTAAAATATTAAATATTTCTTCATCTTATGTATACAGCACTTGGCTAGAGTTAAAACCCAAGTATGTTTTAACTAATTAACAAATAATTAGCAAATCATAATAATTAACAAAATCATGTGCTTTCTGCAATACCTTATTATTTCTTCCCAGATTCCCTCAAATTGTCAGTTAAATTTTTCCAGCTTTAAGCTATACCAGGTCATATATTCAGATTTTCATTAATTTCTAATAGATTTGCAGACTAGACTAAGGTTGAGATCTACTTGAGAATAGGGTGGTGTAATATTTCATTGATTAGAATATGCTCATTTGTTGAGATTTTAATATCTTCGACATCAGAGTTACCTTATAATTGAAGATGAGAAAGTAGTTGTCATGAGTTGATTATGACAGTTTAATTTTTTTTTAGTGTCATTTAAATGAATGATGTGTTTTCAATTGATGGTTTTCTAGATTAGATAAAGTATGATACTCAGCTCTTCAATGAGGAAAAATTAGGCAAAGAAAAGGAATCCTAATTCATGACAACTCCACTCCATGCCCCCCTAACCCTCATCCAAACAAAGTTGGGGGAAAAGATGCTCCTTTTAGAAATGAGGTGGGTTTTGAGAGTTTACCTTCCATTGCCATTGTTATCATTTTTTCTTTTGCAGGGCCTTGTTCTAACAGTGGAATTCCTGCTTCTTCAGATTTTCCTCTAGATCATTGAAAAGTAATGTAATTTTATTACGATTTTAATTATTTATATTCTCTTACACCTCTTTTTTAGTCCTATTAACTGAGACTTCACTCTTTTTATTAAGGGCTCTTTCCATAATTTCTATGAAGTTAAAGTATGGTTTTCTTGCCTACTCTCTTTACACATATGTATATATAGGATTTTAAGTGATTATTCCATAAACTGTCTATTCTTATTTTTTCCTATTACCATCCATTTGTACATTTGTATATAAGGATATCAGAATTTTTCCATTATGTAAATTCCCAGTGTTATTGAAGGACTTAAGAAACTATTGAAATAGATAATGTTTTTGCATGGACCTCTATCCATTTTGAGATCTCCCCAAAGCTCTGCTCCTCACCTGCACCACTTCCTTCACTAATGTTCCTAGGAGAAATTGATCCTTTCATCCTCAGAATACCCTCATAGCTTATGCTGTAGAGAAGTCTCTCAGTTTCCTTTCATATAAAATGGGCAATGATATTACCTACTTATATTGCTTATAGTATAAATTAGCTAATGTATGTAAAACTTAGATCAAATGTCTGGGACCAAATAAGTGCTCAATAAATATTCACTATCGTTAGAAGCCATTCAGTATACATTATAAACAGCCAGTCTAGTCTTTTTCCTGTGTATTTTACAGATCATAAATTCCCAGAAGGCAAAGACTATGTTGTAAACACATTTGAATCCCTTTCAATCCTAAAATTGTGCCTTACATGTTCTGAAAATCCCATTTTTTAAAACTGGAAAATAAAAATTCCCATTCAGCACCCACCCTAATTGGGTCTGTAAGGCTTACCCATTCAATATTTGTGGGAACCAGAATGTGCAGCTTTCCCCATTTAAACTTGGAATAATTGGAAAAAATAGGTTTTGGACTCAGGCAAAACTTAGTGTAAATCTTAGTTGTCTTTTATTTTGATATTGGGAGTTATTTTGAACTTTAAGCCTCAATCTGCTTTTGTAAAAAGTGATATTTATCCTGTGTGATTGTGGTTGAAATTAAATTACATAATATACACAAAAACCTAGCACACTGCCTAACTTATATTAGGCATTCCATAAATAATAATTATTTATAATTATTGTTATTAGTTTAAAATATTACCTTGAGGATATTAGTTAATACCATTAAATCTCACTTTTTCAAATATAAATAAGCCTAACATTGCACTATTCATGTGATTACAAAGATAGTTAAGTTATATACGTAAAGATCCTACCAAAATGTCTTCATGTAGTAGGTGTTCCATAAATAATTCTTAAGTCTCCATTCCTCCTTTCCCACCTCCTATTTCTTATATAACAAAGGAACAATTTCCTTGTTCTTTCAAAAGGGATATTTCCAAAAGTTTCCTAACTCTTGAGTATGTTGCACTAGTGTAGAAACTTTAGCAAAATGAAAACCTAAGGACTTTGTGTCTTTAGGTTAGAAAAATTATGGAGACGTTTGGAGTAACCTTTACTATCTCCCATCACCATTACTGAGCAGCATTCTGTAATTTCCCCTGGGCATCTCCAGTCTTAGACTTTCAATGGTGCAGGGAGATCTGACCCTTCAGCTCATATAAATAGTATTCCTGAGAAGTCCTATGCTATTAGGTTGTTTCTATATTTGATCCCCACGGGATTTTTAGAGTTATGGTTTCTTTCTCTGAACAAAGTGAAATGATCCTAAAACAACAAAAGAAACACAGTGATGGACCCTTCTTCTAACCTCCTAAAGAAGAAGCTCTAGGAAAAGTCCTAGATGCTGTGTTTGTACATAGCTCGCCAAAGGTGAGGAGGCTTATACGGGTCTGCAGGCCTAGGGCAGCACTGTTACACTAGATGGCATTTTATATTGATGGTGTAATTTGATGATAAATTGTCATTATTATCTCTTTATTAACAGATAAGAATTCAGAGCACAATTGTCATGCTTGACAATTTGACCAGGAAGTTATTAGCAATACTGACAGGCCAATTACAGTTGCTTGTACTTATTTCTTACTGATTGGAGCCATGGCAATTTCAAGGGATGTGAAAGTACTGAGATTCCTGTAAATTGAGGGGGGGTGGTGTTGATAGCAGTCTCCCACACTCAGGAACAAGGCAGTGAGAGTCCATTTAAAACCACATGGCAGAATCACTGCAAACAATATTTTATATGCCACACCTGTCCCAAGAATCAATACGTGACACACATATACAGTAAAAAGGTCTAACTAGAACCATAAGGCCAATGAATTTCTTTTCTGTACTTAAGGAAGAAAGAAGCAAAGCACAATGAAATAAGCCAATACATGGTCAGTTCAGATTCAGAGTTCAATACACTACAGCTTATTACCTCAACAATTCATACTGACCCCAGGGCAATGCAAAGTCATCAATCATCAAAGAAATATTAAAGTAGCTTTAGTATACTGTATTTAGCAAGACTGTGAAGTTGGATTAATGTATTTTGAAAAGATTTTTTTCAGCTGCTTAGGTTGAAACAGAACAGTTTTTCTATTTAACTCCTCAGATAACCAAAAAAATTGGGGTTCCTGAATTATGCAAATGACTGTTGCAAATGGTCCTGTAAGGATTTTTAATATTACCAACAGGTATAATATACATTAAGAAATATAAAGTACATGTCCAAGATGGGCTCACCTTGAAGCATTCATTATGATGCCTCAAAGTTACATTTGGCCCCTGGAAAGAATGTCAAACACAAGTCTCCTACATCATTGCTGCTAATGTCAGGGGAAGAAACATCATTAGAGAAAAAGGTAACCCCAGTCCCCCATGAATCCTTGCAGGGAGAATATAATTAATCACTCCCAACTGTCCCAACCTTGCATTTGTAGTTCCTGACTTCAGTGGACTAAGCCTACCATTTATCTTCATTACTGGCCAGCAGCATTAATAAAGATCAGCTTAAGATCTGAGTGCAGAACCACTTCCTATAGATTCCAGCTTAATTTAGGAATGCCTACACTGAGGGAAACATCCTCTCTCTGTCTTTGAGAAATGAGTTGGGTTTCCTGTGATACAAGCTACAGCAATAAACAAAGATGATGCATATGTGAAGATCCACAGCCAATTCTTTCATTGATTACGTTCGGCCATTAATTTTCAGCCTAATTGCTTTTGTTGACACTTTCACCTCAGTGGTACTCACATAGGCCTACAGATCTGTTTGATCACAACTCTTGGGTTTTGAATTATTTAATATTCAATCAGTTTTAGAAATGTTGTCCATCATACTTTGTCCAGGATTTCTACAAAGGAATAAATATAATGGGATATTTAATAAAACAGATCTCCTTAAATAGTTCATTACCTTTGTAATCTTGGGTTATCTTCTTTGTTCATAAAACGATTATTTTGTAAAATTAAAATCTCAAAGAATCTCCACATTCCACCTGGGTTTAAAGAGCATCAAAACACATTATACATACAATCTACATAACGTATTTGTCTCATGAAAATGATGGCTTCACAAAAATTTTGTTCATTCTATTTAGCTGCCGTCTTATGATTTTAAAAATTCTTAAGTTATTTTATATATTTTTAAAACAGTCCATACCAGTTTTGTTTTGTTTTGTTTTTACACCAATGCTCTGTTGTATCTCAGTCTACATAATAACACTGGTTCTCTCTTTCAGCATTGCATGGACATGGGCCTCAGGATGAGCAGGCTGTGCACTCTAGATGTATCAATCAACATTACCATCGTAGCTGTGCAGATGCAGTCTTTTCAGCTTCCTTGTTCTCTTCCTAAACTACTTAATGCTCTTTTAATGGCAACATTAAATATTAGTTTCATGATTTTCTGTAGTTATTGTGAGATGATATTATATGCATTTAATGGTTTTTTAAAGAGGTAGACTATGAGAAAAGCTTATGATCTTTGTTGCTGGGCCAGTTCTTATGAATGAATTTCAAGTAGTCTTTTCCCTCTTTTCCGATAAGTGCTTATTTTAATTGAGGTATTTTACCAAATGTTGACTTATCTTTTCTAGCTAAAATTTTTGTAGCCTTTATAAAATAATACAACTCTAATATGTATATACACACATAATACCTATACTGAATATATAACCCATACACACACACACACACACACACACATATACACATACATGTATGCAGTCATACAAATTAAGCCAGATCTTTAAAAAATTTAGATATGTTGAAGAAACCACATCTTTTTTGATGTCTAAATGATCACTGTTTACACAAATACGACCAGTTCTCAAATTTATCAAGGGCAATGCAATGTTACTAAAGTGATTGCTTCACTTTATGGAAGTGAAGCTAAATGGAGAATTATCTAAAGAACTTATAAAACATTTTCAGATAAAAAATTGTCTCATTGTCTCTTTTGGCTGTTGAAGCGACTTCAGCTTCAGTTATGCAAATAATTTTTAAACTCTTCATTCTACCATTCCTTGCAGACAGACTCATATTTTAATCAGTCTGCTTTGATGGCCCTTTGAAAATGATATCTTGATATGTACTTAAGTGCAATAAACAAACTTGACATTTAAAGGAATAAAGGAAGTGGATATGAATTAAGCTGGGAAATGCAGTCTGTATCTTAGCAGCCATATGCCTAGCTAACACACAAAGGAAGTTTCTAGTGTTAAAAAGAAGAAAGGAAGAATACACTTAGAGACATCTGCTGTGTGCCACCAGTCTACTTGGGCACCCTTCACCCCACAGAGACCCCATCATCCTTGCCCCAAGTGAGAAAGACTAAAGCCCCACCTGGTAAACTGCATAAAACTCAAGAGTCCAGGACCTCTAAGTGATGTGCCCTGTATTCCAACAGACAGAGAAGTAGCTCCTAGATATATCTACAAGCTATTAAAAAAATACTTTCTCTGCCTTCCATGCCCCACCCAATAGTGAATAGTGGAGTAGGATTCCACTATTAGGAGTGTTCCCTTGATAAACTTTTTCACTTGGGAAATGGAAGATGGGGAAAAACACAGAAGTCTCTCACTGGCTCTTAGCAACAATGAAGCTCCGCAGATCAGAAATTGTGAACCAGGCGGCCTTGTAGAAAGTTTCTTGTTTAAACCCTGGATCAACTCCCTGTGAGAAGCTGCCTTGTTCATTGTCTTCTATGGCTCTAGGGTTTGCCTTTTAGGAAGATTTTTCTTGGGAAGTTTTTGAGGGGTTGCTTTGGTAAACAATACAAACAACAAGCCCGAGTGACAAAAGCTTTAGGGTACAATTTATTAACCTCTAAAGCAATTCTCAGGCCTCCCCCCGTGGGCTCTGTGAGGAAGCCAGGCACACTTTTCCATGCCAACTTGTCTCCAGTAACTGACTTGCAGTCAAATGCTGAAGAACCACTTAGTTTTAGCTCTTCCTTAACTTGATAACAGACCATTTGGGCTACTTGTTTTGCCTCGAGCTTCTGTATTCACCAATAAAGAGTGATCACCAAAATGCTAGGCCTCCACCTTCGATCTCAATAAAAGCAGAATTCCAGGCTTGTGTGCCCCATGATGTGTCTATAACAACCTTTTCCTGAAAGTTTCCCTAATGGTTATTGCTGCCAGGTGTCTTGGAATCATAACAAGAACCATATCGGGCAGTCCAGTTATAACATTTGTTTAGCAAGGAGAGAGGTCTGCGGGAAGCTCAGGGCCCAGGCACAGCCCCCAGGCATTTCTAGCAGATAGCTTTACTTATGATAGACTGAGACCCACACAGACAGGAATGTCTTGCGTTACTACGCTATGATGTTAAGAATACTAGGGAAGGTCTTTGGGCAATAGGACATTTTCAGCTTTCCTATACGGTCTTGTGGGACCGCTGTACTATGCAAGGTCTGTTGTTGGCTGAATCATTATCATGGAGCTTGTGACTTGATATGTCACAACATGGATTAGTCTCAATTTGATTATGGTGAGGAGAAAAAGCCAAAACAGTGCATACGGTATTGATTCCATTTCTGTAAAATTCTAGAAGATGCAAACAAATCCATGGTGACTAAGCAAAAGTAAGTGATGATGGGGAAGTGAGGGAGGGGAAGGAGAGTGAGATTTTGAGGGATCTGAGAAAACGCCAGGGTGTGATAAATGCATTACTCGTTTTGGTTGAGGTGATGGTTTTGTGAATGTATACAGAAGGTGAAACTTATCAAAGGGTACCTTTTTTTAAAAAATATTTTATTTATTATTTTTAGAGGGAGGGGAAGAGATAGAGGCAGAGAGGGAGACAGACATTAATGCATGGTTGCCTTTCACCTACCTCCAGCTAAGGACCTGGCTGGAGACCTGGCTTGCAACCTGGTTATGTGACCTGGCTGGAGAATAGAACTAGCGACCTTTGGGTTGGCAGGCTGGCTCCTTATCCACTGTGCCATCAGCCAGGGACCAAAGGGTACTTTTTATTTCTCAATATATCTGTTAACAAAAATACAAAATTTAAGGGTGTCTTTAAGTTCTTATGGTACATAATCTAAGCAGAAGATCTATGCAAGGTAATGTATTCAATTTAACAGAATTGTAATTAAGAATAGTTTTCTTCTCTGTAACTCCTTGTGATAAAGCTTGACCATTGCATTTCTTATAACATGTTTTGCATGCTGTTAGGCTAAAAATGTGTACAGAGAACTCATTTTCAAAAATTCTTTTAAGACTACAAAGAGTTGCAAATATCATCAGATAATTACTCATGTGAAAGCATATTTATTCAAAGCTGCCTAGGTCACACAAATCAATTTAAAATAACAAAATCTTTTTTTTTTTTGCTTTTACAAACATGACATTTCTTCCATTACAGTTGATGTTATTCTACCTTCTACATTAAATCTTTACATTTCTTTACATTTGAGATTAAATCATTTTAATAGTTAAGATTATATAGCACAGGATTATTTTGATGTAACCAATTAACTTTCAATCTGAGTTTCTTTTGCTGCTACTTAGTCCTTAGAAACCTTCATTGAAAAGTTATTTTTTAAAAACTGGTTGAACAATTTAACAATATTTTTTTAAATTGTATTTATTATTTTTAGAGAGAGGGGAAGGGAGAGAGGGAAAGAGACATCAGCGTATGGTTGCCTTTCACCTGCCACAGCTATGGACCTGGCTGGAGACCTGGCTTGCAACCTAGTTATAGGCCATGGCTGGGAATTCAACCAGCCACCTTTGGGTTTGGGTTCACAGGCAGGTGCCTTATCCACTGTACCACTAGCTAGGGCTTAACAAGAATTTTTAATAATGTAAATTGTAGCCCTTCCTAGCTTCCTTCCTTTTTACCTCCCTCTCTTTCTTCTTTTCTTCTTCCTTCCTCTTCCTCTTTCCTTCCCACCCTACTCCCTTCTTTTTGTTTTACTTCTCCTTCCCTACCTTTTTGTTACTATTTTAACAAAATTAGTATTTTCAGTTCTCGGGATCTGACGTGTGAGCCACAGCCTTCCTTTTGATATTTCTTTTCTGGTTGGTGAATCACACCTGAAGGAGGAAGTTTATGTAGAAGGGAAGGATAGTGTACAGATGGGCCCCAAGGCTGTGGGCACTGCAGGTGCCTGGGAAAGGAGGGGATACAGATGCTATAGCAGTCACGGAAGGTTCGGTGTATTTTTAGTGAAGAATACAGTTCATCATTCCAAGCCAAATAGGGTTATATTTAGACTACTCATGCACAATGATTTTATTGAGTTAAAAAAGTAACCACTTCAGTAGTTTCTTATCTTCTTGAAATCTTGTTGCTTATAAAACATCCGAAGACCGACATTGCTATAATTTGATTTCTCATAATATCCATTAGAACAAAAATTAGGTTTATACAGGCCTTTTTCCTAGTGAACCACATATCCTGGTTTCCATGGATTTAGTTCTACCTGCATTCATTTCTTTCAATAATCATTTAATAATTGTGTTACCTTGGAAAATTATTTAAACTCACTGAGCTTTAGTGTCCTCATTATATGTAGGGCCACTCTGAGTAATAAATGGAATAGTGCCTAACCCATACCAATAGCCAAATAAATGAAAGTGTTACTCCTACTATCATTAATTACTTTGTGTTAGGTGGTTATACTTTAGTACAATTTAAGCTCATTTTATACAGTAAAGAAATATTTTGTGCAGATTTAATTTTTGTTGGTGGGTCATACATTCCCATTAGAACAATTACTTAGTGCAGCGATTTTCATCTGGTGTGCTGAAAGAATTTTTAAAACATGCAATACCTGACTATTTAGTGAGGGGCACTGACCGCTTTTCCATTAGATTGTCAATTAAAAAAATGACACTAGTCACCACAAAAGCCATCCCATTTAAATGAATAAAAAGTATACCTATTTTTGTCAGATCAGCAAAAAACATGTATTTTTTATTTAGTGTGCTGCAGAATTTTAGTAATTAGTATATGCGTGCCATGAGATTAAAATGGTTAAAAATTTCTGGTTTAGTATCTTTACCACTTAGTAATCCTCATTATTATAAATTGTATTACTCTCAGTGATTAACTGACAAAGCTGATCTTTTAGATATAAGCAATGAGTGATAAGGCTTGAATAATATTTCTATATGTTTTTACTTTCTGGAAGGCCTCATTTGGAAGGTAAGACATTTGGAAGATTCAAACAAATTTATCAGCTCCCCTGAGACAAACAGGTTTAGACTCTTGCTGATGTAAAATTAGTTACTGTTATCCTGACATGTTGTTTTTGTAGTTTGAATAGACACACATGTGGATTCAGAAAGCAATCTTAGTTTACAATACGCTGTCTCATTGTGCCTCCTAAGGAACACTCACAATTGTTATATGGTGTGGTATGCATTTTGGTTTTGAACTTGAGCTCCATGTGCTGATACTATTTAGCTTTTCTGGCTTCATCATTGCTCTGTTTTAGGACTTTGTTCCTGATTTCAAGGTCTTGACCCTGCTACTCTGTCTTGAGCCTTGATTTGATTTCCCATCTTAGTTTTTCCATTCCAGTTGCTTTTGTGAAATATTTTTGGAGTTTACTAATAAATTGTCCCATTATAACAAGTTCATGTCTATTTTGTGAATAGTTTATGTCTTTTATGTGATTTCAAAATATGCCAAAATATTCTGAAGAAACCTTATGAACCTTCACGAAATTATAGAAGATATATTCAAAGACTTGGCATAGCCATTTGAATCACTAAGACAGAGGCAATTATTTTGTAAAATGAAATTAATTTACAGATATCCAAGCAGATTTTTAAACAGGCAGCCTCTCACCAAAAGGGTGTCAACTCTTTGAAGTTGATCTATCATTTAGTAAAAACACTATACTTATTCTATCATTGGAGTTAGAAATTAGATCTGGATATTCTTGGCTATAGTGAATTAATGTTTATAATGATCTACAGTTACCTACTATTTGGGTCTTAACACCTGTGACTACTTAAGAAACAACTATATCAGCTTTTGAGTTTTCTTTGGCATTGGCACTAATAACTGATTTATATGTTTTGCAACTGATTGAATGTATCATGTGTCAGTATAAACCATCAATTGGACCTACATCTGATATTTCATTTGTTTAAGGCCATTTGACATCTATCTCTTTTATATGCTCTGCATTGAACTTGGAGCTGAGAATAAATAGACACTAGGCTTAGACTTTGTTTCTAAATTAAGGAGACTCACATTTCAGATAATAACTAGATGCCTTGAGCTATTTGGAGAAACAATCATGCCGTTTACTGGGAAAACCCATTATTGGATTTGTAAATCTTCAACAGAATAATTATTTGACTTAATTTTTCATTATTTATTTTTAGATGGTTGCCTTGACAAAGTGAAATATATCCTAAGACAGTTGAAAACAATAAAAATGTTTTATTTTGGTCCCTTCTTTTCCATCATCCATATATGGTCTGACTGTTGACAAAAAGAAGTTATTGAAGCAGCTTAGGTAAGAAATGATGATTCAATGAACTAAGGGGGCAGCAACAGAAATGGAGATGAGCAGATAAAGTGGAATAAATGTTGGAAGATGTTGAAATTTGCTGATGGATAGGATATAGGGATGAGGAAAGGTAATTCTGAGATGTTCATTAGAAGTCCAAGTGAAACATTTAGGAGGTAGTTGAACATATAAATATTGGCTTCAAGGGAGAGGTTTTATCTGGAAATGGATAGGTGATTAGGTTTTTGTGGAGACAATTTATCTAAATGATATTGATGCCCATAGTAAACCTAAAATGGGTTTCTTTTATTTGAAGGACATTGGTTTTTGCTTCTTATTTTTTGTGTCACCTGGAAGACTTAATTACTTTCAGTCTTGCTATTTTCCTCTGATAATAAAATGTAATATTTGTGAGGTTTAAATGAAATAATACATACAGCATTTAGCATAATGTTATGTATATAGTAACCACTCAATGAAAAGGTAGTAGTAATCTGAGAGCAGAATTAATATGTCTTAGAATAAAGACTAAAAAGGAAAGCTCTTGTTAATAGTGGTTAAATTAAATAGGATTGTTTTGCATTAAAATGTGCCCATAAAATCCTGAAAGACAGAAATGGGCAAGAAAAGTTATTTCTGAGCACCCTCTTAGATTAGCCCTAGGTTAGTTCCATCTTTCACTGTCATTAAGCTGTTTGTAGCTATGTAAATTGTAGTTTCAGTAATACAAAATGACTCTTGTCCACAGACATAACAATGAGTATGCCCAGCGGAAATGCAATCTACTCTTAATTCATCTTGGTATTTGCGATTGCCTTCCTAGGTGCATTCTTTGAATGGTTCTTTGAACTGGATGCAACATTTTATGGCTCCCATCACTAATTAATGAGATAAAAGGGATATGGAACATGTGTTCATTTATATTTGTATGAGTGTTATGACATTGTCTTTAAGAAAGTATTCTTGAATCAAAGTAAAGAGTAACTCTTATTATTCAATTTGATAAAGAAAAATTGTAAGTGATATGGATATAAAAAGACAATTTACTAAAATAATTAGAAGAGGGATGTAGGTACATGCTTTGATAAGTGTTATTGGATTGAACCATATTTCCAATCTGATCAAATGATATTTAAATCTTGAAATACTTTAAGTGGTGTTTCTTAAATGTGTTTGGTGAAACATGAATATATTAAGAAATGCTGATAGATAGTCTGAAAAAAAAATCCCAACATCAAATTAGTTTTGGAAAAAACCGGATTTATCTAAGTTAAGTTCCTTTACTACACATCTGAGTCTCCACTAAGTGAAATGCATTGTAACATCTAAGAGGGAGATAATGTATAGCACATCCCAACATATTTTGATTTCTTAAAACACATGTTTAAACAAATCTATTTGTCTAAAACTTGATTTAAAGGAAGATTTTTGAAATTTTCAGTAAAGAAATGATAGGACAAGAGAAATAGAACAGTCTAACTAATAGCAGGGAAAGGGGTGGGGTGAAATGTTTCTACCAGTCATCCAGTTCCTAAGGACCTCCTCCATCTCAGCAGTGGCAGGGAATTGGCCATTTGAATTTATCTATGGGATTGCCTGAGCACAGCCTGATTCTGCCTGCAGAGGCAAGAGCCAAACAATACTATAGTCCTTTTAAAGCCTGCTTTTAAAAGACATCCTGCTCTCACATTTCATACATAGCATTTGTGCCTACCAAATTGCTCTATTATTAATTGTATCAGTGGCTTAAAATTTAAAACTCATATGCTTCAAGAAATGTAGAGAAAAGTGCCATGACCAAAGAAAGAGAGTGGGAGAGTGGTATTCAATTTGGGGATTGAAGCCTTAAAATGATTTGTCTCAGAATCCCTAAAATGCATCAGGATTAAAAAAAATTATTTTGCCCTGGCCAGGTGGCTCAGCTGGTTGGAGCATCAAGCTGTATACCAAAGGGTTGTGAGTTCAGTGTCAGGTCAGGGTACACACTTAGGTTGTGTGTTCAATCCCCAGTCTAGGCACAAAAGGGAGGCAACTGATGGATGTTTTTCTCTCTCTTTTTCTTTCTTCCTCACTCTCTAAAATCAATAAACATATCCTTGGGTGAGGATATGTTTTTAAAAATCCCATTTTACAGATAGTCTTATAATTCTCCAATAATACTTTTGGAGATCTTTAGTGTTAACTTGATAAATCTAAAATGTTTTATAGTGTTGTTTTAAAAATAATTACAATTTTTATTTGGGTAGTGAAACAAAATAATCTATTGATTTATGTAATTCATTATAAAAGAATAAATTAATTAAGCATAGCTTGTTCATTGATGGAATGTTCAAAATGAGATATTTCTGATTAACTGAAAGTATTATGGAACGTGTAAGAAAAATGTAGGTGAGCCTCTTTTTACTTAAAACCGTATCTAGTCTGACTGAAGATTTAATGTACATAACAACAACAAAATAACAGTTGAAACATAGAATGAGAATTAAAAACTGAGAAATTGAAGCCCTGGCTGGTGGCTCAGTCTATGGATTAGGCACTGGTCTATGAACCCGAAGGTCCTTGGTTCAATTCCTGGTCAGGGCATATAACCAGGTTGCAAGCCAGGTCTCCAGCCAGGTCTATAGCTGGAGGCAGGTGAAAGGCAACCATACATTGATGCTTTTCTTCCTTTCTTCCTCCCTCCCTGCCCTTCTCTCTACAAATAATGAATACAATTGTGTTTTAAAAAGTGAGAACTTATTTGAATAAGTGTACATACATGTGAGAAAAGAATCCTTGCAGGTTAAACAGGGGGAATGAGAATGATGAGTTTTTTAATATTTGTATTTATTAATTTATTGAATTTATTGGGCTACATAGGTTAATAAAATTATATGGGCTTCAGGTATACAATGCTATAATACATTGTATGTATATTGTTTTTTGTGTTCACCACCGCAAGTCAGGTCTCCTTCCATCACCATTTATTCTTCCTTGAATCTCGTCTAACCCTTTCCCTCTGGTAATCACCATATTATCGTCTATGAATTTTTTGTTTTTTAATTTAATTTTATTTTTTCTTAATCCCTTCACCATTTTTACCCAATCTCCCAACCCTCCTCCTCTCTAACAGCTCTCAGTCTGTTCTCTGTACCTATGAGTTTGCTTCTTTTTTGTTTTTTAGTTTATTTTGTTCATTGGATTCCACACGTAAGTGAAATCATTGAGTACTTGTCTTTCTCTGGCTGGCTTATTTCACTTAGCTCAATACTATCCAGGTCCATTCATACTGTCACAAAAGATAAATTTTCCTTCTTTTATATAGGCATGTAGTATTCCATTGCGTAAATGTACCACAGCCTTTTTATCCACTCAACTACTGATGGGCATTGGGCTGCTTCTAAATCTTGGCTTCTGTAGATAATGCTGGGTGTATATCTTTTGCAGATGATGTAGGGTGCATATATTCTTTTGAATTACTGCTTTGAATTTCTTCAAATGTATTCCCAAAAGTAGAAGCACTGGATCATGAGATAGTTCCATGTCTGAATTTTTGAGGAAACTCCATACTACTTTCCACAGTGGCTGCATCAATTTGCGTTCCCACCAAGAGTGGACAGGTTTCTCTTTTCACATCCTCACTAACCCTTGTTTGTTGGTTTATTGATGGTAGCCATTTCAACAAGTATGAGATGATGTATCATTGTGGTTTTAATTTGCATTTCTCTGGTGATTAGTTATGTTGAGCATGTTTTCATATGTGTGTTTGCCATCTGTATGTCCCTTTGAAGAAGTGTCTATTCAGGTCTTTTGCCCATTTTTGAATTGGATTGTTAGTTTCTTTCTTTCTTTCTTTCTTTCTTATTTATTTATTTTTTGTGTTGTGGTGTTGAGTTTCTTAAAAAAAAGTTCTTGGGGTATCAGTCTAGGCAGATGATATAATAGGGATTTGATGTAGGAGGGGGGTTAACAGAGAAAACAGCTAAAATAAAGATTTTTGTAACTAAGGGTTCATGCTAAGGAGTAATAGCAAAAAATTAGAATAATGCATAATAAAGTCAGATAAAGATTTTGCAAAATTTTGATATTCATATTATTCATATTATTTTAAAGCTATTAAACTTTATGGAATTTTTTGTAAATTCTATAATTTTTAAAAGGGATATCTTAGGTTATTTAAATATATATTTTTCTTTTCTTTTTTATTATTCTTATTTATTCTATTACAGTTGTCTCAATTTTTCCCTCTTTTTTCTCCTCTGCCCAGCTCACCCTTATGCTCCCATAGTTAATCAATCCCCACACCATTGTCAATGTCCATGAGTCATTCATACATGTTCTTTGACTAATCCCTTTTCCTTCTTTCCACCATTTACCTCCCCTCATTCTCCTCTGGCAGCTGTCAGTCTGTTCCATATTTCCATGTCTCTGGTTTTTACTCATTTGTTTATTTTATTCATTTGATTCCTCTTATAAGTGAGATCATATGGTATTTGTCATTTATCTACTGGCTTATTGCATAATAGTCTCCAGGGTCAACCATGCTGTTGTAAAAAGTAGTATTTCTGCTGTGTAGTATTCCATTGTGTAAATGTACCACAGTGTTTTAATCACTTCATCTACTGATGGGCTTGTTATGGTGTATTCTCAGTAATTCCATTGCTGGTTTTTGATATGTGTTAAAGCCTCACTAATTCAGAAAAATTGAAGGAGATATGAGTCTATGCTAATTAGATAATATGGATTTATACATGTGTAGCACACAATCAGTTTTACTTCTTTTCTATATTTATGATAATAATAACTACACAATTAATGTATTAAGCTTCTTGAGGCAATTACTGTGTTCTTGAAGACTGGTTTCTGGTTGAAATATTTTTTTCCTGAATCAAACTTTCCTAAGAAAAAGTGCTTTAAGTCATCAATTCTTTTTGTGTTAATATTGTGTAAACATCTAGTTTTTACTGCTAATTGGATAAGCAGGCCTTTTCTTATTATGTGGAGTCTGAGCAAATGTGATCCTAGTTGTGTTGTATGCTTGAGGCTTGCTTCTCTGAAACATCTGCTAGGGTCCCACACCTTGCTTCATGTTCTAGGAGGCTGCTCTTTGTGGCCTATGTCAACCGGTGCCGTTGCTCTCTCAGCTTCCGGTGTGGTTTTGCTCATGGTGGGTACCAACAGGAGTCCCGCAAGGTGGGAGTAGGGTGTGAGAGAGTTTGTTGCCCAGCTCCCTTCCTGCCACACATACTGAAGGCCACAGATTCTCTTAGGAAGTCCTTATCCCTTCTGAGTTCCAGGAACCATTTGCTTCCTTTTGTCTTTCTGATCTTTCTAAAGACTTTCTGATCTTCCTAGTCAGGGTTCTGTGCCATCTCTTGTCACTGGCTGTTAAGAGCAGCTATACTGCTAAAAGGAATTCCATGTTTGAGTGCGACAACTGTTTCCTGCTGGAACTTGGACAGGTGATATAGCTTTAGTTCAGATTCATAAAAAACAGCAAATGGAGTAAGAAATGTAATTACTGATTCTGCTGAATCAGTAAACATGTTATAAATGTGTTTAATAAGATACTTTAAGAGTGGTTGTTAGAAGGGAAGGAGGTTGGGGACTGGGTGAAAGAAGTGAAGGGATTAAAAAGCACAAATTGGGTTTACAAAATAACCATGGGGAGGTAAGCACAGCATAGGGAATACAGTCAATAATATTGGAATAACTATGGTGTTAGGTGGACATTTGAAATGTTGGGGGGGGGACACTTTGTTAACTATATGATTATCTAACCACTGTGCTGTGCATCTAAAACCAGTACAAAATATTGAAAGTAAATTGTAATTGAAAAATAAAAATAAAAATGCAAAAAATAATTAAATTTATCTAATTACTTCAATTTATTAACAGTTGAATGCTTACTACATACTGGATATTGTTATTTTATTGGAAGAGAAACAGTTTAAGAATCCTTGGTATTTATGTTATCATTGTATTATTAATAACAAATACTATATACCACTAATATTAATATTAATAACATAATTATACTAATTACGTTAATAGTAACAATAATAATATATGGGTTTGATATATTCTCAGCTACAGAGAATGTTTTAAGATAGATGTCAGTTAATACTTCATATGCTTTCATTCACAAAAGGCAAATATAGAACATTTACTATATACAGAGTGCTGGGCTTGTCATTTCTAAAACATTATCTCATTTTTTTATGTTTGAAGTAAAAGCTTACTAAAACTTCTTGTTCATTGTTTTAGATTATTTTGTGTTTATTTTACCTAATAAAATAGGGGATTCACAATCTATGTAGTACTATGATGTTACTTGCATAAACACTGACTATATAGTATAGAAGAGTGTATGAAAGGAGACAAAAACAAAAATAAAACTAATTAATAAAAGACCTGGCTGGTGTCTCAGTGGATAGGGGTCAGCCTGAGAACCCAAAGGTTGCTGGATCAATTCCTAGTCAGGGCACATAACCAGGTTGCAAGCCAGGTCTCCAGTCAGGTCTGTAGCTGGAGGCAGGTGAAAGGCAACCATACATTGATGTTTTTTTCCCTTTTTTCCTCCCTCCCTGCCCTTGTCTCTAAAAATAATCAATAAAATCTTTAAAAAAATTATTTAAAAAGAACTATGGAATTTAGACTGCAGAGAGTATTAGTTTTCCTTTGTGAAGGTATTTGAGAAACAGTTGGGTCCTTTTGTGTGGGTGATTTACCTTTTTCAGGGCATTAGAATAGCATGTTAATTACAGCCTCACTAAGTTAAGTTGCAGGAATCATTTGGATATATATTATATATTCTTTGCATACTTTATCATAATATTTCTCCTAATTAAAAGTGATACATATTTAAAAACTCTTTGTTGATTAATTTCTTATTTTAGAAATATGCAAAATAAAAGCCAAATTTTACAAACATTAACTCCAAATGGCATTTTTCCTATCTCTTACTTTGAACATCTGTTTAAGGAAAAAGAAGCAAAAATGATGGTTAAAACAAGTACTTATTTATTTTAAAAAATATTTCCAGTAGATCTCTGATACCAGTGTAAAGTCAGTTCGATCTCCCATACAAACAATATGGATTATTGGCTTCAATGAACATTGGTTACCCTTGGCTATATTAGCTGACATTCAACTATACGAAAGGAAAGAAAAATAGCTCTGTGATTAGTTTAATGTTAAGTAGTTAGTTAAATAACCCAAACATTCAGTTTCCTGATTATTTTGTTTCCAGGATTTAGCTCTCCTTTGTGATTGCACAAAACAGAATGAAGTCATAGGTTTTCCATACATCTATTAATGGCGCAATGAGATTTTTGTTTTCCTTCCTGTAACCTCAAAATAAAAAATACAATAGCACTGAAACTTGAAGATGATGATGACTACTACTGTAGACCTTAATTACAAATATATTATAATCACACCACTGCTCTGTTTTAGGAGAGCTTAGGGAGTGAAGAGGAAAACATATCTGGGTTCTCAGATCAAGAATGTCAATTGATATTTCCTCAGATTGATAAAAAGTGGTTTAGCTAAATCAACATTATCCAGCATTCTCATGTCTTTTCTCCATTGAACTAAATATAGGTTGCTGTTTTTCAGAAACTTGAAACGTGAAAGGTAACAGGCCTCATTCTCCAGACACACAGATTTAGTCTTAAAAACATCGTGACAATAAGGGCAGCAGCAGGAAACAAACGTAATTAGCAAAGGAAGCAGGGAAAAACATTTAAACGTGTAACATTTATGCATTAGTTCAACGATTCATTTCAAATTTAGCTTTTCAATTCATCTGTCTGCAGGTGTCCTCTATTTCATGTCTAGGTCTAATTTTTTTCATAGAACTATGTGTCACTGGAACAGCTGAGAAAACAAAATTTTACTCCCCCCCAATTTGTTTGCAGCTTCAAAGAGTATAATAAAATGTTTTTATACAGAAAGCCCTATTGTTTTACCTTCAAGAACAGTTTTCAGGTTTTTAATATATTTTTACTGTTTTTGGTCTTACATAAAGCATAGGATTTGAGGGGATTGTGCTGTGCTGCCACATTAATTCTTACAACAATATTCTCACTTAATAGAAAGAACACATGCTTATGACTTCCTTGAGAATTAATTTTCAGAAAATGACCAGCAACTACTAGATCCCATGACCAGTTATTTATTGAAACACTACATTCTCCCAATCTGTTGTTCTACTAACTAGATTATGGTAGCTTTTCTTGGATATATAGGCTAGAAAACAGTAAAGTAATAGTATCCAATATATCACTTTCTATACTTTCTGGAGACCTGGCTTGCAATGTGGTTATTTGCCCTGACTGGGAATTGAACCAGCGACCTTTGGGTTCACAGGCCTATCCACTGAGTCACACTAGCCAGGTCATGCTTTGGACTTTTAAAGGGTTACAGAAGTCTTCTCAAATATGTATTTTGAATCCCCAAGGCTACTTTTATGTGTAGATTATTGAATTACAAGTTTTATTTATTTATTTAAAAGATTTTATTTATTATTTTCAGAGATAGGGGAAGAGTGAGAGGCAGAGAGGGAGACAGACATCAATGTATGGTTGCCTTTTACCTGCCTCCAAATATGGACCTGGCCGGAGACCTGGCTTGCAACCTGGTTATGTGCCCTGGCTGGGAATTGAGCCAGCGACCTTTGGGTTAACAGGCCGGCACGTTATCCACTGTGCCACCAGCCAGCACATTGTGCCACCAGCCAGGGCTGAATTACAAGTTTTTAAAACTCTTAATTCTTACTTTGCCTTTTATTTTGTTTACTCCATCTTTTCAGCCTCCATTTCCCTGAAATGCACGAGGCAACATTTGTCTCCTGCATATCTGTATTTATGTCTTCATGATATTATGGGAGTTCTCACATCTTATCCAGAAATCACTATCAAGTAGCAAGGATGGACAAGAAAAATAATATACATCAATCAAGCTAACTTGATTGATCATGTACTTAGATATTAGTACTTCTACAAAAAATTATTTTTATATATAAAATTTGGTATTATCCTTTCTTGTTTTAATCAACCAAATACATAAATACTTTAAGAAAAAATTATGTTCATATTTGAACCATAATTATTTCATAAATATAAAAACCTTAAATTTACATTTCCGCTTGTAACTTTATTTTGGTACACTTGAAAGTAAAACAATCCAAGCTAGAATCTATTAATCACTTTTTATGTTTCATGACATTATGCTTCAAAAAAAAATTCATGATTTCCTTAGACTACTTTAATGTATTAGGTCTTACTATTCCTATTTTGAAAATGCCACACTTGTCCAAAGTCACATAGAGGTTAAACAAGTTATCTGAGATAATGGAGTATCTCATGAAGAGTGATTTAAAATCTAGTCTAATTCCAAAAACTATTTGCTCTCCAATATTCAATCAAACAGACATAGTATTTTTAATACACAGTTTTCTGTGAATTATTTCAGAACCATGTCTCTACAAGACAATGCTTGTTTCTTCAGAGCTACAGGAGAAATAGTACAGCATGTGATGAAATAGGACTAATTTAAAAGGCTAAATTTGGAAACTGAATATGCTGATTTGTTGTTTGAAAAGCTGGTAATCGCTTTTAGTCCATCTACCATTCATATGATAACATTGTATAAAAGACATTACAGAGAACAGTAGAAATACTGGGAAATTGAATTAAAATATAAAATATTTAAATGCTGCATAAATTTAGTTTTTCTCTATGTTTAGAGCTCTTCATATATACGAGGAAGCACATATTCTATATCCTGTAACTATGAGAGCATCCCAAAGAATATGTGCAATGGGATGAGTCATGGGAGACCATAGGGAAGGGAAGGTGCAAGGGACTATTGCTTTAAAATATTCTTGTCCTTGTCACTTTTCACTTTCGTAGCATTGTTGTTGTATAACACTGTCTACATAGATCTTCCAAAATATGTTTGAAATTTGAATGCACCCCACATCTCAAGCTATTGTTTTACTGAAATGGAAGATAAATAAGAATATTTAACTTTGGAACCTCAGTTTGGATTTAATAAAGGCCGTACACGTAGTGTTGTAGAAGCCATTTTAACCACAGTACATGTATACTTTAAAACTGATAGATTGTTAAAAGGAGATTGTATGAGATTCAAAGAAAAATACTTTCTCTGAAAACATAACTATCCCATCTGGGTCAGCAGAAAGGAAGGTGAATTAACTTTAAAATATACCTTTAGAGTATGGATAATAAAATATCAATTTCTTTTTTTAAGAAAGTTTACTTTTTCTTCACACTATGTTTATTTCTACTTCTAAAAATTAGTTTGCTAGCATCTGTCCTCTTCATCATCACTTTTTGACAATTATTTTTTTCATGAGAATATAAGGAAGATTAATATCCAGTTTTTAATTAGTTGGGATTTAAAATCTTATGGGAAGGACAGGGCATTCAGAATCAAACAAAATAATAATTAGATATAATTAGACAACAATAAAGATAACTTAAGGGCTATTACATGGATGTCAACTATGTGACTTGAGGCTGCTCCTTCTCTCTGTGCTCATGGTAGAAGCTAATAATCAATCATGATATTTTCCTGCTGTGAATAGACCTGGGGAAGTGTGACTCTTCTTTGGTGCCAAACTCTAGGTTGGCGTTACCTGCGAATCCATCAACATTTTTTCTTTTACTATTTTTGTACTATGTGGATGATACAGTCTGGTATGATAGAAACTCAGAGGAAGGGGTGTGAAGGATATGTCTCCAGGAGCAGTAAGTTTTGAACATTTACTTAAAAGAATGACCAGCTATAATTTAATAGCATAAGGAAGTAGGGCTTTCTAGATTAGAGAATAGCTGGGAGCAAAGAGTACAGATGTCTTAATTGTGGTACGTGGTGGAACAGTATGACTGTTTGACTGACAGCATTATAAAGGGTGCAATGCAAGACAATGCCTCACTAAGGAGAGGGCACAGATTTGAAAATCATTGATATAAAATAATAAACAGGAATAGCTGACACCACATGGGCATAGTAAAAAAAACACCATCTTTGTGTCTCCTGGTTACTGCTCCTAGGTCTCCTTTATAAGGCTTCTAGAAGGAGGGACTGGCCAGTAGTGTCAAGTGATGCTCAGATCCCCTCAAGACTAAGGCTGAGAAGAATTGTTGAATTTCACAGCAAAGGGAGCAGTACAATTTTGGTACAAAAACAGTAATTTTGATGGGATAATGGTGGTGGAAAGGAATGAAAGACAAAATAGACTTCAGAAGAAACTGAAAAGAGAATGCATTGGCAGTTCTGTTAATAAGGAGGGATATGGGGTGGTGGCTAGGGGCCAAGAGCTTTGCCCAATTACTTGCTTGTTAAATACATGGAACAAAGTTTAGCATATATAAATGATGATGGAAAGAATCCAGAAGGGAAGAAGAAAATGAAAATAATGGGGTAATGAGCAAGATACGATGACATTCCTGAGCAGCGTGAGGCATTGAGATCTAGTGCAAAGGTGATATATGAATAGTGATAGGAAGAATAAAGATACTGAGTTTTATAGACTATGATAAATGTGAAGATTATAGACAGCTTTGTAACCTCTAAAATTCAGATCTCTTCCACATATCTAGACGTATATGTAACTGTCAAAACCTATACATCTGTCTATGGAATACCTGTACTTGATGATCATGAAAGCATATGGAATTCAATTATAAAACATTTAATTTTTAATCTTTTACCTTCACCTAAACCAACCCTTCATCACTAAGGGAATAGCAGCACCATCCATTCAGTTGCTTCAAGGCATAAATCTCTTTGCATTATATTTGACTGTTCATCTTCCTTACTAAAACCACACTTAATTGGTGACTAGATTCTGTTTATATTTCAGAAATGTCTCTGTTACTTGGTCTATTTTTCTTTTTCCTGCTGGTAACTTAGTTTAGTCCAATATCTTCTCCTTCCTTGATTACTGTAACAACGATGGCCTTCCTGCTTTGATTTTACCAAAATATTTCTGCCAATTCATTCTCTGGTTCAAGGGTCTCATCCCAGGATAGGGGATCCCAGTATTAGAAGGGGAGGAAGCTGAACAGCAGGTGGCTCATTGAAATGTTTAATTTGGAAAGTTCTGTTGTATGGCTAAGTAGGGTAATGTCTCCTTCCAGCTTCTGAAAATGGTTTACTAGATCGATGTCTTTCACACCTGACCCATCATTATCTCTCCTCTTGCCTCTCAAATCTCCGGTGACCCTCCAGAGGACATGTTTCATCATATTCACCTGGCCACTCACTGTATGTTCACTGTTGTGAATCTTGAAAATCCACTTTCTCTGGTAAGCCTTCTCTACTTCCAGTAGTCTGTTTTGGGGGGCTCTCTATGGGCTTCCCATAGCATGTTAACCTTCTTGCAATATAATGTGTTTCCAAGGGTCCTTATTTGTTTTCCCAGTCTATGCTAAGAATCTGAGGCCAAGATCTGTCACTCATTATCATATGCAGTATCCAGTGCACTGCTGGGTTTATTCCATAAATATGTATTTAATTAAACCAAATCTGTCAACAATATGCATATAAATTAAAGGAAAGGATGGCAAAGAAACTAAACAAAGGGCTGTCAGGAAACCATAATTGTTTTATATCCTTCTCTATATCTTTTAATTAGAAACTACCTAAGAAAAAGTAAACTTTATTATATTAAGTTATTGGTGGTATTTACCAGGTTTTTCCTCCCCAGTTTCTTAATTATTGACTGTAATGATCAGTTCATCCATGTGCGAATATAACAATACTTGAGTGAATTTTTATCTCAGGATCTTATTAAGCTGAAAACAAAAATTGGTTGAGAATGAACTGACACTCAAGAATTGAGTACCATAGATACTTTACCGTATAGTAAGCCTAAATGTACTTTTTAACAATGCAATATAAGTGAAATACTATATGTTTCTAATATAAATTTAAAATTCCTCTCATTAAGGAACCAGTTATAGCACTCAGGCAGATATGGTTGAAAGAGGACTTTTTTCTCTACACTGTCCCTTCTCTAGAAAATTCTTTTCATCCTTTCCTCTGCCATTCAATATTCATTTTCCCCATGGGTCTGCGATAGGAGCTGCCTTTCTTGATTTAGGATGATTTTTACTATTTATAGAAAATTATTAGTTTTTTTATGAGGGTTCACTAAGTTCACTTTAAATACTAAGTTTTAATCACTGGGTGCTTTTAAGGAGGTATCATCTCTCAATTACACTCTATAAAATGCCAGCCCTAATTACTTATTATATTAAAATGGTTTCTTTTTCTGCTGACAGGAATTTTTAGCACTTTGGGTTTTGCTCCTGGGCCCTCAACTGCTCAGAGGAGAAAGGGTTTTCTCTTACACATGATTTTGCAAGATTAATATTCTGAGAGGAGTCTGAGCTGAAAACAGTTTCTTCCTGGTTAAAGACTTCTTGCCTTATCCTGTTTAACTCCCTTAATTATCCCCTTTCCCTCCTCATTCTCCACTTGGCAGGTTGTAAATATAACCATTTAATTTCAGTAGTGTGGTGTCACTTAGGAAAGCACAACTTTTGTCTAATCACTTACATATACGAATAACCCTTACAGATATATGGGACCAATAATGCATGAATAGGCACAATCTATTTTTTAAAATGAGATGCATTTAGGTTGATGGAAAACAGAAAATTGTAATAAGATAATCTTTAAATGATATCTCTGTAATAATGACCTTAAGCAGTAAATTTCCACCTCCATTTACAAGGTACTTATACTTGATCATCACAAAATTGCATACTTTATCTTCTTGTTTTATATTTTTCCATGGCTCTGCATCTTAGGAAAAAGACATGGATAAAGAGTTGATATTTAATTTTTTAATTTTTAAGTTATAGTTGACCTACAATATTATATTACTTTCAGGCGTACAACATAATAATTAAGCATTTATATAACTTAACAAGTGACTACCCTGATAAACCTAGTACCCATTTAACACCAAACCTACTCATATAATATTACTGACTGTACTCCCTAATGCTTGACTATTTTTATAACTACCAATTTGTGCTTCTTAATCCCTTTACCTTTTTCACTCAGGTTCCCGACCTCCCTCCCATGTAACAACTGTCAAAATGTTTTCTGTATCTATGAGTCTGTTTCTGCTCTGTTTGTGCATTTGTTTTATTTTATAGATTCCACACATAAGTGAAATCATCTGGCATTTGTCACTCCCTGACTTATTTCACTCAGCCAATACCCTGTAGGTTCACCCATGTTGCTGCAAATGACAAAATTTCATTTATTTTTATGGTCAAGTTATAATTCTATTGTATATATGCACCACTTCTTCTTTATTCATCTCTTAATGGACACTTAAGTTGCTTCTGTATCTTAGTGATTGCAAATAATGCTACAGTGAACATAGGAGTGCATATGACATCTTTATTTTTCTTTTTAAAATTTATTTTTATTGTATTTGTCTATTACTATACTCTCTTCCATCTCCACCCATCCCCCCATCCACTGCAATCAACCCATTCTTGTTTAGGTCTGAGTTCTTTTCAATTTTTGCTCAATCCCTCCACCCCTAATGCGGCCCTTAGAGCTGTGATCTGGCTATCTGATTCTCTTTTTTGCTTCTTAGTTCAAGTTTGTTCATTAAATTCCACATGCGAATAAAATCATCTGGTATTTGTCTTTCTCTGGTTTAGTTCACTTAGCATAATGTTATCTGGATTCATTCATGGTGTTGCAAAGGGTAAAACACTCTGATATTTTATGGACAAGTAGCATTCCATTGTATAAATGTGCCATAGTTGTTTTATCCACTCATCTACTGATGGGCGCTGGGGCTGTTTCCAAATCTTGGCTATTGTAAATAATGTTGCAATGAACATAGGGGTACTTATATTCTTTCAAATTAGTAGTTTGGGTTTCTACAAGTGATTTCCCAGAAGTGGAATCTCTGGGATGTAAGTCTGTTCAATTTTTAATTTTTTGAGGTATCTCCAAACTGCTTTCCACAGTGGCTACACCAATCTGCATTCCTACCAATAGTGCAGAAAAATTCCCCTTTATCTACATTCTTACCAGCACTTGTTGTTGATATATTAATGATAACCATTCTGATAGGTGTGAGGTAATTCATTGTGTTTTTAATTTGCACTTCACTCATGATTAGTGATGTTGAGCATCTTTCAAGTCTATTGGCCACCTGTATGTCCTCTTTGGAGAAATGTCAGTTTATGTCCCTTGCCCACTTTTTAATTGGATTGGTTGCGGTTTTATTTACTTATTTATTGCATGTGTGTTGAGTTTTGTAAGTTCTTTTTATCTAATTTAATTTTATTGTTGTATTACATCCATCCCCTTTTTACTCCCCTCTGTCCGTTTCCCTACCCACCCACTCCCCTGCAAAGTCAATCCCACTTGTTGTCCATGTCCATGGTTCTTCTATACTAGTTCCTTGACTAAACTACTTCCCTTCTTTGCCTCTTCCTCCCCCCTCCCCCCATCCCCTTCCCGACTGCTCACTGAGGTTCTGTTCATTGTATTCATATATCTGGTTCTGTTTTGCTTATAGTTTGTTTTGTTCATTATTGTCCTGTAATGGATGAGATCATATTATATTTGTCTTTCACTGACTGGCTTATTTCACTAAGCATAATGCTCTCCAGAAAGATCACTAAATGAAACAGAGGCAAGCAAACTACCAGCTATGGAATTCAAAATAATGATGATAGAGAAGCTCAATGAGCTCAACCAGCTCAAAGAAAACTACAAACAACTCCAGGAGAACTATGAAGAACTCCAGGAAAGATACAAGGAACTTACCGAGAACTACACCAGCATTAAAAAATACATAGAAACTATCAGTAAGAGCCAGGAGGAAATGAAGAATATAATTTCTGAATTGAAGAGTACAGTAGAAGGAATCAACAATGAGCTAGAGGAAGCAGAGGATTGGATCAGCGAGCTGGAGGACAATGTAGAAAAATATTCCAAGACAGTGTTCTTTATAAATTTTTGATATTAACCCATTATCAGATGTATCATCATATATGTTCTCCCATTCAGTGGGCCACCATTTAATTTTGTGGATGGTTTCCTTTGCTGTGGAAAAAGTTTGATGTAGTCCCATTTCTTTATTTTTTTTCTTTTGTTTCCTTTGCCTATGAAGATGCATCAAAAAAAAAAAAATATTGCTATGAGCAGTGTCTGAGATTTTCCTGCCTATGTTTTCTTACAGGGTTTTTATGCTTTTGGGTCTAACGTTTAAATCTTCAACCCATTCTGAATTTATTCTTGTGTAAGGTGTAAGAGTGCATATGTCATCGTGATTTAGGTGTTTTGGGTTTCTTCAGATAAACACATAGAAGTAAAATGTCTATTTTTTCATTTTGTTATAGGCTTTAAGTCTATTTTGTCTGGTATAAGTATTGCTATCACAGCTTTTTTGTTGTTTCTATTTTCATATAGTGTCTTTTTTCATCCCTTTGCTTTCAGTTTGTGTATTTTTTTTTTTTTATCTGAAGTGAGTCTTGCAAACAGGTTATGTAAGGGTCTTGTTTTGTTATCCATTCAGCCACCAATTTGGAGCATTTGATCTATTTTCATTTAAAGTTAATTGTTGATAAATATGTATTTATTATTCATACTTTAATTTTTTTCTTCTTTGTCTTAAAGAAGACCCTTTACCATTTCTTTTAATACTGGTTAGTGGTGATGAACTCCTTTAGCTTTTTCTTGTCTGGGGCATTCTTGATCTGACCTTTGATTCTAAATGACATCTTTGCTGGGTAATCTTGGTTATAGGTCTTTGCTTTTCATCACTTTGAATATTTCTAGCCAGTCGTTTCTTACCTGCAAAGTTTCTGTTGAGAAATCAGCTGACAGTCTTATGGGAGCTCCCCTGTGGGTAATAACTGCTTGTCTCTTGCTGATTCTGTCTTTCTTCTTAACCTTTGGCATTTTAATTATTATATGTCTTGGTGTGGATCTCTTTGGGTTCATCTTTGGGACCCTCTGTGTTTCCTGGACTTGTCGGTCTATTTCCTTAACCACATTAAGGAAGTTTCCCATCATTTTTTTCGAATAGGTTTTCAATTCCTTGCTCTCTCTTTTCCTTCTGGCACTTCATGATGCGAGTGTTGGAGGCTTGAAGTTGTCCCAGAGACTCCTTAAATATACCCAGGTTTTTGTATCCTTTTTCTTTTTGCTTTTTTGATTCAGTGTTTTCTACTTGCTTATTTTCCAAGTTTCTGATTTGGTCATCTGCTTTATCTACTTGACTTTTGATTCCTTGTAATGTATTCTTCATTTTAGTTATTGTATTCATTTCTGACTGGTTCTTTTTTATGCTTCCTATCTCCAGGTTTATGTTACTGGTAAGTTCGTTGATGTTCTCATGAAATTCATCTACTCTTCCCCTAAGTTCATTGAGTCTCTTTATAATCAGTGCTTTGAACACTTCATCTGGTAGATTGTTTGTCTTCATTTTGCTTAGTTATCTTTGTTGGAGTTTTGTCCTGTTCTTTCATTTGAAACATGTATTTACTCCTCATTTTGGCTGCCTCTCTGTGTTTGTTTCTATGTATTAGGTAGAGCTGCTCCATCTCCTGGTCTTAGCATTGTCAATGAAAAAAGTGTAACTCCTGCCCTCCCAGAAAAAAAAAAAAATTGGGTAGAGAAAAATAGTTGTTTTATAGGAGAATATAGCAATGTATAACACAGTTTAAGATATTAGTAATAATTGAACAAACAAAAAACAAAAAGGGAAAAACCCAAAATCATGTTTTGGATCCTAAAGAACTTAAAGAACAGTGTGTTTAGAATGGTTGGTAAGTCCAAGAAAGGAGAGGTTGTTGCGGTTACAGATTACACTGAATTTAATGTTGCAGAGATGGGCAATGCATGTGATGATCAGGTAGTGCCAGGCTAAGCCATATGAAGGATGTCTGAGGTGTTGGAGCCAGAAAATTAGGGCTGGTTTTGAATGCATACCTATCTTATTCCAAGCCTGCACTCTTTCATGATATCACATTGCATTCACATAGTCAATGGTAGATATTTGAGAGGCACTCAGCACCATACACACTAAAATACTTTGAAAGCTTTCTGGAAATCTCTTTTATACAATTTTGTAACAAAGGAGGGACAAAATGGTGAAATATGAATCATTCATCTTCTGTGTCCCATTCCATTTGTAGTTCCTTCTCAGTTTTCTCTTTGCCTCCTCTGTTTTGCTTGACCAGCTCATTGTCCAAGGGTCTCATTGTTCCAGGTGTGATCTACACAGAAATTAGAAATGTAACTAATTTATTAGTTCCAAGTTCCCTTCTAAAACAAAACTTAATTGTGTTATCATTAGAGATATATTCTAGAGGATCCAAACCAGTGTGTCAGTGGAATAAGCAGATGACATTTTTTGTGGAACCTAAAGCAATTATTTCAATAGATCAGGCAGTGAAAAGTATAATACTGGGCTAAAGATTAAGAAAATATGAGTGTTGTCACAAAACCTTCAAGTTACCTTCAGATTTTAATGTTTAGGAAAATGTCTTATTTTCCTTTGCTTAACACAGAAATTTGCATTAATACAATAATCTAGAGTTGGGAGCAGTGCTTGAGAAATGACTTCAGGCTTAGAGATAGTCCCAAGATTGAGCCTGGCTGCTTCCTCTTCTGTGCTCTATATGTATATTTGATTGTATTTGCCTAATTTTGGATATGGATGTAGGAAAGCTGGAAGAGATTGCATATAAAAACCAGATTTTCTCTTAGGCCATTTGTTAAAAATTGGCTTGAATTAATACTTATAAAGTGACTTTAATGATAGTTACTGTGCCTCATGTCAACTGTCAGTCTATTTTCTGGTGAACAGGAAACAACATTCCTACAATCACCACAACAGTTAATAACAATGAACAATCCTTTGGTCAAATCTGCATTCACATTTTAAATCAGTCAATACACTCACTGTTACCAATGTTTGGTTGGTTATTGCCCCCATGTATGTATTTTTAAGATACTAGAAACTTTTGAATATTTAGTAATAACCATTTGACATTCTCTTTATACTAAATTTTCATGAAGAGTGATATTTCTGACAATGATATGTACTTCAATCAGTCATAATGGTGTGGCTATCATTACTGGGTACAATGTATAGTAGTCACTTTCCCTTTATCATAGTTTGTAACTAGAAGCAAATATACCCTGCCAAAAATGGAAGGGGGTTATTTTCTCAAATCTAAACCTTAAACATTTAATATGCCAATAATAGTTTGGGGCTTCTAAGAGGGAATTATAGGATACTGAGTTTTCCAAACCTGTGTGACTATAGAAATCTTTTAAAATAAAACATCTCATTGAATCACCAAAACCAATACCTTTTGGAGAGCACTGGATCAAGCATCTATTCATCCAATTTCCAGTCACTTCAATATTTCAGGCTGACTTTCCATAGTGCTAAGCTGCCCCCTGTTGCCTTAGTTGCTTGAAAAACTATTAATGTATATATTTATTCCTTAAAATGTTTTTTCTCTATGAAGTTTATCTAAGATCCAAAACCTTGGCAAAATTGCGAAATTGGATATATTTGCCTTTAGTATGGTCACTTTGGATTGTTTCCTTGCTTTCCATAAACTTGTCTTTTGACATCATACTCTTATTCTTGCTTTGGAATATCATGAGTCACCCACTTCCACTATTTCTTAGCCTATCTTCCCATTGAGGTACACCACGTAGGATGTACATGCCCACTCTCTCCATCACCACAATGTACACCACTATGGTCCATTCCAGCCTGGCTCTCAGTTCGCTACCAGGTATCAGGACTGATATTTAGCTTAAAGGTGAGCATTCAGGGAGAGAAACCAAGAACAGTTAATTTATAATCAATTAAAACACATGGATCTTCAGTTGGTTGGAGTGTTATCCCATCCACCAAAAGGTGGAAGAATTGATTTCCAGTCAGGGCACATACCTAGGTTGAAAGTTTGATCCTTGGGTAAGAATGTTTATGGGAGGCAACCGATCAAAACCAATCCATCTCTCTCTCTTCCTTCTTCGGTGTTTAAAATGAATAAACATAACCTGGGGTTAAGATTAAATAAAAAACAAACAAAAACAAATGGGTTTGGAAGCTGGGATTTCAGAGCCTCCAGCAGGGTGGGAGATATTTTTGGCCACTGATATTAAGACCCCTTAATTCATATTACAAAAATGCATGGCCTAAAGAATAGCAGAATTCTATTTTTTTTTACTACCTAACTTGATCAATTTAAGGCACACTTCGATTATAGTCAAATAAAATACCTTAAACTTAATTAAAGAGTGAAATATCCATCAGAATCGAATTGTAAAGGAATGTACCAGAAAACAAGTACCTGAAGAATATAAAGTACATGGCAAAATACACTGTTCTGCTAAAAATTTAATTTCAGAAAATGCTCTAAAAGTTAGGATCAAACATAAATAGGAAAGTTTACTTGCATTCAGATTGCATATACAGTCACCACACAAAATTAACCTGAATGCTAAAATGTTTCATGTTAAGGCATCCATCATCAAGCTATAAAGCAGTACCTCAAGATGACTTTCTAGTTGACCCCAGAGTTCTAATTTTACTATCTAGCTGGCAACATATCCCCAAACAAAATTACATCCTGGATATTTTTTTGACTTAATAGTGACATGAAATGTAATAACAGACTTGGTAGTGCCAGAATACTTAGTGTTTAACAATATTATTAACTTATCACTCTGTCCTTAAACATCCATCTAGGTAAACATATAGGGAAATAGTTGTAAATCCTTCAAAAATAATGCCCCCAAATTTCTCACAATGGAAATCATTTTATGTTTTGATGGATTGCTCTGTGTTGTTTTAAAAAAAACAAATTTATTTAAAGATAATATCACTAAGAGTCTCATTTCATATATACTCAGTTCCTTCAATGAAATACCTTTGTTAAAGATAGAAAAATATAAGAAAGAGTCCTGTACTTATATTGTATATAGGTAAGACAATATAGTGAGTAATAACAATATATATGTATGTTTTCTCATCTTAAATATTTTCATATTATGTGAGTTTATTAGTCCTTTTCAACTGCTGTGGTCCTCCTAATAAAGTGGCTTATTTGAAGAGTTTTTCACATTTGTGTCATTTAGATTTTGCTGGGATTCAGGGACTTTAGTAGGTTAGGAGATATTTTGAATAATACCTGTTGCTTCCCAAAACTGCAATGAGTTTCTGCTTAATATTTTAACTTCACAGAAGCATCCCACAGGTATGTGGGCATATTAAAGCATTATTCACATAAAACTAACATGCCATGGTTGCTAGCATAAATTTATTTCCTTTGTAGGATCCTCCCATAGTACTTTTAAGAATATCTTTAACATTTCTCCAATGACATTGCTTTGTAATTTTTCTGTTTAAATCTGCATGTACATTCTTTCTTATGTAACTGATATTCATCTTCATCTCCAATGCTGAGCACAGTTCTTGGCACACAGTGTAGATTGCAAAAAAGTTGATGTGGCTGTAGTTTGTGCAGAAAAAAATCACGAATTAGAATGTCATCTGAAATATTTTGATGTAAATAGATGTCATTTCAAATTACAGCAATAACATTCACACTCAAAACTCATCCTTAGTCTAACATACTGCACATAACCAGACTGAACTTTATAATGTATCTAAAAGGATTTTTCTTTATATTCCTCCTATGAAAACAGTGTCACAGAATAATTCCATATCTCCTCTGATTCATCTTCCTCCTTTTATTTTTTCCATTTGATCAGTAAGATACCAGTATAAAGTATAATTGATATCATGTGTGTATAATCTGCTTTACAGTTTACATAATATTTTCATGCATTAGTGTCATGGTTTGACAGTAACCTACAGCACTGCTGTGATATCCAAAGTCAAAATGGCAGAGGCTGTTAATTGTCTCCCAACATCCAGTTTCCTCTTATTCTACACAGACATAATTGTTATCTTGGTACATGGCTGACCAGTTAATAGCTACATTTTTCAGATAGTAAAGTGTAGTCATGTGACAAAAATTCTGGCCAATGGGAAAAAAATAGACATGATGGGTTCAAGTTCTTAATAATATCTTTTCAATGAAAGAATGCCTTTTTCCTCTTTCTCCTTCCCTGCCTCTCTCCTTCCTTCCTTCCTTTCTTTCTTTCTTTTCTCCCTCTCTCTCTCTCTCTCTCTCTCTCTCTCTCTCTCTCTCTTCTTCCTTTCTTTGTATGACTGGGATGCAAAATTGCTATCTTGTACTCTATGGGTAAGGGCAAAATCCTTGGGATGTCAGAGCAACAAGATGGAATGAGACTTAGCCCCATGTGACTGTAGACTCACCATGACATCAGTTTGTATGTTATGCATGAAAGAGTAAACTTTATCATTTAAAAGACATTATCATTTTGTGTCTCATTTGCAGCCATTAAGCCCATAACATAACTGAAATGGTAACTGAACAAAAGAGGCATTTTTCATGAATCAATTAACTTGTTATGATGCCTTGTTCATACAGCTTACTTTGCACAGTGGTTAATATGCTGTTGACTTGGGAGCTCCTGTATATGGAAGATATGCTTTGTAAGAACTGCCTTATAGAGTATGTTTTTACTCTTGTGTTAATTGAAAAATAAAATTTTGTGTGTGTGTTTTCATATGAAGTAAAATAGTGAGGGGTCTTATTGACATAATCTTATTACACAGTCTCTCACAAATGTATATTTTTTAGACTTTTCCTTCATTTTTGTTTATTACACTCTGTCAGGATCTAACATTTGGGACAAAAGGTGTGCTCATGCCACTACTTGTTTTCTCTTATTCTTTTATGTTATAGTGACTACTGTCTGGTTTGAAAACTAGTAGTGAGAGCAGAGAGAGTTTATTAGACTTTTCTCTTCAGCACAAATCAAGGAGTAACCAAACTTGACTGGGCAGGATTATTGTGATAGGAGTACCTAACATCACACTGCCAACTATTTTTTGGGAGATTTAACTTGGCAAATAAAAATTGAATTTTTGTGGGCTCATTGTGGTCACATATTTGACAATCTTTTAAATATTAATCTTAATAATCCTAAAGTCTAGAAGTTTTTCTGGAAACAAAAGCAATATTTTTGCTAATGTAAATATTTTATTTTTTTAATTTAATTTTATTGTTGTTACATTCATCCCCTTTTTCCTTCCCTCTGTCCTCTTCCCCACCCACCACTCCCCCCAAAGTCAATCCCACTTGTTGTTGGTTCCTTTATACTAGGTTCTTGTCTAAACTGCTCCCCTTCTTTGCCTCCTCTTCTACCCTCCCACCTTCCCCTTCCCCTCTGCCCACTGGAGATCTAGTAATTGTATTCCTGTATCTGGTTCTGTTTTGCTCATTTGTTTGTTTTGTTCATTATTGTCCTGAAATGGGTGAGATCATATGGTATTTGTCTTTCACTGACAAGCTTATTTCACTAAGCATAATACTTTTTAGTTCAATCCACGTTGTTGCAAAGATTAGGAGTTCCTTCTTTCTTTCTGCTGTGTAGTATTCCATTGTGTAAATGTACCAAAGTTTTTTGACCCAATCTCCCATTAAGTCAGGTAAAAATGTGTTTGACAGCTTGGTAGTTCTTTGGCTTTGCAAGGTTAAACTTTAAGGTTTATTTAAAGTTTTTGCTACATTTTGGATATAGGCTCAGTCATTGAGAACTTGTTTTTATTTGGGTTCATTCAGACAGTATGCTTTAAGTTGTAACTATAAGATTTTATAAATAAATGAGTGGATATGTATGTTTTGATGCTTATTTTTTTAATCTATAGATTTTAATCTATAGATTTTTTAATCTATAGATGGTGTTAAAATCATATATTTTTCAAGGAAAAAAAGACAAGGTCTGAAAGAAAAGTTCATAATTAGTATTGTATCACAAATTAAAGGAATGAATGTTTTAGTGGTAGACAATAGAAGAATGTATTATTTTTTAAAATCCTTACCTGAGGACATAGCCTTAATTTTATAGAGAGGGGAAAGAAGAGTAGGAGGTGGGGAGAGAGAGAGACAGAGACAGAGAGAGAGAGAGAGAGAGAGAGAGAGAGAGAGAGAGAGAGAGAGAGAGAAAGAGAAACATTGGTTGCTTCTCCCACACATTATGACCAAAGATGGAACTGTAATCTGTTGGTACTTGGGAAGACACTCAACCAACTAAGCCACATGACCAGGATGAATTTCCTTATTCTTAGTCAAACCTTAGTGACTGAACCTTGTTAATTTCCTTCAAGGTTGTATTTCTTAGTAGGTAAATAAAGGCATTCATTTTCCAGGATATAATTACAAGACCATATCCTCCCTCCCCTTTATTATCTGTGATTAGTCTTACAGATTTCTCTTTTATGACTGATTATTAATTCATGGAATTTAGAACTAACTGAATTAAAGAATTCTAAATCACCCACTTTTTTACTTTATTGGAGTTTAGCACAACCTAAAATGTGCAAGCAGAAAATGGAAGATCCTTTTTTGAGTTTAATACAGTTTTAGTCATTTTATTATGATTATTTAGGCTCAATATAATTTATATATTTTAAGTTGTTTTAAAAGATATTCTGACACTTCAACAGAAAAATGTAGATATATAAGTACAAAGCAGGTTTCTTAGAAAGTGCTTTCTGGTTTCTACTTTTCTTTGTTAGTCTTTTAAATATCTTTTTCTCCTAGGTATAAGTCTCACATCTTTTATTGCTAATCTAATCTTCAATTTTTTTTTATGTAACCATTTATTTAGGTGTAATTGACATACAAAGACCTGCATATATTTAATGTGTACAACTTCATGAATTTGGCCATATGCAAACAGTCACGATACCATCACCACAAAGTCGTAGACAACCAATACTTCCCAAGTTTGTGGCTCATCTCCTATCCCTTGTTTTGTATGATTTGGTGGTCAGACAATTTAGCATGACATCGACCCTCTTAGATTTTGAAGTGCACAATACTGTGTTATTAACTGTAGGCACTGTGTTGTATAGTAGATCTCTAGAATTTTTTCATCTGGCATAACTGAAACTTTATATTCATTTAACAGCTTCCCATTTCCTTTTACTCCTCCTTCCCAATAACCAACATTTAATTCTCTGCTTCTATGAATTTTACTCTTTTAAGCTCACATAGGTGGAATCATGCAACATTTTTCTTCTGTGCCTGGCTTATTTCAATTAGCCTAACATCCTTCAAGTTTATGCATATTGTCAAAAATTGCAGAATTTCCTTTTTTAAGGCTTAATAATGTTTCATTGCAAATTTGCATATCACATTGTCTTTATCCATTAATGTGTCAGACACTTGGATTATTTCCATATCTTGGCTGTTGTGAATAATGCTATATTATATTGTCTGATTAAGTTTTCACCTAATCTGTTATTGAATAAAACATGGATTTTAAAGTTCTAAGTACTTAAAAAGTGCCAGCAGCTTAGGTTTCACCTGGGAAACATGTTAGAGGTAGAATTCCAACCCCAACACAGGTACCCAGGGGGTTTTCAGCTGCTGTGAAAGACCAGCCACCAGATTTGGATGTGAGTATGTGCATGTGCGCTTTTAAATGGAATATTGTTTTTGTTGAAAGAAGTGTGTCACTTTGTTTTCATACTGTGATAATTGACTTTAACTTGTAATCAGTAAGATCACATGTGAATTGACTTATACAATTGATACAGTGCTTTCCTCACTCCTGAATTGAAAATAGTCAGAAATTGTCCAATAGGCCTTCCTCAGCTGTTAGCCACAGTTGGTGGGGAATTCTGATTCCTTACAACATGTTTTGAGGGGAAAATAAAATCCATAGTTGACTTCAGTTGGAGAGCTGGCAGGATGCTAATAAATTTGGTGACAATGCACACTTTACATTTGGGGGGAAAAGCAGGCTTAAATTAAGTTTGTTCCTTAATTAAGTCACTCTACTTCTAAGCTTTAAATAAGCAAGCTTTTTCAGTGCAAGCTGTTTTCTTTTAGGGCAGCACAGTGGGCTGGCATTGCGGTGGAACAGATACATGCACGCAGACTCCCTGGGCTGTGTTTCTCAAAGTTATGTCATATGGTTGCAACAGAGCCTAACCTTACTCATTTGGACAAATCATGACCTATGCCACTTTAACTTGATGTTATAACCAAACAGAGACTCAATAAGTCATAACTATAAAGTTTGTTTGATAATTTTTCAACATTATTAAATGATGACTAAAAAATTAACTCATTTGAATCCATCAAAATTGCTCATAGAACATCAGAACAAATTCAAGTAATATTTTTCAAGTGCTGTTATAGTCTGAATAGGGAAACATAGTTTCTAAATACATTTTTAATGTTGTATTTTAAAGAAATGAATACATATCTTTTATAACAGTCAAAATAGTTGAACAATTTGAGCATAAAGAAACGTCACCACCTTCTTCTAAAGGCAAATTATTTTACTGCACATAATTTTGCTTTTTTTTTTTTTTTTTTTTTTAATTTTTTTTTTTTTAATTTTATTGTTGTTGTATTACATCCATCCCCTTTTTGCTCCCCTCTGTCCCCCCACCCACAATTTTGCTTTTGTTTCCTCCATAACTATACATTTATTTTCCTATATCTTGAATAAAATTTAAACAGTATTTATTAACTTCATGATATAAAAGATGAGTATTTTTGTATGCTAATTCTCTACTCTCAAATCTTACTTTATTATTTTTAGTTTATTAGATAAGTTTAAACATATTACATACGCCTCTAGTTCCTGATTTAATAAACTTTTGGGAGCATCTCTGAGGTTTCTACTTTCCATGTAAAAATATTGTCTTAATCTCTTTTCCTCCACCTTTCTTACTGCCTCCTTCCCTCATCCTCCAATCTCACCTTCTGTCAGATACATTTTTATTTTAATAAAAGTCACGGTCTTTAATATTTACATTATGTATTGAACCACAAACAGGTACCGAGGGCTTTGTCCATAATTGACAAGTATCTCTAAACAGCATATAATGACCATGAAAATATTGTTTGGTGTAGAATCAGATAGTCACTGAGTTTACATTTGCTTTTCCCTAAGTATAGTACCATTGAAGGAAAATGTTCTCACTAGGGGTGTCAAATGAATTTTCTTTTCTTGTATTCTACCAGTTGTTTGAAATCATGCCAAATTTCAATTAGCTTCATAACTGTGCCATTAAATAGTTTTGTTTTTATTGCACTTCTGCTATTCTTGCACTTTTATTACAAGCTCAATATTTTTAGATTTTTATTATATACTTTATTCTTTTCAATGGTCTTCTTTCCCCAACCAATGATGACTCTTATAGACTATGTCCATCTTTCTGTTTTCCTGCTTGAATCCCACAGCATGGAAATTGCCTTGGAAGTTTCCTTTATTTTATCAAGTGGATCTCTCATTCTCTCCTTTGCCTCATTCAATCCTTAGCCCTATTTTTTTCCTCTCTCCCATTGGTACACTAAACATACTCGATCTGCTTATCATCTATCTATCTATCTATTATCTATCATTTATCGTCTATCTAATTTACTTTTGTAAATTATGTTTTGGTAATTAATTTATACTTACATTGTACTATAGATATTATTTTATTTTTCATTCAATACACTTTTTTTTAATCTTAACATATTGCTACCTGTTTATCAGTTTATTTATATGAGAATCTCCTCGCAGAGAAGTTAGGCTTGGAAATGTTGGCAGAGAAGGGGATCCTGAAGAGAAGAGAGCTACTGCCTAAGATGCAGGTCACATGTCTGCATAGGTTCAAGGAGTGAAGCAAAGGAAATCCTGACACCCCAGCTTGTGCTGTGGAGACAGCTAGGCATACAGAGATCTACAGCTAGACCACTCAGCTATTTGAACACATTCTCCCATTGTTTAAGAAAGTTTGAGTTGGATTTTTGTCATGAATGCCTGAAGAGTCCATGTTTAAAACCCTATATAATACAAATATAAAGGAACCAAATATGTTACATATTGAACAAATATGTCAAATGATATATGCCATATTGTTGTTTTACCTTAGTTGCTAAGTAAACATGATAATCTCTTATAGGGTACATTTTTTTTATTACAGCTTATGTGATTCTTTGGAAAGTGGTAATATAATCTCAAATAATTAAAAATAATTATCATTACTTTAAAATATTTTATTTATTTTTAAGAAGATTTTATTTATTATTTTCAGAGAGAAGGGAAGAGAAAGAGACAGAGAGGGAGAGAGACATCAGTGTATGGTTGCCTTTCACCTGCCTCCAGCTACCAACCATGCTGGAGACTTGACTTGCAACCTGTTTATGTACTCTGACTGGGAATTGAACCAGTGACCTTTGGGTTTGTAGGTTGGCACCTTATCCACTGAGCCATTAGCCAGAGCAATTTAAAATTAATCTAAATATATTATCAAATATGTGTGCATGCATTTACATTCTTCATTCCTATTAAAGGAATAAAATTTTCTCATTTGGGTCGTTTTCTTACTCCATGGCAAAGACTGACTTTTTCAATTATAGACATTTAACATACTATTTTTCTTCAAAATATGATGCCTACTCTAAACAAAATGATCATGTAACAATCTTTACAGTCAAATTAGTCTTTGTTTTTATTTGTGTATATATCTCCAAGGATCATCTGAGACCATCAGGAAAGAGAAGATAGTGTTGCCATAGTAAATGTCATTCTTTCCATCAAGTCAATGCTGAATTCATTTTCTGTACAGGTTGTCTAATGTAATTATAAGCTTTGTCTTTCAGAAAGAAAAGAAGGGTGTTATTCACCTGCCATCTTTGGGGGTTTTCATTATATTTTTAATTTTAGTTTTATCTTTTCAAGTTTATTATTTTTGAGTTAGTCCTGCCTTAATTATTTATTTTGGTGTTTCTTAACACTTGAGTCACATTATAGCTTAGCTTATTTACATATTCATAATTGGTGGTATGTCCACTTATAGAGACTGCGGGTCAATTATTTAGGGATAGAATTACCCATGTATATATTACCACTTATTTCTAATGTATAATTTTAAAGTGTGCCTCTTTGACTATGCAAAAGAACTCTAGACGTTGTCTATACACACTATGGCAGATTTAATATTATTATTTAATATAATTGTAGTTTATTCATTATTTTGGGATTTGGATACAGCATCCTTTCTTATTGTTATGTTAATATTTCTCAATGTCTGCACAGTTATGTAAGTACATAATATTCTGGAATAATACATTTTCTGAGATGTCTGTGACAAAGATTGGCCAATGTGGTGACTAACTCTGAAAACCTGTTAATATATTTCTTTTTGCACATTTCCAGCAGGGATGTTTTCACTAAAAAGGAGGTATACACTATCTTTTAAATTAATGCTACTGTTCTTCTGAGTTGATAGAGTTGTGCTTACTATCATTTGGGTTTTCTTTTAATATTTTAGGAACAATGCAATTCAGAATGAATCAGATTGAGATTGATGACATTGTGAATGGAAGTAGATTGAGTCATATTTGCATCTAACCAGAGTCTTCAACTGGATTCTTTTAATCCTTGCTCTTTTAGCAGGGAAATGTTCTTCATTGGTTTAAGATAGTGCTTTCCAGCAGGTGAAGAGGAATGCTGTTGTTATTTGACTCTCTACTGGAAACACTTGAGGCCCTTTTATGAGTTCATGGCATTTTATGTTATTCTACCTATTGCTCCTTTTGTCTGAAAAGCAACCATTCTTCCTTTTCGTCCAGTGGAAGCCCCAATCGTATTTGAGGTTAAGTTAATGTGCATCATTCTTACAAAAACACCTCGTCCCTTTGAAGCACATATAGATCATTGAATTGTCACAGTCAGGGAATAACCATTTTCATGCTAAATTTGCCTGAATTATTCATACATTATTGACTCATAGAGCATGTAAGTTCCAGAAGGATGTGGAAGTTACTCTTTACTTCTACTAGTACCTGGAAAAATACTGAGCATAAACAGCTTCTTTTATTTTTAAAAGATTTTATTTATTATTTTTAGAGAGAAAGAGTAGGGAGAGAGGCAAAGAGGGAGAAAGACATCAATGTATGATTGCCTTTCACCTGCCTCCAGCTACAGACCTGGCTGGAGATTTGCCTTGCAACCTGGTTATGTGCCCTGGCTGGGGAATCTAACCAACGACCTTTGGGTTCGCAAGCCGGCACCTTATCCACTGTGCTACCAGTCAGGGTAGGATAAATAGGTTCTTTATATATATATATACAGTATACACACACACACACACACACACACACACACACATCACACATACAGGGTACATGTGATCAATTGGCAATAACTTTGCATCTCCTTATTTCACGTGCTTCTTATTACTTTTGAAAAACGATGTTTCTAAGGTTATGATTTAACATCATTATTTCAGATATAAAATATTAAATTCTGAGAGCAACTGCCATGTCTAAGGAATACCATGTTAAAGCAACCATAATTTCTGGACTGCATACAGGGCCAACTGCTAAGGAAATTGCAAACTTCTATAACATCCCTTTACGTACAGTTTACAAAGTGAAGAAGGTGTATGATGCTGATCCTGATGTTGCCACACCAAAGAAAATGCATAAGGTACGCAAGGATTGCACAAGTCCAGATATTATACACAGAATCCAGGAGATCATCAATGAATATCTAGGATGTTTACCTTGACATTTTGAAAGAAGTAATTGTACTGTGGATGAAGAAGTTGCAAATAGACATCATTTTATCTCCCAACAAGATGGTTCACCAGCACATAAAGCCGAAAAGATGCAAAAATATCTCAGTGTCAATGTTCCTGAATTCTAGTCAAAGGAAATCTGGCTGCCTAGTTCACTAGATGCAAATCCTATAGACTATTATGTATGGAGCATTTGTGAGAAAGAAGTTAATAAACAACCTCATTCCAGTAAAGAGGCTGTTAAAGGTAACATTGAAAATGCTGCGAACCCAAAGGTCGCTCTTTCGGTTCCCTAGCCAGGGCACATAACCAGGTTGCAAGCCAGGTCTCCAGCCAGGTCCGTAGCTGGAGGCAGGTGAATGGGAGCCATACATTGATGTTTCTCTTCTCTGCCTTTCTCCCTTCCCATAGCTCTGTAAATAATAAATAAAATCTTGGAAAAAAAAAGAAAGAAAACATTATGGTGTCCATGGATAAAGAGAAGTTAATTAAAGCATGCTCAAGATTCTGAAGTCGAATCAAGTCTATTATTGCAGCAAATGGAGACTTTTTTTTTTTTTTTTTTTTTTT